>CM067372.1:120845321-121313335 GCA_034401795.1 Chaetoderma sp. LZ-2023a
CATGTTGGATTTTCTGAAAATCGGTTAAAATTCTACTTCTTATTAACCGTTTGAACGATTTCAAGATAACTCGGCTGGAAGGACCCTGGAGTCATGTACTTCTGAGCTGGTATACAGAATTTCGATTGGTTTATTTTGTTCAGCAGCGATCTTGAAAAATGGCTGGAAATCGTTTAAAACGCTACTCTTCATTAACCTCTAGTTCCAGTGGCCATCTTGTTTCCCAAAACCAGGAGCAGGCTTCATTGATAACTAAGGGTGATTAAAGTTTGTTCAAGCGAACTTGATCCTTGATAAAACATGGCTGTCACTGACCAATCAAAATTTTGGTTTAGTGGCCATATTTGATTTTTTTTTTATTGGCTGGATGGAACCTAGGGTTCAATCTGATTGTGTGGTCAGCGTTCATCATTAATTTCCCACTAAATATCGATTATTCTGAACTACCAATTTTGTATTTTATATCTTGTTACTGCTGAATTGAAAGTATTATGTCTACTCAAATGCTAATGGTTCAAATGCTAATGGTCTAGGTGAGCGTTAAGGCTCTTGGGCCTCTTGTTATGTACACACTCGCTATGCCTTCTTTTTTCTAACTGGAATGCTGGTGTTTCGAGCCCTTAGGGTCCAGTGAATAAGAAAACTAAATTTTGAAAGTGATCAATTGTCTGTGCTGGGATAGGCGTCATTTTCTTTGGGTGGCGCAATAACTCTAATAAGGGGTTATTTCGCGACTCAACTAAGTCGTATGTAATGATCAACTTCACCATGCGATATTGAATCATCGCCACTTTTATTGAGTTTAGACAAACAGAGAACACAACAGAATTCAAAATTACAAAAAAGCATCCATTCATTTTGCTACTGAAAGCAGCTGAAAGTGTCCTTTAATTATAGCTTCATTTCGATGGTATATCTAACGTGCCATGAACCGCTGCATGAACAAAGTTAAATGTTTAGTTATTTAGTTCACAGATTAATCATCGCATGTCCTCAGCTCAAGCAATGACAACTCTTACTTACAAAGAACGTGTCACATGTGTGACAACATCAACTGTAGTAGTTGAGGTATTGGAGACATTGTAAGCAATCGTCTCCGGTGTAAATGGAATACGACATATCACACTGTACACACATGCCATCATCCTCCACATCACCATCCACATTACTAGAGCTACTCGGACCTGATGTTCCTGGTCGATCTTCAGCCCTGCTTGATGAAAGGGTCTCGGTTGTCTGTCCTGCTAAGTTCTCATCTAGCGACCCCCACCCCACATATACACACCCACCCCCTCAGTCACCCACCCACCCCACGCTTTGGTTTGGTTGGTGATGTAGAGGTTGGCCATCCTTTCATCTCTTTGAGTAGATCAATAACATTTGCATTGAGGTCTGTTGTTGTATCATAAGCATCTTGACACGGGAGGCGTTTCAGTACAGCCACGCTGTCAAATGGCACCAAACACGCTCCTTTTGAAAGCTGATTTTGGGCTCTGTCAACTTAGTGGCGAAGTTACCTCATGGTGGCGAAGTGACACACTTTACGGTAGTGTACGGTCAGGAATACTAGGGAATAACGAACTTACGAATGGAATAACATGGAATAATGGCCATATGATATGGAACAACACGGAATAACACGCATATGACGTGGAATAACATGGAATAGCGACGCTATGATATAGAATAACAAAGAATAACTGCCAATTATTCCTTGCTATTCGGCTCGAGGGCCGGCTTAATGCATAGGCGAACTAGGCACTGCTTAGGGCGCCAGATTTTAGAGGGGTGCCAAAAAGGGAGTGTGGGTGCCTTTCACCACCCAAGCTACATGTTCTTAAAGCAAATAAGAAAATCCACACTTAGAACAAGAGCCATATTTCGCCCGAGAAATGCAGGAAATTCCCTCTCAAAGCATCTGGATTTCAAAATTTTTTGGGAGAGGACACCCCCAGATCCCCGCTTAAAGGGTGTTCCTTTGCATTGCCTAGGACGCCAGAAACCCTAGAAGACCGGCCCTGCCCCCCCCCCCACCCCACTCTATATTTTTGGCTGATTATTTCATATTATCCGTTTCAAGTGACGGTTAGGTCATATGCCATGTCATTCCATATCATTCCATGTTATTCCATTTAAAATGGCAGTTATTCCATATCATAGGCGCGATATTTTCTATGTTTTCCACATCACGTATAATTTAATGATTTTCCAGTTAAAGTTGCTGTTATACCCTGTTATCCCATCCCATAGGCTTGCTAGTCCATGCTATTCATATCAATTGGCCGTTCGTCTGTGTTATTCCATATATGACCACTGTTATGTTTTTCCATAAAAAGGCCGGTATTCCTTGTTATTCCATGCTATAGGCTCGTTATGTTATTCTTATCAAATGACCGCTATTTCATGTTATTCCTTATCATATTGCCGTTATTCTGTGTTTTTCCGTGTCACATTGACGTTATTCTGTGTTATTCCATGTCACATTGCCGTTATTCTGTGTTATTCCATGTCATATGGCAGATGTTTTGTGTTATTCTTTATCATATGGCAGTTTTTCCGTGTTTCCATACCGTATGGCTCATGATGTATTATTCGTTATGCGTTACTCTTTATTCATTATTATTCTAGGGACACCGAGCCACGTTGAATAAGTGGTTTTTAAATACATACTCGAAGCACGTGCACACGCGCACAGATACACTGCGTGACAGAGGCAGATGTATGCATGCATATACGCACGCACGCACGTATGCACTCACGCATGGATGGACGGACGGGCGGGCTGACTGCCGGGTTGGCGGGCGGGTGGATGGATGGATGGACATACAGATGGACAGACGGACAGATTTGCAATTTATGGCTAAAATTTCGGGATGCATTTTGTGACCCTGTGGCTTAGATATTAACCCGTTTGTTTGATTGTCTTATTAGGGCCCCGCACGGGAAGGTGCGAAATCCCTATAGCAATCGGCGTGTCTGCCCGTCTGTCTGTCCGTGTGCCTATTTGTTCATCCGTCCGTCTTTCCGTCCACAATATCTCGTAAACAGCATATCATACAAAACCGCTTCAGTAATTTAATGAAACTTGGTGCATGCCTGAGTTATGATACGCAGGTGTGCCTTTCGAAGAATTCACTTTTATAGGTTCAATATTTTGGGTGAAAATCGGCTTTTTATTTTTCTGAAAATCTAAATTTTTGTCAATTTTCTCATAAACATCATATCATACAGAATCATTTAAAATAATTTAGTGAGGGTTAGCACATGGCTTCTTTATGATGGGTAGATGTGGCTTTTGAAGGATTCACCTTCATAGGTCGAAGATTTTGGGTGAAAATGGGATTTTTAATGCAGAAACTCACGATTTTCACAATTTTCTCGTAAGCACACTATCATACACAATCGCTTAAAATAGTTTAATGAAACTTGGTATATGCCTCAGTTATAATACGTAGATGTGCCTTATAGGGCCAAGATTCTGGGTGAAAATGGACTCTTTACCGCAAAACCTACAATTTTTATCAATTTCCTTTGGATTTTTTTTTAATAATATGAAGGCTTTGAATAGAATTGCTACCTACTATATAGCTAAAGGTATTTTCAGTGATTGCGGGCCCTCTGCGTCAAACAACGTTTTCTAGTTTTCTGCCTAGCCGTCTACAATACGAATAGATATTCCAAACTTGGTGATTCTTCCTTCTCAAATTCCGAAGATATCGCGTGGATAAACAACAGACATACAATAAACATCCAGAGTGACAGATAAACAGACGGCACCAGCCGCACTACTCATACCTGCCTTTGGCTGTGTGAGTAATAATAACAACTAGAGTGTGAAGTCGATAGCATGCGATCGCAAATCCCCATGCTTCGGCCCTCTACCATTCCTGCCCCTACCTAACGCCATCCCCAACTCGTGGGCAGGGCCTAATGTAAACAGCACCTCACAGTCCGCAGCCATATGGGTAACTAACATACCGAATTTGTTTTAATTCCGCCAACTTTGACTTTCTGTCCACAATTTTGCCGACCCCACCCATCCCGCGGGAGGAATCTAACGTAAATGTCGCCCTTTTTGCAGTATCCTCCAGTTTTTAGCTGCAAGTAGCAGCACAATAAACCGCCATATGCCTAGGTTTGTCTGTTAGTAAGTCAGTCAGTCACAAAAGCTTATATCAGGCTGTATTTCAACAAGGCATATCAGTAAACTAATGGATGTTCCCCTGTATGGAAACTCTTGAAACTATGGTTAGGACAAAAATTGACTATAATGCTCAGTGGACCATGTAGGTCAAAAGCGTGCTAAGTGAACTTGAAAAGCAGGTCCTACTGACTAACATTGCATATGTAAATACACCTTGAGAGTATAATGCATCCAGACACCAAGTTTAGTTCAGGAAATTCTTAAAATTACAGCCCACACAAACATTTTCTGGGATGGCCAGTGAACCCTTTCATATGAAACACACCTTCTGCATAGTGTATCCACACAACACGCTTATTTCCTGTATGCCAAAAACTATTGAAACCACGGCACTGACAAACATTTTCTGTAATGTTCAGTGAACTGTGAAAAGTATGTCACATTGACATGACTTTCATACAGTGCACATCATCTCCGTAAGATGCATCAACATCCCAAATTTCACGATCATACATATAAAAGTCTTGAAACTATGGCCCAGACAAGCTGTATAGGGCGAACGGGTGGACCAACAGACTAACATACCGACTAACGGATGGGTTGATGGACGGACGGATAGACAAAGCGGCGACTATATCCTCCCCTGTTATCGTGGAGCATAAAAACTACTGATCGATTTTGGCTCGAATTTTAACACAACGAAGGACTATGCCGTGCAATAGGATTTCCAGACATTGGCCGTGATCCGCATAAAAGAACCCAGATACAGATCAGATCAAATTCTGGGTCTGTGGATATCTCAGAGACTGCTGGTAAAATTTGGATCAAATTTTAGCTTTGTCTCTGGTCCCAATAAATCTGGAAACTCCAGGTAAATCCAAAAGGAATCCGAAACCTGCAGTTTCTGCAATTCCATCTACCTTGTTTTAAAACACTTGGGAATTATAACTGGGTCCTAGCATGCAGGTGGGCAAGGGTGGGGGCATGCAGTTGCCACACCTGAGATTTGCGAATTGTACACAGGCAGGCTCATTTAACACAGGCACTCGTCACCTGTAAATAAAAATAAGCCTTATAGCCAGCTGAAGATACACATTTACTTCCAGAAATGCTATCTGTGAAAATCCAGACATGCAAAATGTACGACATCTACGATCCCCGACCGACACGCCCCCCCCCCCCCCCCCACCAACACCACGACCACTCCCCCCCCCCTACAACCGCCCCACCCCACCCCCCTCCGTCTGGCCTCTCGGCCCTCAGATACCAGGTCCACGCTGCTGTTGTTGCTGCTGCTGCTGCTGCTGCTGCTGCTGCTGCTGCAGATACATGCTGATGTTGCTGCTGGTCCACACTGCTGCTGCTGCTGCTGCTGTTGCTGCTGCATGTCCACACTGCTGCTGCTCCACGCTGCTGCTGGTCCACACCGCTGCTGGTCCACGCCGCTGCTGCTGCTGGTGGTGGTCCACGCTGCTGCTGCTATTGCTGCGTGTGTCAAAATGATGTTGAATATATCTAGACTAATTTGACTGAAAGCTGGAGAAGGCAGCACCAGCTAACACGAGAGGTGCTAAACCGTCTATCAGTCAAATATTGGTCACAAATTATTCAACAGCTATGTTTCCTATGGGCGTGTTAAGTATGACGTCACTGCGCGTGATTCGTACCCTGGAAGTGTGTATTTTGCTTTATTACATCATAAGTGCGTGTTTATGACGTCATCACTTGTAAAACAAAAACATTGATTTGCGTATTAAACAATCGAACCGAACCCGGAAATAAGTCATCACTTAACAAGCCCATATCATTACTGTATGGGTAAAATGTAATAATTGTTTTTGATGTGGGGCCCGTTATTTTTCGGGGCCCGGGGCTGTAGCTCCCGTTAGTCCTTGCCTTAAACATGGCTCTGTAGGCTATGCCCCTAAAAATAACTACAAATATGTGAAAGTGCGAGCAGTTCTAATGCCCCATGTTCCGACCAGACCAGACACGTCCTTCGAACCACGCGAAACCTGCATATTACCGCGCGTGGCGTGACGTAGTAGGTAGGTTATTTATCAGGCTTGTGTTTACTACAATACGATATCCCGGACGTTAATAAGTGTTCGTTTAGTGGACACACTAATCGCGCACATGTTCAGAAAGGAATCGTGTTACATATGATTTATACAAATAAGTAGTCAAAAGATTGTAAACATATTTTTTAATTCGGGAAAATACCTACGTGGTTAGGATAAATTTGGTTGCCCCCCCCCCCCCCCCACCTCCCTCCTTATAACCCTCCATTGGCGTGGAGGTCGATACGTAGTTTATAACCTTATTTCCTGGGTAATGCTATTGGGATTCCAAGCTAGAAATGTGGAGGTCTAAAATGGTTCAAATACATATAATTTGGTTAAAATCATTGTTTTTAGAGATAGCAGGACCAAAAAAAGTCCAGGAGTTTCTTGGTATGTTTTGTGAAGTCCAGATATGAACTTTGGGAGTATAGGACTCCCGGACATCCATTAAGCTGTGGCTGGGTAGGGCTGTACCTGCTTTGATGTTCACATAGATATATGCCACTATGTGCACAACAATAAAACACATGACATTCAAACACATATCTATGGCATTCATATTTCCAGATACACATACATAGTTACTGACTTAAATAAACATATATTATACATATACTCCCTAATTACATCATTATCTCATTTTATTTAAATTTAGTTTGGAGTGGTTTATTATTATATATAACTTTTGTATGCGACTGAGGGTGGGGTGGGTGGGGTGGGGAGGTGCAGGGAACAGGTCATCACTGTAGTATACAGTTGAGATAGTTAGAGTTGTTAAAGAATCGGCAGATGTGTTGATCGTGTGTGGGCCATTTATGTGTAGTAGTAGTAGTAGTAGTAGTAGTAGTAGTAGTAGTAGTAGTAGTAGTAGTAGTAGTAGTAGTAGTAGTAGTATGAGGTTTGGTTGGTTTATCTATAGTGGTGGTGGTGGTGGTGGGGGTGGTGGTGATGGTTGAATACCGTAGGTTTGTATTATCATTAATTAGCAGAGAATCTGTGACCATCAGGTATAAATATATTAATTTAGTATTTGTCGATCATAGATTCCCTGACAATCTTCTTAAAGGATTTCTGGTTTAATATACTATCGCATATTTTTTGTACTGGTGCTGTTCCAGTTTTGTGGCTGCTATTGTAATTCATCGTTTTCCTATTTCTGTTCGTGTAAATTTAGTGTGTAGATTGTGTTTTGTTCTAGTGTTGTGTTTGTGGATGTCGGTGCTTAGTGTGAAATTGGAGGCTATGGATTGTGGTAATGTATTGTGGTGAAACTCCTTTACAATGGTGTACATCTGTAGTTTGCCTATGTTCTTTAGTTTTAATAGCTTTTCTGACTTGAATATATTCTGGCCCTTTGCTGGTTTAGAAAAGAGTTTTAGTGCCTTCTTCTGCGTTGTAGTTTTGTTCAGTTGCCTTTGTGTGTATTCGTCCAGATAGCGTTACAGTAGGTGAGATGCAGAAGAACAAGGATGCAGTATAGAGTTTTAATTGTAGCTGGTGTCGTGTAAGGTATTACTCTTTGTATGGCACGTATGTCTCTTGCCACCTTTTCTGTTACCCTCTCGATTTGTTTGGCCCAGGTCAAATGTTTATCCAAATATACTCCCAAAAATTTGGCAAAGGGGGCCTCGTCAATTTCTTTTTTGTTTATGTAGATTTTTGGAATATCATCTTTTTTCAGTTTAAGATTTGTAAATAACATATAATTTGTTTTGTCAACATTCAACGATAATTTGTTTATTGAAAGCCAGTTAGTAATTTCTTCCATTTCCTTTTTGCTTTTTTGGTGTAAGGTGTCTATGTTGTCATCGCATCAAAAAGCATCTGTGTCATCAGCGAGCAGTATTAATGGCATGTGCTTGCATATGTTAGTGTAGCTCGCCGGGTGGTGTCGGGCCGTTCCGATGTCTCATGTCGACTCGCCGCGCCATAAGTGCACGACGAGTGACGACGCTGGTTAGCATCCCGTCTCGGGGTGACAGACCTTGAGCGAGACTGCCCTGCGGGAAACAAATACCAGCTCCTAAGACCGGTGGAACTCAATCGTTCTGGTGGGGCCGTGTGACCATTGTCGCGAACATTAAACACCACACTCTAGGATAGGGACGTCCAAACAATTAAGAAGTCACAAGGCTAAGAGGAATATGAAGAGAGACAAAATCTTGGAGTTATGAGTCTTACCGGAGTGCGGGGCTAGATTAGCGCACTGCCGGAAGAGAAGAATATATTACAGTATGTAATGAAGAAAGTGTCTCTAATCATTTTGAACCTATCCTATCGAGCTGAATAGAAAAGGTTTTAGTCGGTAGCATGCCGGGCTAAACAGAGTCATAGCACGGACAGCGACCTCAGTGAAAAATTGTTGATGGCGGGAGAAAATGCTGCATATATAAATGTTGCTGTATAGTGTTTCCTACGTGCACTGCATTCCTATATTTTCTATAACTTAAGCAAAACAGTTTAACGGATGGCCACTGGCCATATACATACATAATCTAACCAGAACAAACAATACGGTGGCAATGATTAAGATATATATAGTAATACAGGTTGATGAACCTACTATAGTGCGGTTAGCAACACATTGAGGAAAATGAAAATAACTATTTAACAAATACAGAAATTATAACTATTGGTCCTAAGACCGTTACAGTTCCTTTTAGTCATCGGAGTCGTTAGTACGGATACGAGATAATTAACAAAACCTATACAGAGAAATAATTAAACGGTGAAGTATAGTTACTTGAATACTCGGTAGTCATTCCCAAGTTAGGCTGCCGTGTTACTGAAATTGAGACGTAGATCTGTAGTCGACGTGAGATGATGCGCTCTCCGGAAGCTGGAAAGTTCCCACAGGGTGGTTCACGCAAGCTGTTTTCTGCAAACAAGAGTTCTGCAAGAACACTTATGGCGGGAGGAGTACATTGCTTAGTGCGGTAGGCCTAATAGAATGTCTAACGAGCAGTCAGTAAAGGATACGATAGTACTATGTAGTGAAGAAAGTTCCCGTACACAGATGGCACGGATGGAAGGTGTGACAAACCCGTCACAAGCGGGGGTTCTCAGAGGCAAATGATGATACAAAACAAAGCTTCACGGTGCTAGGTACGTCAACCAGCTCTGAAGACACACCGGGCAGAGTTTACCTGCTGCGGTCGAAAGTCGAAAGAACCTACACGATTGGTGTGGCGTCGTTTGAAATACCACTTTTAGGCGTGGCCGGCAGATCCGGCGAGTCATCCATCAAAGACCATCCTACCTTTGCATCCATAGACTCACATATTCAGACCGCAAAGGCCTCACCGCAAGTTTGTGTTCCGAATGTAGATGTAGTATTCGTGAACTGTTATCAAAAGTTCCAAATTACTCCCGTAAATGGGGAGTTACAAAATTGTGTTAATGTGGTGGGTTGGAAACTGCACACTACGGGATAAAAACCTGACTCATAGCGAAGAAAGACGCGTGTCGCGCTTGATAATAGTTGGTACTGCTCCAACCTGGTCGGACCCTGGCCGAAGATGCTCTCGATCACTGGATCGCTTCTCCTTTTATACTCTCCTTGCCGTCACAGGCGCAGGCTTCATCCAATCATCGTTCGAGCAACAGCCAATCAGCACACAGTTAATAATAGCGTCGTCGAGCGTTCTAGAACATTCTAGAAGCTTTATGTCCACGTGGTTATGACGTCAAGGCAATATTTTGAAGATAATCAAGAAGAGTTTTCCTGGATAACTCAGCCATTTCTCAACCAATTTTGAAATGGGTTACAGATTTAGAAAGGCCGTCGAATTGTGGTCTTGATTAATGCCAGATTTAACGGGAACAGACAATCAATAAGAATTACAGAGTACCAGCTCGGTACACTATAAGCGCCATCCCATCTAGGTCACAACTACGCACTCCATAGAAACAGCGTCCCGGCGCGCGCATGCGCATAATGCGTTTTAACGAACTTAGTCGTTTTTCGACACGCTCTCTCTCCCATATGCCTATATCCGCTTATAGCTCTACCCTGAGGGGCGTGTTCAGAAAACGAATCCTAGATGGGCGGCACATACCCAGCTCAGCTGGTACGGCCGGTACCCAACCGGTCGAGCCGAACTACACCACCCCCTCTTAGTTTGACATCCGTGGCAAACGATCGCGCATGGCGGATCGACGCACGGACGTATGCTAGGCGGGAATCATAGACTTCCCGGGTAGGCGCGTGGCCGGAGAGGAGTAGTGACGCATAGACGCGTATTCAAGAGACAGAGCACATAGGGTTGCCAAGAGGAAGGAGAGGCATACTTTTAGTTTTCAATTTTTGACCAGGAATTATTTTTCCCGGCCTTTCTTTTTTTTGTTCTTTTTATTATTAATATTACGGTGCGTGCTTATAACTTTATTTAGTATATGATCCTAAACAATAGCTCGCCTGGGTGTTGCCATTAGTGCGGATAATCATAATCTCCGCAAAGAACACCCAAGCTCCAACGTACCACAATTTAAGTTTATAAATATATATAAAAATATAATTACAAAAAGACAAGGTATATAAATATTACCTATGTAACATACCATTATGAGGTATGTTTTTATTAATCACACCGAATTACTTGCGTACCCCGGGTAAATAAAGGGGCACGCAACACGTATCACCAAGTATTATTATTATATATATATCTAAAATATCTATTTGTGGCCCGGCCTTGCGGGTCCGCAATGGGCAGCTCTCGCTGACCCCATATCCGTCCTGACATCTAAGACAGGAGGAAAATTAATAAGGAAAATAAGATATATAATAATAACTTAAAACTGGTTTATCAGGCAGCCTCAGCGCGCTGAGACTGCATGACGGGATTGTGACGTTATTGTACTGCGGGAGGTTGTATTCTTTACATCGCACACGACGTCCTTACAACTTTTAGAGCCCGCAGTGCTCATTTTGTATGAGACACAACTGGACACCGAAAGTGTGCGGCTGTGTAGGATAACCGTAGTCATCCTACGGATGGGATTCAATTGATCTAACATATATAATAAGAGGAAAAGTATGTCAAAAATAAAGTAATAATTAACACATTTCCACGAATCGCCTATTAACATTTCTGCTGAATTACACATGATTACACCTCACCAGCGAAAGTTCCCCATCGAGTTTGGGTCCCGCGACTAACGGTGGTAGGTCGCAGTGAATGCACTGTCATTGCTGAAATGCTCTCATCATTGTTATTATTGGCACTGTCCGAAACATCCGAAGTGATGGTGGCGGAAATATGGGCATCCATGATGTCCCTCACAGTTACCGCTGGTTCCACGATATCCGCCCGTGTAGCAGCGGCGGTACTAGTAGTTGACGATGTAGTAGGTGACGGGAGCTGACGTGATGATGCCGGTTGTAGCTGGCGTGGTGGTGACTGTAGTTGTCGTAGTGAAGGCGGGAAACTGTACCATCGGCTGTAGACATGGCGTGGGAACGGATACGGCAGGAGACGACATCTTTCGGAACTTAGCGTACTTTAGCAGACGACTAGCAGTAATGTTCGGTATGGGGTGGATATCCTGTGTGTGGGCGATCCGTTTCTTCCCCGCATATGGACGTTCTGGCGTGGTTCCCTTCCTGACTGCTGGGTCAGAAAGGTGAGGAGGCGGATGCTGAATAATATGGGTTGAAGTTACGCTGACTGTAACAGGCCGCGATGGTCCCGGCCCTTCATCTATGGTAAGCTCCGGTGGAGATGCAGACTGCGGCTAACCGGAAATGTCTATTCCCATAGGTGTCGTAATCACCACTGAGATCGGCTGACTGGCTGTCGCTGTCTGTGCTTCCACGGTGGAGGGTGTGGTAACCATAGCTGACTAGCTAGTAACTGGTGCGGGAACTGTCGCACTGGATTTTAAGGGCAATTTCTGCTTCCTACTTTGCTTCACGACCGGTGTGGATGAAGTGATAGGTACCGGCGTAACATTTCCAGATGCGACTGTGGGCAGAATTGCACATCTGGCTTTCGGTACATTACTTGCTGTAGCCACGGGAAGACGATGTCCAATGGGATATCTACGCATGGTATTTTTCGTGCTGGCCATTTTCTCAGTCAGTAGAACCTTGACCGGGAGCCGAGATACGAAGCGTGTGGCTAGAATGGCACGATCCAGGTTTTTTCCCCAGGAACTAATGTCACTTCCAACACACGATGATGATGCCGAAGCGTGTGAGTGATCCCATAGCGAGTAGCGGTGTAGAGGTACTGGCATGTCACACAAAAGGCTGATTGAAAGAGATGATCCTTATTAATATGAAGGATGCGGTCGGATTTCCTAGTGAAAGTTCTGGTACATGGCTCTCCGCTAGTCAACAATGAGTTGCACGGGAACCGCTTCGGAACTGGCACTGATTCTTCTTTGGAAGAATCCGACAATACGAGATCTTCAAGAAGTGACATCTCATTCCCGCATGATAGTTAGTTGCGGGAACTTTATTCAAAACCTAATGCCCTATCTCTTCATGGTTTATAACTTTTCAGGCCAAATATAATAATAACATAATAATAAGAAAAACAGCAGAATTTAGTTTGCGACACGAAAGAAGCCTAATGCTATGTTCTTCCCTGGTGTCGAGTTTTGACGGGAAGACAAAGTTTCAGAGCATGCTTCCTCATTTTATACTATTTGGTGACGTCACAGGCGGCGAATGACAACACCTAAAAAGTTTTACAGGTGATTCGGTCATTCTTATGTGAATATTTCCTTGCTTTTCGCTTGGACGTCTTAGGAGTAATTCCTCCCATATAAGGGGAGTAGTTGTAACTATAGGAAGAATGGCTCATTAAACTTTCTTTATTTCACACATTTAACAGCCTCTGAACTAGGGCTGCGCGATATACCGATACCATATTTAAAACCGATATCCTGCACTGACGGTTTCATAACCGATTATAAAAAATAAATATCGAAAAACCGAATATGAACATATTTTCGGTTTTTCGTATCAGGATTGTTAAAAATAAAAGATACTAACGAGCATGAAAATCGTAATGAACAATAATGGCCATACTTTCCATTAAGCTATGTTCGGGGCAACTAATAATTTAACGTGGCCCCAATTGCGCAAATTGTGTAACTCCATGTAACTCGCTGTACGCCGAGAGAAATCAAGCAGCGAATTAATTAAATAAATATCCACTCGCCTTTTCTCTGGTAGTCTCAGATAAATTTGCAATATAAAACACAATACTAATGTGGGAATTTGTCATTAAAATTAGTATCGGGGAAAATATTTCTAAACAACGGCATCCATTTTATTTACTTCACCGGCTAATTAACATAATGCAAAGTCGTCCCAACACTAAATCGCCCGATTACATCATAATCTCGGCAATAAATATAATGCTGAATACATTTTGCTGATTAGGATATAATTTTAAACAAAATTATTACTCAAACCATTTTTAAAACGTTATCTTCTATACACCATATCATATTAACTTATGAAATTCGCGATCGCAATATTACAGTTAATATTTTCTTCAAGGCATGTTTTCGTCCTCGGGCCGAATTGGAAATGAAAGAAGAAAGGGAGATAATTACATCATAATTAATTACAATCGCGTGATTTACGTCTTCGCAACCTGTTTTGCTGATTTATGATTAATTTTGACAAATAATAATTTCACTCCCGCGATGATGGATATTATAAGGTATATTAAGCTTTAAAGGCGTAAAACGTTACGAATGTATCAAGGCGTGAAAATACGTTCTGTTTTCGTGCTAATTTTTATCATTTAAATTTTTTGTTTCATGTCCATAAAACCGATATTCGGTTAAAACCGATATGAAAAGTCATATCGAAACCGATATGGCTGTAAGCCAAACCGTGCAGCCCTACTCTGAACAACATAGAAATGCAGTACTACTTTGTCCTTGCGGCGCCTCACCTTTTAATTAGCGTGAGGCGGTTTTCCAGGTTGGATGCTTATAAACTTGCCTATTAGAATTTTAGGCTGGAGCGCCTGATGGGGTACATGGGAGCCAGGTGACGTCAGCGGTAATCTCCCATACTCACCCTCGCCACTCCTCCATCGCGCTGTGGTAGTTGCATTTTTGGGCAGCTCTTTTGTTTAAAGCGTTTGATCCAACTCACTGGAAATAGTAGTAAATGTCGCGAGGTTCTAAAAAGCACATGGTTGATCGGAAACGTGTATGCTGTCTATGGCGACGGCCACAATGTTGTTGCTGAGATGTAGTCTGTTGCAGAGGCGAGAGATAAAAATATATATGTTACATCAAGATCTTTACAATGTCCCGTATTTGCGCGAGTTCTTTAACATGCGTCTTGATAAGTGTCTGCAATAGGTAGGTCTCAGTCCGTGTTGATTATAGACTGGAACGCACAGGAGAGAATTTTTTTTTAATTCTCTCTGTGATTTTATTGCAGGATTTTTTATGCCACTTTACCGCCCCATGCGCTAATGATTTGTAGCACGGTAGAGCAGTTGTGCACTTAATCAAAAATTTAACAGTAACGTTGCAAGTAATTTTTATGAGTGGTTTAAACAGTTCTATTCATGCGGTAGATCAACGTTACTGATCCCGTCAAGACAGCTGTGTTTTCCGAGCGGGAGGGCTGGCCAAGCATTCTCCTCGATGGGTAGAACTAGCTCTGTCCCGGCTTAGACCAAACACATTTGTACCATTTTTAGTAATGGCTAAATTACAGTACAACTCGCAAACATGTGTGACACAATTTTTACGATTACAATGTCGTCGTTCGGAGATTGTGAATACAGTCAACCTGAGTGTCTGTGTTTCTGTCATGTTGGTGATTTGAATCTGTTATGCGTGACTGGTTCTCTGCGGATGATACTTGCGCTATGGTGAGGATGACGCATTTATGGCCGCCGGGTGCAGGAGGTGGGAGGGAGAGGCGGTGTGAATGTCAACTTTATTGAACCCTGAGGGTATTTCACTCTGTGATGACCGAGCACATGGGCGGGACAGAGTTACTTTAGAGTGAAGATGACCTGTTGTGTGCTGTCGTAACTTTGATCAAACCATTGTAGATTTCAACTTTTCGGTAGTAAAATCCTACTTGTGACTGATGACAAGGCGGGCATCTTGCTCTCTTAATAATATTGACTGTTATTACGTGTAGATGACGTATGTAGTTTAGCTGTTCATGTACGATGTTGGGAGAAAGGGGTAGGGGTGGAACATTGTACAAACGTCCTCTCGTGACACGTACTGTAGATGGCTGTAGTGCATTCCTGATATCCATATGATCAATTCTCCCGTAACTGGATAAGAAGGTGTGTGCGGGAGATTTGTTGGCTGTTGTCTGTTGATGATAATGCTGTGGTCGGGATGTCCGGCCTGCTGTATGATGCTAATGTTATAGGCGAAGTGGTCGCATTCCAGTTATCCACGCTGGTGAACGCCAAGTCTGCTGCTATTTGTGGGATATGTAGTCTGCGGGAGGTATTATTTCTCCCGCAATTTTGTGCAGGAGGAATTTGTCGTGGGAATTTTTGTCTCTACCGGTAATTAATTAAGACCGGTAGGTGCTGCTAACTGCTGTTGTTGCCGATGTTGAATGTCTCTGTTATGCTGAGTATAACTGAGCAAGTATGTGATGTATGCGCAATGATGAATTGACGCATCCAGTCTTGAAGGCAGGTGTGTTCTTTGTAAGTGTTGACGTTCTGTCTGTGGTGTGATGTTCTGACTGCTCATGGGGGAGTATGGTAGGCCTATTGGATGGGACGGCCTTTAGATAGGGGGATGTGGTCATCTCCCATTGCACGACGGTTGGTGTCCTGTCATAGTTTTTAGACACCAGGAAAATTCGAGCCGAGAGTCTGCTGAACAGGCTGCTTCCCTGCCCACCACGGGGTGTAATGTTGGTCGGTGTGGTGCGGAATGTCACATCCTCTGTTACAGCAGTCTCTCTCATACCTGAAGATTGACGGTCAACAGATGATGAGTGGATTGTGAATTGGACTGGGCTGGTGATGTCCGAACTTGGGACGCCAATTGGATTTGGGGTGTTGGTGCAGTGGGAGATATGGATACCGCTTGGGAGGGAATTGGTTCGGCGTTTTTGGGAGGTGGTCGGGTACACCTTGTTGCATGGTTCTGTGGTTCTAGACTCGCCAAGGCTTCATCCAGCCTCTTCATTTCCATGCTATTCACCACATGTTCCACCCCACAGGAAGCATGGCTTGGGTCAGCCTAAGCTCCTGCTTGTGGTAACTCTATGATGGGGGGGGGGCAGAGCATGAAGTGGGTGGGAGTGGGAAGAGATCGGAGGAACAACTTTTCCATCCGGTCCCTTGGACAAAACAAACACAAAATTCTTCAGATACGACTTCCCAGATCTAGTAGACCCATGCTGAGGAGGGAGAGGGCGAGTACGTATCTCGTCATCGTCGTCAGCGTTAGCTGCTTGTTCATCCATGTTCTGGCTTGGTAGAACTGGGGCTGAACTGGCACCGCAGTGCTCTGCGCTAACCATGGGAATACTAATTTCCATAGAAATATCTGTCTGGGTACCGGTGTCATGAGAAACGCCAAGTCGGAGCTCTGGTGCTGGGTCGTCACTGACACAGGATTTAAGTCGATCAAAGTGGATGACGGAGGTCAGGCCATCCGAAGCACGGATGCGGTAGGTCATGTCCGACGTCTTACCGACTACCACATAGGGGCGTTTCCACTGGTAACTCAGTTTACTTGGCACGTTTGCAGACCATCGTGAATCATGTACCCAAACCATTCTTCCTGCGTCATATGGATCTCTATGCACTTTCCGGTCTTTTGCCGCCGGTGTGCAGTGGATAGTGTTTCTCTCACTAGCTCATGGGCTTGTTATATCCTTTGCTGCAAGAGTTCGACATAGAGAGATGGTGAATTTTTCTCCCCTGGTATCTGTGGCATGGCCAGGTCCAGGGGTAAGGCTAATTCATGGCCTAACATTAGCCGAGTAGGGGTGTAGCCCATGCTGGAATGTTCCGAAGTGTGGTAAGCCATTAGCACATACGGGAGCCATAGATCCCAATCTCTACAATCAAGGCGTGTTTCCTTGGTAAGCATCTCCGCGAGAGTTCTGTTGAATCTCTCTACCATCCCATCGCTCCGGGGGTGGTATGGAGTTGTCCTTGTTTTGACGATATGGAATAACTTGCAGAGCTCTGATATGAGCCGGCTCTCAAAATTACTTCCTTGATCGGAGTGCAGTTCATAAGGCATACCAAAGCGGCAGAACACATTGCTGGCCAAGACCTCTGCTATGGTGGATGCCTCATGGTCCGGAAAAGCAAATGCTTCTACCCACTTCATAAAATAATCTTGTAATACGAGGATATATTTATTTCCGTCATCCGTCGTATTCAAGAGTCCGAGCACGTCGATAGCCACTCGCTCCCACGGTGCACCAACAATCTTAATTTGAGATGGTGTGATATGGTGTTGTCCAACAGCACGTTTTTGGCATGGGATACATTTGGCAACCCATGCCTTGACACTATCGCGAATCCCGATCCAGTGGAATCTAAGTTTAATATGAGCAACGGTTCTCTCCATGGCCAGATGTCCGGCATTATCCTGTAGTTGTTTCAATTATAAGTTCTCGATAACTTTCCAGAACTACCAAACAGTCATTAATGTACAGAACTTTATTTATTAATTGACATTGTTCGAACCGTTGGTAATAATATTTAGCCGTGGGAGGCAAAGGTGTCACCGATTCCTTAGGAGGACGTACCCCCTCCTGAATCCACGCGTATATATTTCATGTCTTCACGTCTGTTGTTTGGTGGTGTGCGATTTTCTCCGGATTCTACTCTGTGCGCCTCAATTCAGGGAACTCCGGAGATGGCTGTGTTGACTGTGTCACAGTGTCGGCCTCTTCATGTTCAGCCTCTGCACCGATTCTGCTAAGGGCATCGGCATTTCCGTGTAATTTGCCGGGACGGTGAACAACGTTAAAGTTATAGGCCTGCAGGGATTCCTGCCATCTCGCTACCTGGTCCTCCAAATCTTTTAAGTTCCTGAGCCACCATAGTGAGGCATGGTCTGTACGGAGGGTAAAAGGGCGATCGTACAGGAAGTGTTTATAATACTTGACAAAATGGACTGCCGTCAATAATTCTCGCTTGGTGGTCGCGTATATTTTCTCCGTTTTATTCAGAGTACGTGAACCATAACCCAATACCTGCTCTGTTCCGTCTTCGGTGACCTGAGATAGAACTGCGCCGATAGCAAAAGCTGACGCATCAGTGTCTAGGATGAAATCGAGGTTTGGATTAGGGTGAGCAAGAATCGGGGCAGTCATCAAGAGTTCCTTCAGTGCCTTGAAGGAGCCCTCATGCTCACACGTCCACTCAAATGGGCGATCTTTCTCGGTGATCTGGTGGAGGGGTGAAGCAATCTCGCTGAAATATCGGATATAACGCCGATAGTACTGGCATAGGGCAAGGAAACTCTGTGTCTCCATAAATGAAGAGGGCCGTGGCGACTCTGCTACTGCCTTAGTCTGTGATGGCTGTGTAGCCACTCCATCACTGGATATGATGTGTTCCAAGAACTCGACGCTCCGTCTGAAGAGATGACATTTCTTTTTTTTTAGTTTCAAATTTGCGTGCGGAAGCGGGAAAGCACGGTGTTCAAATTGATTAAAGTTTGCTCAAACGTAGGTCTGAAGACTATGATGTTATCGACGTAACAGAGACAGATTTCCCATTGCAGCGTAGTTAATACCTGCTCAATGAGTCGTTCAAAAGTTCCAGGAGCGTTGCACAAGCGTAGGGCATTTTGCGGAATTGGAAAAGACCATCTCTACAAACGAATGCCGTCTTTTCCATATCCGCTTCATCCATGGCTACTTGCCAGTAACCGCTAGCTAAATCAAGGGTACAAAACCACTTGGCTCCGGACAAGGAATCCAAGGCCTGATCTATCCGAGGTAACGGATAAGCGTCTTTAACGTTAAGATCATTAAGGCGGCGGTAGTCAATGCAAAACCGCATGGTTCCGTCCTCTTTGCCTGCTAGCACTATAGGGCTAGTCCATGGAGAAGCTGAGGGTTCGATAATACCCATTCGCAACATGTCATTTACTTGTTGGTGTGCTTCTGCTTCTTTGTGAACGGGAAGACGTCATACCAGTTGTCGTATGGGGCGATTGTTGGCAGTATCGATGGAGTGTCACACGAGATGAGTTTCTCTGAGATCCATATCTCCGGAGGAAAAACTATCGCGATATTTAGGTAATAATTTCCGAATTTCGCGTTTTTGTGATTGCAATAATCAAATAGTGGCACACAGATATAAATCATGTAGATGTTCGGGTAAATCATCAGTCAGCGATGGTGTTGTGTCAGAAAGTGCAGGTGTTTCCAGTGAAATTATGTCCACTAAATGGCCGCAGCGTACTCCGGGTTCCAGAGTGATAGGATCTGCAGTACCATTGAACACTCGAAAGGGTATTTTCCCTTTATCATTAGTGTCTACTGTTATGCGGGGACTTGCGCATTGTGAGGCGATCATGTAATCAGGGTCGGGTTCCAGCATGGCGATGTGTGTGTTGCTTCCTAACTGTGGTGCGGTGGCCCATGCGATCCATTCCTGTCCCAGCTCAACCATGGCAGTACTTGAAAGTATTACTGCACATGTATTGTATAATGATGATGCGGGTCCGAGAGGTATTCACTGGCCGTGTATATCGAGTTCCTGTTGTCTGCAGTGTATGATGGCTTCGCTGGTACTGAGAAAGTCAGAGCCAAGTAGGGCGTCGTTATGAATGAAGGCAATGACAACACTCTGAATGAATTGCATTTCCTCTATCTGTATAACTAAATTAACTACACCGGCCATGGGTACATCTGCTCCCGTAGCCGTCTGTAGGTAAATATTTGTAGGCTTAAGGGGAGGCTTTTTATGAGGTGGGATGCTCTCATACAAGCGCTGGTTAAAAACGGTAATAGAAGCTCCGCTTGCGAATCCATGAGGCGGAATGAGTCATCTCTCCTGAATCGCTACTGTCTGTGGATGCGGAAGCTGCTGCTGATTGAGGTGGTGTTCTGCATACCACCAGGGGGCACCAAGAATCTGGTGTCTTGGTGGCGGGGTGTGGTGATTTCAGAAATGTGGTTTCAGCGGAGGTACTACAACCTCCTACGGCCGTTTTACAGAGAAAAGAAGGTTTGTTGTGTACGGAAAAATAGGGAGATGTCTTTGCTGTGGATGGGGAGGCAACGTAGGCATGGACATATTGGAAGCTGTGTATGTTGGTGTTGGTGTGAAAGCTCATTTCTGTGGATGAGGGTTAGTCACTGAAAGTTGTTGCGTGAAAGCCGCAGTTGAGCCAGGAGAAGGATACGGGCACCGAAGTGGCTCTAGGTAATTCGGTACCCTTAGGAGTTTGATTGTTTCTTTGGTTGCGGTGTGGTGCGGTCCATCACAGGCGTTGTGGAGGAGGCCAGTTAGGACACCATTCCTTCCAATGTCCCGGCTGACCGCATCTGAAACAGGTGTTCGGTGGCCTTGTGGTGCTGGTAGTGTTTGTTGTCCTAAACCATGTGGTAGCGAGGTTTGTGCTGAGTATGGTGACTAAGTTGGTGAGTGCGGAGATCTGCTTGTGATCTCTTCTATCCACTCTCTCATGTTGCCGTTGTTGTTGTTTCACTGGTTTCTGCGCCCTGGGGCTCCGCTGTACCCACCTCTGCGGGCACGGCCCCTTCCTCCAGGCACGTGATTTGGACTGGACTTCTGCATATCTGATACTGGTGGTGGTGTCTGCGAGGTGGTTGCTGATCTGGGGTGGGGGGGGGGGGGAAACACTGGCGGGTGAGGTGACAGCTGCACCATCTATCTCATTGGTAGGATGGAGTTGGCGTCGGTTATGTTTCTCCCACTCGAGGAAGTTCTCGATACGGACCACGGTTGCCATTAATTGGGCCAAACTCCCATGGTCGCCGAGAAATAATTGTTCCTTTAGAGCGGGTTCACCGCTTAATGCATCGATGAATGTATCAAGATGCAAGTGGAGTACGCCATCCACATTGGTGCTCGGATATGCGCGGGTAACTAGCTTTCTGATTCGGCTAGCTAACTCGGGAAGAGTTTCTCCCATGCGTCGTCATAAATTCTTAGGTTGAAGACGACTGATTTCCCCGAGAGCTGTGTTGCCAAATCACTCTGTAAGTGCTCTTTGCAACTGTGTGTAAGTAGGAGTACGATCAGTCCCCAGATCCGCAAGAACTTGCAGGACTTTCCCCGACGGTTTTGCTGCAAGATATTCACCCATCTGTCTGTCATCCCAGCGGTTAGTCCGACTTATTATTTCGAACTGGATTTTATAATTGGTCCAGTCATTCTCCCCGCTAAATTCGGGGGGGGGGGTGGGTGGGGGGAGTATGACTCAAACAAAACCACGGGGAGGGTGTAGGGGTTGAAATCTGGGTGGTGCGGATATCTGAGAGTTGGCGGATTGTACTGATGTTGGTCTTGGTGCTGGTGGCAGTGGTGTTGGTGTATCCCGTCGATGCCGATGACGAGGAGCGAGGACATGCATACCCCAATTAACTAAGTCCGCCCCGGTGGTTGAGCCATAGACCGGCATGGGTCTATGAACGGAAGGCAGATTGCGGTGGGGAGTGCGCGGTCGTTTCTCCCACAGTGAGGGCTGTTGTTCCTCATATGGTGGTGGCGCAAGTGGCTGACGGTTATGATATGTGACATGACTAATATACCGGCGAAATGGTGGTGCCGATTCCTCCCGATGACTCTGCGGTGTTCCCCTTGAATATAGCGTTCCGCTAGAAGGGGGCGGTGCAGGAGGTTGTCTATGTGGTGGATTATCACCCGGCCATACTGTCTCTGTAGATGACACGGGCGAACGATAGTAGCCTGAAGGGCTGTAGATATGCCCGTAGTCGGGTCTTTGTCGGAGTCGTCCACGATTCGGCCCTGATGGAGTTGGCCTGTCGCGGACGTCCGAAATAGTTCTGAACTCTGTTTCCGCCTGTATAGCATCTCGAAAGGTGCCATCGCTAACATGCGAAAACAGGTTATAGTGCGGAGTTGTTGATTCCGCAGAATTTCTGGCATAGTCGGTGAGCATGTGTGCTGAGAATCCATCATATGAGGCTACCACTTGATCGAGGGAGTCCTCGCTGAATGGAGATGGTATTTAACTGAGCTCACTATATGGTGTGGGCGTGAGTTCGCTGCGCGTTATTACCATTGTTCTTCGAGTCCCACATCGGGTGCCACTTGTAGCTCGCCGGGTGGTGTTGGCCCGTTCCGATCTCTCATGTCGACTCACCATGCCGTAAGTGCACAACGAGTGATGACGCTGGTTAGCATCTGGTCTCGGGGTGACTGACCTTGAACGAGACTGCCCTGCGGGAAACAAAAACTGGCTCATAAGGTGGAACGCAATAGTTCCAGTCAGGCGGTGCGACCATTGTCGCAAACATTAAACACCATGGTCTCATCCCAAGAGTTTGTGTCACCAGTATGCCTGTTCATAGCAATTTCGTGATCTATGGACTTACAAGATTTGATTTGGTGACCTAAAAATATAAGTCTATACAAATAAGTTTACCTAACTAATTGAAAAATATGCCAGATAAAACTACAATAAGAGCATACGAAAATACAAGACATAAAGGCAGGTAGATGAACTTTTAAACATGGGGCTCCCGGAGGTACCACACCGACTCATAGGTCTGCAGAGGTATCCCCGCAAGGGAGGCTCCCGTACATGAGACATAGCTTTTTAACTTAATATATGTTATTATACCGCTAAGCTGAAAGGAAAAATGTTATCTTAGACGAAAAAGTGATGTGCTTCACGCGGGCACTACTCCTAGTGCTAGTTTGGGTGAGGAGTATTATCCTGGCGTGGACCGTCGTCGCTGAATCCCTGCGAGAGGCAAGTGCCTCGCGCTGGCTTCCGTCTCGGGAAGGTGTTGCCATGGCTTAAAGCGGGAGAAGAATGGTAGGCAAAAATGGGCCCACTCTAATATTTCAAATAAAGATGCTGTAGAAAGAAAAGACCATACCTAGTGAGCTTATGACAATAGGGGTGCGTACTGTTTCGTGTGATTGCTAATATGCTGAATTAGTAGTTGCCGCTTTATTTCTGCGGGCCTTCTGCTGAGATTAATCACTTTTAGTTGTTGTCAAAACAAGAATTAGTTTAGGCCACAACTGGTCCACCTAGCTATTAGACACGGCTGTCATGGAGAACAGATGCCAGAGGACATCAATACTGTAGACAATGCTCATACATGTTACTTAGCGGGATCTCCGAACTGGGTGAGAATCCGGACATTCCGCTTTGCAACCACATGAAACATTACAGGACATGGTTTACATTTCACGGAAGCATTATTAGGCCATATCTCCTATCGTTATGATGGGGGTAAGAGAGACGAATGCATACCGTAAATGTCCTTCCCGTAAGGGTGTGGCAGATTGAATATCATGCCCAGACATGTTAACAGAATTCGGTGAGAATACGTATCTCGCCCGTCACCGGGTCCTATGGAACTAACCGTTTAACCTGTCGTTAGATTTATATACAAGTAGCCAGTTTTGCACTGCGGTGCGGAAGGGTTGTCAGTAAATAAAATAAGAATTAATACATGTGTTTTCGCAGTGCTTTCCTACATTGGCTTAAAGTACTATCTACTATGTATCCAAAGATACACGGGAATGTGTATGTGATACCGCACCCTAGCCATCACCGCTCGGAAACCCCAATAGTCTCCCAGAGTCGGATCAGCCCATGGTGCGGATAGGGACGTCCAAACAATTAAGAAGCCACAAGGCTAAGAGGAATATGAAGAGAGACAAAATCTTGGAGTTATGAGTCTTACCGGAGTGCGGGGCTAGATTATCACATGCCGGAAGAGAAGAATATATTACAGCATGTAATGAAGAAAGTGTCTCTAATGATTTTGAACCTATCCTATCGAGCTGAATAGAAAAGGTTTTAGTCGGTAGCATGCCGGGCTAAACAGAGTTATAGCATGGACAGCGACCTCAGTGAAAAATTGTTGGTGGCAGGAGAAAATGCTGCATATATAAATGTATAGTGTTTCCTACGTGCGGTGCATTCCTATATTTTCTATAACTTAAGCAAAACAGTTTAACGGATGGCCACTGGCCATATACATACGTAATCTAACCAGAACAAACAATACGGTGGCAATGATTAAGATATATATAGTAATACATGTTGACGAACCTACTATAGTGCGGTTAGCAACACATTGGGGAAAATGAAAATAACTATTTAACAAACACAGAAATTATAACTATTGGTCCTAAGACCGTTACGGTTCCTTCAAGTCATCGTAACCATTAGTATGGATACGAGATAATTAATAAAACCTATATAGAGAAATAATTAAATGGTGAAGTATAGTTACTTGAATACTCGGTAGTCATTCCTAAGTTAGGCTACCGTGTTACTGAAATTGAGACGTAGATCTGTAGTCGACGTGAGATGATGCACTCTCCAGAAGCTGGAAAGTTCCCGCAGGGTGGTTCCCACAAGCTGTTTTCCACAAACAAGAGTTCCGCAACAACACTCATGGCGGGAGGAGTACATTGCTTAGTGCGGTAGGCCTAATAGAATGTCTAATGAGCAGTCAGTAAAAGATACGATAGTACTATGTAGTGAAGAATGTTCCCCTACACCGATGGCACGGATGGAAGGTGTAAACAACCCGTCACAAGCGGGGGTTGTCAGAGGCAAATGAAGATACAAAACAAAGCTTCACGGTGCTGGGTACGTCAACCAGCTCTGAAGACGCACTGGGCAGAGTTTGCTTTCTGCGGTCGAAAGTCGAAAGAACTTACACGATTGGTGCGGCGGCGTTTGAAATACCACTTTTAGGCATGGCCGGCAGATCCGGCGAGTCATCCATCAAAGAACATCCTGCCTCTACATCTGTAGACTCACATATTCAGGCCGCAAAGGCCTCACCGCAAGTTTGTGTTCCGAATGTAGATGTAGTATTCGTGAACGGTTATCGAAAGTTCCAAATTACTCCCGTAAATGGGGAGTTACAAAATTGTGTTAGTGCGGTGCATTGGAAACTGCACACTACGGGATAAAAACCCGACTCATAGCGAAGAAAGACGTGTGCCACGCTTGATAATAGTTAGTACAGCTCCAACCTGTTCGGCCCCTGGCCAAGGATGCTCTCGATCGCTTCTCATTTTATACTCTCCATGACGTCACAGGCGCAGGCTTCATCCAATCATCGTTCGAGCAACAGCCAATTAGCACACAGCTAATAATAGCATCGGCGAACATTCTAGAACATTCTAGAAGCTTTATGACGTCAAGACAATATTTTGAAGATAATCAAGAAGAGTTTTCCTGGATAACTCAGCCATTTCTCAACCAATTTTGAAATGGGTTACAGATTTAGAAAGCCCGTCGAATTCTAGTCTTGATTAATGCCGGATTTAACGGGAACAGACAATCAATAAGAATTACAGAGTACCAGCTCGGTACACTATAAGCACCATCCCATCTAGGTCACAACTACGTGCTCCATAGAAACAGCATCCCGGCGCGAGCATGCGCATAATGAGTTTTAACGAACTTAGTCGTTTTTCGACACGCTCTCTCTCCCATAGGCCTATATATGCTTATAGCTCTACCCTGAGGGCCGTGTTCAGAAACGAATCCTAGATGGGCGGCGCGTACCCAGCTTAGCTGGTACGGCTGGTACCCGACCGGTCGATCTGAACTACAACAGGTAGACCATTCATGTAAAGAAGGAACAGCAGAGGGCCCAGAATAGATCCCTGAGGAAGTTAATTGCCTGTTTTCAGAGCATATTTCATTATATTGTACGCATTGTGTTCTTTTACTTAGGTAATTCTGAAACCAGGTGAGTACACTGCCTCTTATGCCATAATAAGCAAGCTTTTCTAGTAAGGTCTGGTGGTTGATAGTGTCGAAAGCTTTTGAAAGGTCCAAGAAGATGCCTATCTTCTTCTTCTTTTCGATCACTGGTATCACACTTGGAGAGCCGTTCTCAAGATGAAATCTGTGGTTTTCTGCAGTTCTTCCACAGGCCCATACAGCTTTTCAAGAAAAGAGGTTGACAAAGGCCAGATCTCTTCTCTCAGCAGCTGATACGTACTGCAACATTGAAGTATGTGCTCTGTGGTCTGTTCTGCTTCTCCACAAGGACAAGCGGGCGATGTCGTAAGGTGGAACCGCCTGTACATGTGTTGGTTTAGTCTGTTGTGTCCAGTTCTGAGATGAAAAATGGTCACTTGCTCTGGCCTCGAGAGATGATGGTAGGCATCTTCTGATTGAGGTGTTCTATAGAGTGACTTGATGATAGTCTTCATCTCTGTATGGGTAACCATGTTTTCTGTCTGATTCTCCTCTGCACCCACCTTTGCCATCTTGTCTGCTTCCTCATTTCCTTGGACTTCACAGTGTGAGGGGATCCACTGCAATGCTATTCGAAAGCATTTGATGGTTTGTAGTGCTTCTTCAAGTTGTGGCAGCTTACCTTTGGTGATAGCCTCAAGGACAGAGTGGGCATCAGATAAAAAGACAATCTGTGCAATAGGGTCTGCTGTTCTGCTGTTCTGCTGATGGTATTAGCTGCATGAACCAGTGCTTCGACTTCAGCTCTGTAGTGTGTGCAGTGTTTGCCCGTCGGTATTGCAGCGGACTCATGTTGTCCTTTGGATACTGTATGTGCAGTCCGGCACCTCCGCTCCTAATTGTATCTTTGGCTGATCCATCTGTGTAGATCCTTATCCATGTCTCCTGAGGGTACATTTCCTCCAGCATGGCTAGGGTCAGGGCCTTCTTGCTCACATCACTGTGTTCATCTTTGGTTGTGAGATGAGGTACTGTGGTGCGAATAGCTATGCTCTCTAGTTTGTTTTCCCAGGGTGGAGGATCAAGGGTGTGGTTTGGGTCTTCTATTTGTGCTGGCAACATTTCTTGGTGTTTCCTTTGAAGTGCTTTTGTCTCTTTCACAAAACTTAATCTTTTAAGTCTTCCTAATGACGGCTGTGCTTGCCTGATCTTCATCGAGTGGTTGCTGAACGATTTGAACTTTTCAGCTTGGATCAGTGCTTTGCATTCCCTTCCTTTGCTAAGTGTGGGGGGGGGGGATGCTTGCTGTCTGCTCCATTTTTTCTATTGGTGTTGATCTCATTCCACCAGTGATGATGCGCAGTGCCTGGTTTTGTACTCTGTCGAGGTTCTGTTGATGAGATTTAGCTGCTGTCATCCATGAGCTGGATCCATACTCAAGATGTGGTCGTACGGCACCTAGGTAGATGGTCTTGAGGATCCTTTCATTGGCACCCCACTTTGTTCCTGCCAGCTTCCTCATGATGTTTAGCTTTCTTCTGGCCTTTGCCTCTGCATTCTGTATGTGCTCCTTCCATGTTAATCTTCTGTCATAGGTGACGCCCAGGTATGTCTGCTGGTCCTCGTACTCGAGTGGAGTACCGCCCAGTGTCAGATTTCCAACCTTGGTTTTGGTGGACAGTGAGAATAGCATGGCTGATGATTTTTCTTTGTTAATGGTAATACACCAGCGATTGGCCCAAGCTGTAATTCTGTCCAAGGGGAGCTGCATTCTGTACGTGGCAGTCGTTGTGTACTCCTCGGTGCACCAGAGTACGAGGTCATCTGCATAGAGGGCTGCTTGGATCCCATTGGGCAGCTCTGCTACAATGTCATTAATGAAGAGTATGAACAGAGTTGGTGATAATACTCCGCCTTGTGGCACCCCTTGTCTCAGCAATACATTCTGTCCAGATTGCCCATCCACCAGCACCCTAGCTCTGCGATTGCGTAGGTACGACTTGGTCCATCGGAACATGTTGCCACCGATGCCTGTGTGCCGGAGCTTCACGAGGAGGCCATCCTTCCACACCTTGTCAAATGCCTTCTGCAGATCGATAAAGGCAGCTAGCATCACCTTCTTGGCTTGAAAAGTGTCCTCTATGACCTATGCAAGATGTGTTGTTTGATCTTCTGTGCTCCTGTATCTTCTGAAGCTGGCCTGCTCTGAAACTATGATGTTCTCCGACTCCAGGTACCACTGCAACCGCTAGTTGATGATGCGCTCCATGGTCTTGCATATGCAGCTTGTAAGACTGATAGGACGGTAGCTCAGCACTTTCGTCTTGTTCTTCCCTTTTTTCAGAATAGAAGTCATTCTGGCTTCCTTCCAGCACTGAGGAACCTCTCCATTGGTCCAACTGAGATTCAAGATGTCTAGCAACTTGTGGAGAGATGCATTACCAAGGTGTTGGATCATTTCATTCGTAATGCCATCTGGCCCGGGAGATTTCTTCTTTTTCAATTGGCGGATAGCCTTCTTCAGTTCTGCTAAACTAATGTCAACTTTGATTGCATCGTGAGTGTTGGTGTCTGTTCTTTCCTTTTGCTCTTTTCTAACCTCTTTTTTACGCATTCGTGGTATAGAAATGTTGCTTTCTTTTGCATATGCCTTCACAAAGGCATCTGCAGTCATCTTTCCTGTCAGTGTTTGTCCATCTTCTTCAAGAGTAATCTTCTCTCCCCGACACCCTCATCATTCAGTGCTTTAGTCAGTCTCCATAGCTTTGTGGTGTCTCTCTCTAAATTAAACCCTGCCGTCTTTTCCCTCCAGCTTCTTCTTTTGGCCTCCAGCTTGGTCTTTAGATACCTGGCTTTAGTTTGTTGTAGCGTGAAGTGGTTTTCATGACAGAGATTACCCTCTGCATCTTCTCTGGCCTTGTCTAGTTTATCATGTGCTGCTTGCCGTTCTGTTGTCCAGTAGGGGCGGTAGTTTTTCCTGAACCCTCGAGGAATCGCTTCGTTGGCAGCCTTGAGGATACTTGAATTAAATTCCTTGACCACATTGTTGATGTTTCTCCCTTCTACTGCTATATTTTGGGTAAGCTCTCTGGAACGAATGCCGAACAGATTCCAATTTGCCTTTTTGTAGTTCCACCTTGGATATTGAGGTGTACTTGTCGAAATACTTCCAGAAAGAGAGAGGAGGACTGGGCGGTGGTCGCTTCCTCCTAACTGCGATCCGACCACTCTACTGAGGTTTCTGTGAATGTCTTCTGTACAAAATGCCAAGTCCGGCGTTGTTGTCGAGTGCCACCGGCGCGAGTAGAAGGTAGGCTGATCTGTGGGATCGTTGACAAGTAAAAGGTGCTTTTCATCTTGCCATGCTTCAATGTCTTCTCCTCGTTTATCAAGTGTTCTGTATCCCCAGCTCTGGGACTGGCTATTAAAGTCTCCCGCAATGAGGAAGTGGCAGTCCGGGACCTGGATTGTGTCAAGTGAGAGATTCTTGTCATTAGGGCAGTAATAATTGACAATGTCAATCACAGAGTTGTTGGTTGTTACCTTGATCTTGATATATTCTGCCTCTTCCATAAAGGTTTTGATCTGGCTAGCGTTCACGCTGTTTCGGACCAAGGTGACCACCCCACCTTTCTTTCTTGCTCTTCGATCACACCGGAAAATCTGGTAGCCTCTGATCTTAAATGGTTTACCTTCTTGCAGGCGTGTCTCTTGGATGCAGAAGATATCAATGTTGTTTTCGTACAGGAACTGTTCGAGCTCTGATTTCTTGTTGGTAACCCCTTCTGCGTTCCAGTGCATGATGTTGATACTAGGGTTCTCTTTGGGGTTGGTCTTCTCTTTCGGTTGGCCAGTAGCTCTCCATCCTCGTCCCCTGGCTCCACAAGACGAGTTGATGGGACCTCCAGTAGCTGAGGGTGGGCTCCTTCGAGGCGTGGAGTCCGGCGCTGCACCTGACTGGCAGATCCTCACAGGGCGAGCACCATTTCGTTTGATTCGATCTCCAAGTGTCATTTCATTAGTGTTGTGCATAATGCTCTGGTTAGCCCCTCCAAATGTCTGGATTGACACCCAGTGGGCTACACCCCTGCGCCACGTTGAGGCCGAGCATATAGTCTTAAACAGGGGAGAAGATGCCTATTATACTTTGTGGTTGTTTCAGTGATTAAAAAAAAATTTTCGGTCATTTCGGCTATTGCATGCATTGTTGAATGTTTCGCATGACATCCATATTGCGATTTGTATAAAATTGACTTTTTGTCCAGGTAATTTGTCAGTCGATTGTACATTAGGCACTCTAGTAACTTGGAGAAAAGTGGAAGTATGGAGACTGGCCTGTAGTTTGAGAAATTAGTTGAATCCTTGACTTTATAAATTGGTGTAACACGTGCTATTTTTCGTTTTGATGGGACTATGCCTTGTGCTAGGGATAAGTTGCAAATGTGGCTGAATGGGATAAGTATATACATAACACAGGTTTTATAAATGCGCCACTTAAAACCATCGATTCCGACACTTTTGGCTGGGTTGAGTTTGTTTAGAACGTTAAAGATCCCTTCATTGTTAGTAGGGTTGATGAAGAATGATGATTGATAGCTGCCTGCAAGGTAATCAGAAATTTTTTTTTTCTTGGATGTTGATTGGATTTTGTTCGAAAGTTCTGGTCCTATATTTACAAAATAATCATTGAATGCATTGGCAATTTCGAATTTATCTGTGATGACCTTATTTTTATGAAGAAAGTGTGTCTGTTGTGCTGTATTGGTCTTATTTAAAGGTGATTTAATGGTTTTCCATGTTTCTTTTATGTCATTTTTGGACTGTTCGAATTTATTGTGATAATATGTTTTCTTAGCTGTTTTTATTATTTGGTTTAATTTATTTCTATATTTTTAAAACTGAATTTCATTGTATTTAGTTTGACACTTGATAAATGTTAAGTAAAGCTGATGTTTTGTATGACAGGCAGCTATTAATCCATTTGTAAGCCACGGTTATTTGGGTTGTGCTTATATTTTTTACTTTCTTTCAATGGTAAGCTTTGTTCAAAAATAGTCGTGCAGATGTCATGAAATTTGTTGTAGGCATGCTCACAAGACTGAATGTCTGTTACTATGCTCCAATCGACCTCTGACATAGACCTTTTTAATGGTTCAATGTTGACCTGACAGTAATCTCTGCATTAAAATTTTTCCTGCTCGAATTGTTTCTGGTATGTTTGTTGCTTTTCTAGGAGAAATATCGGTAAATGATCCGAGATATCAGTTACAAAAATTCTGACATGAGTTTTACTGATAATGCGATTAATATTATTGCTGAATATGTTGTCAATGACTGTCGCCATAGATTCGGTTATTCTAGTTGGTTTGGTTATTGTCGGATAGTAAAAGTAGGTATTTAGTAAGTTAATGAAGTCTTTGGTATGACAACATTTATGTTGCTCCAGATCAATATTGAAATCACCCATAAGGCAGGCTGTTTTGTTTTCCTTTTGTATTATATCCAGAATTCGGCTCAAAGCTTCAATGAATCGTTTGTTGTCACTGTTAAGAGGCCTGTAGACACTCATATCTAAGAAATTACTTAACATGACAGTGTTTGCGTGCATGAGGGCGAGTGCAATGCTTTCTTTACTATTTATTATAAAGTCATTAAATTTGCTCAGAAGCGTGTAGTTACAGGTTTAGATAAGTCAGTTCAACCATCTTTTGGGTTGATGTCTCTCTATGTGTAGGTGTTAAGTTTGAATGGATTTAGAATTAGGTCTTGTATGTGCTCTGTGTAGTTATATTCAACATGTGGATTCATGAGTGTAAGTGTGTAGTCAGTGACATCGTTAATGTGATTGAAAGGGAATAGAGATTTGTTGCAGTTTAGACACCACCATGGTTGGTCATCTGACTCAAGATGGAGATATCAGAAGTCGTTAGTTTAGAACATCTTAAGTGAACCCACTCCGAACACAAGTCACATAATAAAGCTTTTTGATTAGTTCTAACAGGTCTCTAACAGGATGATCAGGGGAATTTCGTTGGCATGGTAGGGATAGAGGCAGAAAGAATCCAAAACAACTATGGTTGGAAAGAGTTTAGGGGAGGGAGCTGCCAGAGATACTTTCATTGCCTTGGCTTTGGCAAGATTATACACGGCTTAGTTTCAATCAGGCAAAAATATTCTATTTTTCTGTTACATGTACACAACTGAAAATTTAAATGATAAAAGATGGTAGTAATTGGTTGGGGTAGGTAATGATAATTAACCCTTTAAGCCCTGAATTTGTTCAAGAAAATCTAAATTTTCTCATAGAAAATGTCCATTTGCATACCGTGAGAAGACCACTTCCGACAGTTACCACTGGAGTGATAGGCTCAGTTATCAAGCCAGTCATTCCATTGCACATCCTAAAAAAATAGTTCTCTCCTGGTCCGCAAGCCGACATCTCTGAAGACGACTACAGAAGCTGCTGGTATGAGTGTTAAAGGGTTAATAATAATAATGACGAATGCTAATAATAGTGGTCTATGGTCATCTTAAAGTGTCCATTAGCATCCCAGTGGAGGTCACCTCTGAAAATCAACAACTGAAACAGCTGAATCAACTAATCGATCCAGCCATTATAGTGGTGGATTACCAGGAATAACCTCCTTCAAGACCCCAGATGAGCAAGAAAATTAGATTGTTTACCATTTTCTGCCCATGGAAGGGCATTGCTAGACCAATGGAAGACTATTTTTGGAATTGTATCACTGGAATGCGTGGCTTGATTCCCGAGCAAGTCATTCCAGTGATACTTCCTCAAAAACAGTCTTCCTTGGCCTTTAATTGAAAATACATTCACAGGGCAAAATGAGAATTTTCGTGGCCGATGTTATTAAGAAAGTAAATAAGAGGTTGAAATTGACCTATTTTATACAGTAGACGTTTTTCACGATTATTCGAATATGATGATTAGCAACTGAAATAGCTGAGTAATTGCGATCGATTATTTAAGGATAATTGTAATTACTCGATTAAACAGCTTGGGTACAAATTACCAAGACATAACAGCAAAAGGATATCAATAGCGAAAGCTGTAACAGTGTTTAGAGAAAATCCATTCGCAAGCCAAGAGAAGACAATGCCCGAAAATGCATCACTGGAATGCCCGGAGCCAGTCATTCCAGTAATACAGCTCCAAGAAAAATCATCTCCCGGCCTGCAAATGGAAACACATTTACTGATCAAAATGTCCATGCTTGGTGTCGGCAGAGAAATGGGAGACAATATATTAGCAAATAGCATGGTAGATAGAATAAATCAGGGAGCAGGAAGATTAAACAAGTCCATCTTCTTCTTTAACATGCAGATTTCCCAAGAGGAAAGGGCCACATCCGTGTGGAGTTTTAAAACAGTTTATATTGAAAGTAACATGATAACGATAGTTAATTATGACGCAAAAAACACAACGGCAAACAGGAACGAAGAAACATGTACGTGCAGTGGGTCAGTGGTCCTGACATAGAGCTGTCAGGAGATGGGTTCTTTCTTTGTGGCAGGTTAGAATCCAGTCTCTGCTGATTCGTTCAATCAAGGATATGGGTTTTACTGATATTGATGGTGGTATGTCAGGATGCAGTGGATTGAGCAGCAGCAGGGTCACGATTTCATCATTCGGCTTGCACTGGATTGCTCTGTACAGTTGGAGAGTGTGGCTGTCGAGTCTCTGCCAAGGCGGCGCAGGATACCAGGAAGTGTGAGGTATCTTCGGTGTCGTCATTACATAGCCGACAGATTGGAGAGATGGTGCCTTTTCTGTCCCATTTTGGCAAGTTAGACTGGAGTTGATAGGATCCGGGTAGAAGTCTGGCCTTGACGATAGCCATCGCGGTCTCCCGTAGAGTTGCTGTGGACTCTGACCAGATTGGAGCTGGACCATTCTCAAGTGTGATCATTGACTGCGACATAAACTGCATGGTTGACATTCCAGATGTTGTGTCCCATAGGTGCGCAGCCCAGAAGCTTGCTATTCCTTTGTTGACCTGATGTTTCCATTCTATTTTTGAGGGAGGCTGTGCTAGGAGAACATGGGCCGACGGTAGACAATATTTCAAGAGGAGCTGTTGTATTTATGACAGCCATGACTTACTGGAGAGAGATTTCATTGCTAGTTGTCGCAGTATGATTGTATGCTCTCGACGTGTTGAGTCTGCTACCAGATTCCTTAGAAGAGTTAGTGCCTTCTTGTGTATTTCACTGGCGACAGGTATGATTCCGAGAAGCCCATATACAGCTGGGTTTGCTGTATTTGGAGACAAGCTCTGTAACTGCCTCAGGGTTGATCTGGCAAAAATCTCCAGTGGCTCGGTTTCTTTGGTGGTCAATTTCCAAAGCGCGGATCCATGAGTTAGCCGTGGCAGAATATATATTAACCAGATTTTCCGACAGACAACTGGGTTCTGGCCATTTTTTCCGTGTAGGCCGGCACCGAAGCGACTGTATGCTGCACTTCGGGCTGAAGCGATGTTCTTTTCTCCCCTTTTCTGGTTCACCTTGCTGGAAGCACTCATTAGAGTGCCGAGGTGTGTGGTCCCCTCAGACACTGGCAGGGTCTCGTTCTTGTAGCTCACGCTGGATTCTTGCGAAGGTGTACCATAAATGATAGCACTAGTTTTAGCCATCCCTATGACATAGCGACTGTCACTTGCAAAATTCTGAGTTGCTGTCAATGCGACTTGAGCGTCTGGGTACTGGTGTTTTGCTAGGAGGGCGACATCATCTGCACACGTTGGTGTGGCTACACAGATATCCCCAACATAGGCTCCTGTTCCAGTAGATTCAATCATCTTGAGGAGGGGATTGTTGAGCACTTTATAATTGCTTGGAGAAAAAGATCTCCCTTGCCCGATGCCCTGGAGAATCTTGAACAGTCTGGACAGCTCACCTTCCCATTTTACTTGCCGGTTAGTCCTTTGTACCAATCGTCGAGCAGACTCCACATCTGTGTAGGTATCCCAAATTATATAGTTCTAAGAGGAGGCCACAATGCCATACTTCGTCAAATGCCTTTTGGACATCCAAGGTGATAAACAGGTCATCACCTGCTTCTTCAAACTCTGCAATGGTTTCAGAAACGGCAAAGGTGGTGTGTAGGTAGCTTGCACTTTCTGTAAACCCTCGCTGTAGTTGGCTTTGGATGCGCTTTATATAGGGTGACATCCTCTCAACTAGAACACTCCAAGAGTTTCCCAATAGTGGAACAAACCATTATGTCTCTGTAGTTGTCAGGCTGCTTTTTTATACTTATCAGATTTCTTGAGAATTGGTGTAAGGATGCCTTCCTTGAAAGCCTGAGGGATTTGTTGGATGTCAAGTATTGCGTTGAATATATGTGTAAGGATCACTGATAGGATATTAATGGCATAGATAAGGTGTTCAGATGCAATACCATATTTGTCTGCAGCTTTGCCTTTATGAATCTTTCTGGATGCTTTAAAGATTTCCTCTGCCGTTATTGGTTTCATGTAGGTTGCATTCGTTGTAGCCAGATGTCTTATGCCTGTGATGTCAGATTCTGCCTGTCGCTTGTACTCCTCGTTAAAGTCGCTGTTATCAGATGGTGTAGCAAGCATCTCAAAGTAATCAGCCCATGCTTGTCTGACAGAGTCTGTGGTTTTGTGACTGTCGCCGTTTACCATTAACTCGGTGGTGACTGCTGCTTGACACTATCTCTGCCAGTTCACTAGCTTAAAAAACCGCTCTTGATCACCTGTGCTGGCCTCTTGTATCTGGGTATATAGCTCCTTCTGTTTTGCGATTCTCACTTGCCGTTGTCCTCTGCGGACATTCCTTTTGAGTTGCTTGACTTCGTCAAAAAGGACTGACTCTCTTGGTGTCCCCACTGTCTTCCAGCGCCAGAAGGCTGCTTTGGACTGTTTATCTAGGATCAATATATGCTTCGGAATTGATCTTAGTACTCGCTTCAATATCATGGTCTTACGAGGGACGGCCTTTGCTGCGGCTCCCGTGAGTGCACATATGAGATCACTGACTGATACTTCGACTTTCTCTGGAGTTTCCAGTTGAGAGTCCAGTATGTGTTGTGTACGGAGTGTCACTTCATTTTTGTAACTTTGAATGTCTGCCTTGCGCCACAGCCATGAGGATTTCCTTACTTCTTTACATGCTTGATGGTGTTTTTAGTGTGTGTATTCTGCTTTTGCAATAGACAGTTTCGCTATAATCGGGTCATGATCTGAGCCATTAGACTGGGCAAATAATGTACCATAGTCAAGTATAGAAACATCTTCTATGACTGAGCTGCAGGTGGAGAGCACATAGTCTATTTGTGATGTGTGGAGTCCATGTTCCTTACCAACGTCGTCCCACTTCCTATTCCAGAAAAAGGTTGGTTTTACTGGATAGGTGGCAATGGGGCTTATACTTTTGCTGCTGCAGAACTCCCTGAAGGCAATATCAGACTCGTTTGGTGGGTTGTGGTGCAGAGAGGCATTCATGTCGCCGCACAGGATAACTTCATGCCCAGCATACTTCATCATGATCGCGTTGATTTCAGCTAAAATTCCTTGGTACATCTGCAGTGTCTCGGTAGGGCGTGACCTGTCATATGATGGCATGCATGCATTTACTAGTAGATAATTAGACTTGTGCCCTTTTATGGTTGCACATATTACTATGTTGCTACCATCAGACATAGGGTTAATGAGTTGATCAAGCTGTTTATGCCAGAGTAGGGCGACACCTGCTTGACCTCCGCTGCGAAGGCTATGATTGGGGATGGCATTATTGTGCGTTTTGACTTCTGCATGAAAATCTGTATGGAAATCAGATAGACTATGGGATTCATACATATGTAGCCAGTGGTCCTGCAGAGCGATTATATTGCTTAAGTCACATAATTCTACTAGGCTGGATTTGTTGAATCGCGCCCCTTTGATATTATATGTGGTAACGTTTATATTGACTGCCGGCATTGATGAGTCCTTTCCATCGGTCTTGGTTTTTTCCTTGGGCTCTGCTCTAAAAATGAGATGAGTCTGGTGTGCTTTTTTCGTCCACACTATGCTGCACATCTGGGGTTATATCTAATGGGCTGTCAAGACTAGGCTCATTTATATGGAGAGATGTCTGGTTTTCAGGCGTACTCATGTTATGTGGTGTGTTTTCGCTAGGTATGTTGGCTGCCGGATTGTTTTTATCGGCTGTATCACACTGTTGGCTCTGAAAGGGTTTCTGGCTTCGTGAGTTGGTGCTGGTTTGGCCTTTAGGCGTGCTAATTCTGGCTTTGCCAGCCTGCTTCTGAGCAGATCCAGGATGGTTTCCTGCTGACGGCTTGGTAGGGTTATGATTCTTTTCATGTCTCTGTAAGACGCTGCGGCTAAGAGGCACTACAGTGGATCGCTGTGCTGGCATGGTAGCAGGTGTTTGTGGTGGTCTTGTGTTGGATTGCTTTGCTGACCGAATGGCGAATCCAGGTGGTGGCCTTGCATTGGGATGTTGCACTGACTGTGATAACCGTAAGTTAGACCGCTGTGGTGGCTGTATACCGAAACCAGGTGGGGATTGAATGCTTGACTGACGTGCCCGCTGTGTGGCAGATCCTGGTAGTGGCCTTGCAGCCATATCAGGTTGGTGAACAGACTGAGGTAGAATCAGATATGCTGCTTGGTCCCGCCGCTGGTGGGCACCCCGTTGGATATGGGGCAGTGGATAAGGTATGTAGCTTGTATGCTGAGGCTGAGACGGTGCATAGCCATAAAATGAAGGCTGGTCTGTAAACTGCGATACCTGAACTAGTGGCTGTATGGGTCTTAGTTGTGCTGGTGGTGGTGGCATAAATATTGGCCTTGATGGAGTGATTACGGATGGTTGATGAGCACTCTGAACACTATGTTCCAGCAGCATAACCCGTTGTTGCAGTATTTGCCGCTCAATTTCAGCCTGTATCAACTGCTGTTGATTTGATGAGGGGTCAATCTGTCTGGCCGAGTGGGGACATTGTTCTGACATGCTAGCTGCTTGTTGGGTCGAAAGTTGGCTTGAAGACATGTCTTGAATTCTCAGGGAATTTGTCAGTTCTTTATTGCGATGTTCTAATTGGATGCATCGAGCCTGAGCCGTTGCTGCTCTGTTCATGATATCATTCAGTTCTTTTTCCCGCTTGTTTAGATTCTCTTCTCATTGTTTCAGCTTTCTTTCTTTTGCTTTCACTTCTTTGTAACATGCCTTCGTTTCATCAGACTTCGGTGGTATGCTACTGTGTTCTGTGGTTGGTGAGGAATTTCTTGCTTTTGAACCATTCTCTGGTTCTAGAACATGTGTTCGAATTACTGATGGCTGAGGAGTATTTGAGGTTATGCGGTTTGCGGATGTAGTTGTTTTCTTTTAGTTGACTGGTTGTCTTATGGTGTTGCTGGAAGAATTTTGTGGCTTGTCTGAGGTTTCAAAGTTTGTTTCAGTCGCGTTAGAAGCCGTTTTCAGTGTATCACCTTGTGACCCATTCTGATTCTGAAATAAGTCTACGAGTCTGCCTCCAGCGTAGCTGTTTACGTCATGATTGGGAATGGATTTTTCACTATTTCTAGTCTGTTCTTTACAGTATGTGCAGAAAAAGGCAGCAGATGCATTCTTTGCATAGTAACTGAACTGTTGTATGTCCATGCCTTCGCATGTGTGATGTAGCCAGGTATCACAGCTGCTGCATAGGACTGCCTCTTGTCCATCTTCAACAACAGACAGACACTGTGAACAGGTTTCTAGTGTCGACTCACTCTCGCACCCCTCACCACATGTCTGGTCTTGTGGCGTTAATGACTGGGCTCCGTAAATAGATTGACTCATTAGGCATTGCTGGTGAACATTAATGCTGTCGACGTCTCTACTATGGTCTGCGGCTAAGTGTTGTCTATAGCCATCTTACATTCACAAGCGTGGCATCAGATTTTAAAGCAAAATTAAAATAGCACACGTATTACCCGAGTACCATATTACAAAGGACAATAATTAGGCAAAAATCCCACAGAAAGCAAAATAATAATAAAATAACAATAAATAATAGAAGCAATGACAGGAAAATCAAATAATTAATTTTTGCATTCACATGTGTGACATCAGATTTTGAACATATATGAAACAACACACACACACACATAATGTACACCAGAAATAACAATAGGCTGGTAGGTACGTGTAGTGGCTTGAGTAAAAAATGGTGGGCAGCAAAACAAAATAAGCTTAGATTTTAGAGTAAAAGCAGACATCAAAATAAGCAAAACGCAGAATCAGCTGGAGGGTTACAAACACCTCCAAAACTAGTGGGCAACAAAATAAAATAAGCTTAGATTTTAGAGCAAAGGCAGACATCAAAATAGGCTGGAGGTTTACACAGACACTTGATGCCACAGTCTGAACAACATTTAGAATACCTCCATTGGTTGGTCTATCAACTATCAAGCCTTTGTGCCAACCACATGGCATTATATGTGGGGACTGTGCTGTTATCTGGAGAGTGAAAGAATAAACAACATATACATATAGATTCAGTAGAGTTTGTATTTTCTGACTTATAGCTATGACCGTCAGCTGTTATTTTTTCCCCTAGTTTCTCCTAGATCATATACAGTAGTGATAAGTCCATTTGCAGACCATCCGAAGACCATTTCAGAAAATTTACCACTGGAATGACTTCTCGGCTATCGAGCCAGTCATTCCAGTTGTAAACTTCCAAATATACGCCTATCCTGGTCTGCAAGTGGGCATCTCTGAAGACCACTACAGAAGTCGCTGATATGAGTGTTAAGGGTTTAATAATAATGGCGAATGCTAATTATCGTGGGCTATGGTCATCTTAAAGTGTCCATCAGCATCCCAGTGGAGGTCACCTGTGAAAATCCACAACTGAAATAGCTGATTCAGCTAATCGAGTCAGCCATTACAGTGGTGGATCACCAGGAATAAGCTCCTTCTAGACCGCAGATGAGCAAGAAATTAGATTGTTTACTCTGTAAGGGAGGGCCATTGGCAGACCAATAGAAGACTATTTTTGGAAATGTATCACTAGAATGCCTGGCTCGATTCTCGAGCCAGTCATTCCAGTGATACATCCCCAAGAACAGCCCTCCGTAGGCTTTAAAATGGAATACATTCACAGAGCAAAATTACAATTTTCGTGACCGATGTTATTAAAAAATTAATTAAGCTGTTGGAATTGACATATTTTATGCAGTAGACATTTTTCGTGATTATACGATTATATAATTTTTAATCATATAAATTCATGATTTAAAAAATAATCGTGATTTTCGATTTAATCACGTAATCATGCAAGTGACTTAGTCTACTAGCAAGTGTTTTTGTCATAAATTGATACTATTGATAAGCTTCATTATTATGTATAGTATTATTTAACTATTTTTTGGTTGGACCGGCCAAAAACAGCCTCTATAGCACTCTTGGACAATATCCATTTGACGCACAAGGAAGGCCACCACTGATGATTAACAGTTGAAATAGTCTGGCAGTGCATTGGGTAGTTCATCGAAGTGAATTCTAGGCTTGTCATTGTCACCGTCTCACGGTATGCACTCTTTCTGTCTACGCTTATAAGATGTCTATGGTTTCGGGATAATCGAGTACTCGGTTACTCGATGTCTGGAATCGGAATTCCCTCAATCCATCCTGACAAAATGTCAATTCTGTCATTTTTAAAGTTTATCCGTCTAGTTCAGTGAAGCTGTAGGTTTTTGTCCTTACATACATAGAAACAGCAATATAGTGCGTTGCTAGTCCAGCTGCGTAAAATAAGACGCTTGTAGTGTGTGCACATCGACCACTGATGACCCGTATCAAATGGCTGAAGAGGATAACACTCGTCATTGGGCCATGTTCGGATTCGAGGAAATGTTTAGATTTACAGATGATAGGCTCGCGAGCTTTACAAAATACATGTATGAGCACTGGACTCATAGCATATTATTTTCGGTTGTTTATCTTTTACTCATTTTTGGTGTTCGCTTTTACATGAAGGGTCGGCCTGGCATGGAACTACGTCCTGCTCTGGCAGTTTGGAGTGGTTTATTAGCCATTTTTAGTATTCTTGGAGCTATAAGAACTTTACCTGAGTTGATAGCTGTGATCAAAACGCACAGTCTTCAATATTCAGCATGTGTTCCTAGTTATTTCAAAGGTGTCACAGGCTTTTGGGCGTTCATGTTTACAGTGTCCAAAGTATACGAACTCGGTGATACTGTTTTCATCGTTCTTCGGAAACAGCCACTGATATTCTTGCACTGGTACCATCACATTACAGTTCTAGTGTACGTGTGGTACAGCTACCCAGATCATACTGCTCCCGGGAGGTGGTTCATGGTGATGAACTATACAGTGCATTCCATAATGTATAGCTATTATGCTCTAAGGGCTCTACGAGTGGCTGTACCGAGGCAAGTCAATGTACTTATCACAATGCTACAGATTCTTCAAATGTTAACAGGTTGTACGCTTAATGTATGGGTGTATCTAATCAAAACAAGGGGTGATTATTGCCAACAGTCTTATGAGAACTTATTCTACTGCACGCTAATGTACTTCAGCTATTTTGTACTCTTTGCTCACTTCTTTTATAAATCATATATGAAATCTAGACAGAAGGCTTTTATGAAATCAAAGCTGGAATGAAATAGCTGAGATTGACATCAAACATTGGCCAAGGTCACGGAGCAGCAGCGAAATTAACTGTAGGCTCTTGTGTGACTTTCATCGAAAGCTAAACTGCAGAAACCTGACCTCTCACCGTAATATATATATATATATATATATATATATATATATATATATATATATATATATATATATATGCTCTAAAGGACACTTATAAATTCAAAAATCAAGGAATCGCTGTCCCTTGATAGGAAGGACATTTGTATATAAAGGACAGTTTTATGGTCCCCAAGATGCCCTTTTAGGCAGTTTTCACTGGATGCCCTTTTTTAGACATTTTTTCACTATAATATATATATATATATATATATATATTCATTAATCACACATATACCGGTGCTCTAATATGAAACGTCAAAGTAATTATAATATTATTTATTTAAATTGTGATAGATTTTAATTTAATATACATATAGCCGTGCATCCATACATGTGTACGCGCTATATACAGCATCAAATGGTGTACATGTCAAGGTTGACTGTACTCTGTGTTATTTTGGGTCAATTTTGTGCCGCATCTAGTCAGTAAGTTATGATTTTTAGAAATGTATGTTTGACTAAGACAGATAGTCACAAGTAGTAATATAACCCTCAGATTTCACACCTGTTTTCTGTGATGCCCCTATTTAACCATACTGGTGTAACCCAACACATTCCATAGTACTTCCCAGTATGTGCAGAAGTAGGATAACAAATTGATCATTATACCCCCCACACACACACCCACCCACCACACACACCCCGCATGCACGCACACCCACAAAGTGAGGTTCTTATATATAGATCTATATTAATCAGTTTGTCATATTTTAATCAGTTTGTCCATGTGTATGCATGTGATTGTCTGTCCTCTCTAGAACAGTTTCAAACGTTTTTCACATATAGTCACCAAAATTGATATATGGATATATCAAAGCCTAGGGGTATGTCGTTATCAAAAGAAGGTCAATGTGACCGGCTTTTCACATTTTACTGGGCATCGTATACCTGATTTGTCATGTCTGTATAAGGACACAATGTAGGACAACAGTGTCATGTATCAAAATTAGGTCAGTGTGACCTATTTTTCATCATTCACTGAGCATCAGAAGATGGGATTTATTCTTCTCCGGACAATGGACCTTTCCATTTTTAACTATGCCCCGCCCATCACTAGCTAAGCTCCACCCACACTTCGCCATGTTGGGATTGATCGATCCCCAAATGCCCTAGCTATCACTTTCCTGAAAACTATACATGGAAGCTGTCCCTTGATAGGAAGGACATTTGTATATTTTGTGCAGCATCTAGTCAGTAAGTTATGATTTTTAGAAATGTATGTTTGACTAAGACAGATAGTCACAAGTAGTAATATAACCCTCAGATTTCACACCTGTTTTCTGTGATGCCCCTATTTAACCATAGTGGTGTAACCCAACACATTCCATAGTACTTCCCAGTATGTGCAGAAGTAAGATAACAAATTGATGATTATACCCCCCACACACCCACCCACCCACCACACACACCCCGCATGCACGCACACCCACAAAGTGAGGTTCTTATATATAGATCTATATTAATCAGTTTGTCATATATTAATCAGTTTGTCCATGTGTATGCATGTGATTGTCTGTCCTCTCTAGAACAGTTTCAAACGTTTTTCACATATAGTCACCAAAATTGATATATGGATATATCAAAGCCTAGGGGTATGTCGTTATCAAAAGAAGGTCAATGTGACCGGCTTTTCACATTTTACTGGGCATCGTATACCTGATTTGTCATGTCTGTATAAGGACACAATGTAGGACAAAATTAGGTCAGTGTGACCTATTTTTCATTATTCACTGAGCATCAGAAGATGGGATTTATTCTTCTCCGGACAATGGACCTTTCCATTTTTAACTATGCCCCACCCATCACTAGCTAAGCTCCACCCACACCTCGCCGTGTTGGGATTGACCGATCCCCAAATGCCCTAGCTATCACTTTCCTGAAAACTATACAGGGAAGCTGTTGAATATTTTGTAACTAATTTGACTGGGTGCTGTTGCTGCCTATGGCAGTAACATCGCCACGTGAAATTAGTTTCAAAATATTCAACAGAATATTTATTAAATAGTAAAAGCAAACAATTTGTACAACAACGCATAGACCGTCTTCAAATATGCATTCATGACATGCTTATCGATGTCATTCATGACGTCATTCATTATGATGTCATTCTACACATCACGCAGTTCATTATAACGTCATATGGTGGGTGGGTGCTCTGGAAAGGTGAATTGTTTCAAGACTTTAATATAATCACCAAACTTGGCACATCATTGGGGTTAGGATAAAGGTGCACGTGACATTTCAAAAGTGTGTCAGTGTGGCACGCTTCGAGTCCACTACACATCATAGAAAATGCTTGGCCGTGATGTAGTTTTGTATGCGGTAACACTTCAAGTCCACTACACATAGAAAATGCTTGTCCGTGATGTAGTTTTGTATGCGGTAACCAGACTTGGTGGTCCGCTTTTCATACTTCACTGAAAATTTTTGTATACATTTGTATACATACTGCAATAACCAAACTTGATGTATGTATGCCTGTTTTTACGGTTCAATGAACATAAAAGATTTGTTGATCAGACTATTCGCAACACTTTTCCACCTATGGGTCACGCAACATTACATGAAAAAATGTTCTAGCTCGGAAATTCTAATCTTGCAGTCTAAGGCCATGTTCTCACTCGCGACTTAATTAGGAATAATGCCAGACTTCAGTATTCAGCAGCTCAAAGACTAAAATTACAGATTGTGCCGCCATACGCTACATATAGCGATTCGCTGGACATCGGAGGAATGTACCAACCGAACTGAACTATGACATTATTCCTGATTAGATCTCTAGTGAGAACGCGGCCTAGGTCTATGTTTGAAGATGCAACAATAACATAAGCCTAAACAGGCACGCACAAAGTGAAGGAGATCACTTATTGTTCGCGAAAACGTTAGCTGCAGTGCCAATATTTCTGGTATTAACCTAGGGTTGGGAGATTTTTCGATTTAATCATGAATTTCTATTTTTTGTGCCACAACCATTTTGTGTTATGCAATTTTTAAATTTTTATGTATATGGCCGTGCTGCAACATGTTTTTAAAATGTTACGCATACCGAAATACGTTGCCTAAAGTAAAATTTGCGTAACCCAATGGTGCATTGCGCAGTGTATAGACCCAGGACGGCCAAATAGTGCTATCATACTTTGTATGGGTAATAATTCTTTAATCTCTAAAATTGTATATTTACTCCATCTTCCAGTACTGCGAAGCAATACAATCAATATCAATCATTGCCAATCTATTCTATAAATATAGGTGCTGATATGTCAATCAGCGTTGATTAATTATAATTAAAAATTTTATAGCTAGCCTTATGATTGAAATACAATGAATCTTTCCAGTTTATCCATCCATCACCAGATGTCCATCTGACGTCATAATCAACTAAGTAATGTGTAGGATGATGTCATAATTTCCTAATGAATGACTCCATTTTGTGCATCTTTAATGCTATGGCAGCAACAGCGTCCAGTCAATTTAGTTTCAAAATATTCACCATCTTGTACATGTATAGCTTTCTGGAAATTGATAGTCATGGTGTTCAGGGATCGATCGATCCAATCACGAACGAAGCGTGAGTGGAGCTTAGCTAGAGATGGGCGGGGCATAGCTAAAACTAGAAAGTTCCATTCAGAAGTATATGTGCACGCGTATACTCGAGATGTCGTCTCCTTTGTCGGACCCAACCGATATTGTTATACGTAATAGCTAAAAAGATAACTTACAATGTTTGCAAAACAAAATAAGACACGCACACGTACCGTTGAATATTTTGAAAATAATTAGATTGGAAGACATTGGTGCCTAATACAGGCAGCAATGTCATCCAATCCAATTATGTTAAAATATTCACCAGAACAGATCTTAAATGGTGTTCAAAATTCTACTAACATGTTTCTGTTTGTTTTTTAGAAACATGATAGACTATATATGAGTTGTACTGTAGCCACTATTCTGTTCTCCTTTGATCAATACTCACCATTCTATTACTTCGGATATACAGCTGGCCCTGACAGCTCGCTCTAGGACTATAGACTTAGAAAGCTTTACCAACTCCTTGGAACCGGGTACTCGGCTCCCAACTGCCGAGTACCCGTCTACCATAAAGCTTATTCTTGTTTGCATAGCAACAAGAGAAATACATGCTTTTTGCAGTTGGAAAAATCTAAAGAGTTTAATCTAAGTCTTTTTGTCTGTGGTTATTTGTGATAGCTAGTGCGTTTCTACAAGGATATTTGGATTAATATGGATACCGCCGATGATAACCAGGTTGTCCTTATTATTCCATAGTTAAAAGACTTAGGTCTCTAAAATTTTGTCTGTGTCGCATGTTCCAATTTCTAACCCCTAAGAATCTGGGACGTGTGTTAACAACGAAATATGCCGGATGATCGCCTTCTTTAAACCCCAACAGGCGATCGGCAGATATGAAAATAGGTGTTTGCTATGGTATTTTTAACACAAATATCGGCTGACGTCGTTCTCCGTAATATCCGAGCATGTGACGTCACACCCGTGTTGCTTGGATGTTTATGTGAAAAAAGTTTTTCATTAATTCGCGCATCTTATTCTCGGTGCTGTGTACTAAAATGGTACCAGAAAACTTTGGAATTTTCAAGTTTTGCGTGTTATCACGATCTGTTTGCAATGATCGGTGGTTTAAAAATTCTTGATTAAGATGTGGGGTCTGCGGTTTTACCATGTGCTACAGCAGTTTGTTACATATACCCCCGTATGCTATGCGATATGATTCCTGGTTCCGTGATACATCCTTGAGGATCAGTTTATTGGTGTAATAATGCCCGCTTCGTTCTTGTCGTCATAATCAATGCGATCTTTGCTGTAACGTTGCGGGGTGGGGTGCGGGAGGGTTACAGTTAATTTAAGGTCAATATATATTTGAAAATTAATTGTCTGCCTTCCATCTTTGTCTCGTTCCGCTTGCTTATTGTAGGTTTGTGCTTATTTATAGGCCAAGCCAGCCCCGCCATCATGTGATGAGTGCCACAAATTTATGAGGGTTCTATTCAAGGACCATGTCTGCTTTCGGTGTACGTTATGTAACCTTGACAATAGGTGTAATATATGTGCAGTGTGGTCCGTTGATATGATGATGAAGTTCCTTGCCCAGAAGGACTTGGCTGGGTCTGACGCGGGGTCAGGCGGACCGAAATTAAATCGTGGAGCATCCGTTTCGGCCCTTGGGGGCGCTCCACGTCTACAGCTGGAGGTGGTGGAGATGGCACCGCCGGCGTGGTTTGGTCCGGCTATGCAGGGCTTTCTGCATAGCGTTCTGCCCACGCTGGTGTCGTCCCTGCTGCCGAAAGTTGTAGGGCAGTCTCTCCCCATGCTTGGTTCGGACCCTGTCCGTGGACAAGGTTCTGGACTGGTCACCGAGGGAGCCGTCTCGTACGGCCCCCTGGCAGTCCCGTCGGGCTCCGGCCTGACGGGTTCTGTCTCTCTGCGGCCACCTCCGAGTGGTCCAGTAGTGGTGGCCAGTCCGTCAGGCATTGGAGCCGTCCTCCATCTGTCTGGCTTGGCGCAAGCCAGGGCAGTGGTACCGCCCATGGTTTATGGCACCGGTCCCGTGATGGTTGCTTTGACGCCAACCGACACAGTGACAGGTGTGCCGGGCAGGCGTGGTACTCACCTATCTCGCCTTGTCCGGCCGTCAGACATGGGGTGCCGTTGGCGCCCGTGGCTGGCCACGGTTCCGTGACTGCTACGGGTCCGCACGGTTTTCCGTGCGGGCCTACTCCATGGACTGGTGTGTTCCTGGTGTGTCAGCCACAGCTCCTAGCCGGGAGGCCGTGGCTGGTAGGTCCATGAACATGTCAACGGGTGACGTGTTCATGGGTGTGTCCTCAGAAATAGACTGGTCTGAGGCTCTGGCTTGGCTAGCCAGGGTAGACCCGTCTGTGGTTTCGACCACGGCCGAGGACGATGCGCCCCGTCCATCGGTGGCATCGATCAGGACGGGGATCTTGCCCGCAGCCCGGATCCAGTCCATTGGACTGGATCCACGGTTTATTGAGTTGCTAGAGGCTATTTATAGTAAGCAACTCATGACCAAGGCCCAGCTCCCTGCGGCCTCCAGGGAGGTGCGGGCGAGGTGTCGTATTCCACGAGGGGAATACGACAGGTAATGTGTTGTACCGTTGGTTACCGAGGATGACCGATGGGTTCTGGGTGTCCAGAGTGCTGGAGCGGGTGGCCCCGTCCTGGCACTGGTGGACAAATCGCAGGGACACCACGAGGAAGTCCTGTCCCTTTGCGATGAGGGTGTGAGGGCAGCCATGCGTGCTGTCAACCATTCTTATCGCCTTCTTCAGTCGGTGTCGGTGTGGCGCTTTCGTGCGTCAATGACGGCCTGGTGCTGTCTATGGACGCACTGGCAAGGGTGCAGGCGCGTGTTGCGAAGTCCAGGAGGCAAATGGTTCTTGACCATATGCGTCCGGATACGGCCTTCAGGGAGCGTCCTCATGGGATGCCCCTGACAGGCCCTAGCATCTTCGGTGGCCAGGCGCGGGCCATCATAGAGGACACGGCTAGCATTGCGCAGAATCGGTTGGCGGTAAACCTAGAGCTGGTGCGGCAAGCGCACGCACTATGGGCTGTAGGAAAGCCACTGACCATGCAACCTTCCAAGAAGCAGAAGAAGCATAAAGGCAAGGCGAAAGCTAAGCCTAGTGCGGCTGCTGCTTCATCTGGATTTTCTCAGCCGCCTCCGGCGAAGAAAGCCAAGAAGGTTGTGGAGGCTCCTACCCTCCCCAATGTTACTCCTGATCGCCCGAGAAGCGGGAAGGGTAAGTCCTCAAAGGGCGGAAAGAAGGGAGCGGATCGTACCTGAGGGTACGAGAGCTCCCTTCGTATCCGCCTGGACCGCACCTGTGCGACAGGAACAGCGGTGCCAGTTAGACCAGCTGAGCCAAGACCGAAATGGTTCTCTCTCTCTCTCGTTAAGAGAGGGGGGGGGGGAGTGGACCACGAGCCGGACAACCCCATTAGGCGTTGAGGCGTCTATAGTGGGTGGAAGGCTCATGCGTTTTGGCGAGGTGTGACGTCAGACAGTCTGGTCCTGGGATGGTTATCCCAGGGATACATGCCGGAGTGGTGGGACTTTCCACCACAGAATCTGTCTTTGGCACCTGTCTGGACACCCGTACCAAGGGAACCAGACAAGTTAGAAGCCATTCAAAATGAAGTGTCAGGTTTGCTTCTGAAAGGAGCAATAAAACCAGCAAACCAGAACACTCCAGGCTTCTATTCAAATATGTTCCTTGTCCCCAAGAGCACGGGGGATGGAGACCCATACTCAATCTCAGGCCATTAAATTGGTTTATCCATACGCCTCGGTTCCAGATGGAGACACCGAGGTCGGTAATGGTGGGATTGAGGAAGGGAATGTGGTGTGTGTCGATCGATCTGAAAGATGCATATGTCCACATTCCTATGAACCAGAGTTGTCACAGGTTTCTGAGATATGCGTTTCAGAATCAAGTATGGGAGTTTATAGTCCTCCCATTCGGCCTGTCGACAGCTCCAAAGGTTTTCACAAGAGTGGTGCTTGCAGTGACAGCGTTTCACAGAAAAGAGAACGTGGTGCTACACACCTACATAGACGATTGGCTGATCAAAGCAGACACATCAGCCAGGTTAGAGGTGGATACTGCTCTGACTCTGAAGTTACTTTCAGATCTAGGCTGGGTAGTCAACAAGGAGAAATCCGAGTTGACACCCACTCAACATTTCGTTTATTTAGGGATGCGATTCGATCTCGAGGAGGGCAGGGTTTACCCGTCAGATCCCAGAGTGGTGTCTCTGTTAGCCATCCTCAAGAGTTTTCGATTGGGAAACCACATTCAGGCGAGGCAGTTTCTTCAGATGCTGGGCATGATGGTCTCCATGGAGCATGTGATCCCGTACGCTGCTCTAATGCGAAGACCTATCCAGTTGTATCTGATGTCTCTGTGGAAACAGAGAACAGAACCCCTGTCAAAACTGGTGCCAGTTTTGGAGCCAATAATGTTGCATCGTGTATGGTGGGAAAAGCGTCAGAATCTCCTAGTAAGGGTGTCGCTGCACCTACCCCACCCCCAGCTGTCCGTGTACATGGATGCATCGCTGGAGGGGTGGGGGGTGGGGGGCGGCCTGCCTGGGAGAACACCAGGTCTCGGGCACATGGACTCTCCAGGAGAGCCAGCTGCATATCAATCTGTTGGAAATGATGGCAGTTGAACTGGCATTGGAAAAATTTCTTCCAATGATCAGGGGCAAGGTGATATTGATACGGTCGGACAATTCGACGGTAGTATCATACATAAATCGCCAAGGCGGGACCAAGTCACCCACACTGTGTATCAAAGTGTGGCACTTATTCAATGGTGCAGGAATTACTCGGTTGTTTTGAAAGCAGCTCACATTCCTGGGCGATTGAACATTCTGGCGGATGCTTTGTCTCGCAGACAGAGAATTCTGCCAAGGATCTTCGAGCATTGGGGCAAACCCAACGTGGACTTGTTCGCCACAAGGGAAAATGCTCAAATCATGACTTATGTCTCGCCGATTCCAGATCCAAATGCCGTCGATACAGACGCTCTGGCGATAAGCTGGAGAGGGATGCACGCTTACGCGTACCCACCCACCATCCTTCTGCCGAAGGTATTGGTGAAGATCAGGGAGGAACCGTGCCTGGTCCTGGTAATAGTGCCGTATTGGCCCAGCAGGGCGTGGTTCACGGATCTTCTAGATCTGCTGGTGGAAAACACAGTGCAGTTACCCGAGATTCCGAACATAATCTCCCAGGTCAAGGTACGCTTCCTACACGAGCGTCCCGAAATGTTCAAATTGACTGCGTGGATGTTATGAAACAACGTTCCACGTCGGAAGGCTTTTCTCGACAAGCTGCTGATTTCATCGCGGCTGCGAGAAGGAGGTCAACCTTCAAGTCATATAACGACAAGGTTAACGGATTTGCAGACTGGTGTGAGAAAAAGGGTATTGATACCTTTCAATCCACTATTCAGCAAATAGCAGACTTTCTCTGTGAGCTGTTCTTTTCAGGACTAGCTCCTGTCACAATTGCTGGATACAAGTCAGCTTTGGCATCAGTTATCCCTTGTCTAGCCAACAGGGATAGTCCAGAGGTGGCCCAGTTGAGTGTGATGGTGAAGGGAATGAGCAATCTCCGACCGAGACAACCGGTAGTCATTCCAGCCTGGAGTCTATCTTTAGTGCTTAATGTAATGGCCAAGCACCCTTTCGAACCGTTGCGTTCGGCTAGTCTAAAGCATTTGACTCTAAAGGCGGTCTTTCTATTGGCAGCTTCCTCAGCTAGAAGGCGGAGTGTGATCCATGCACTTTCAGCAGAGAGGGACCGATTTATTGTCTCCAGAGAGCGTCTGCGTCCACTGCCAAGAGCAGAGTTTATGTCAAAGATTCGATCTTTGAGATATCCCGGCAAACCGATCGTTATACCGAAAGTAAGTAGGTTGGATCGTGATGCCAGTGTCTGGTGCCCAGTCCGTGTTTTGACTAAGTACAAAACGGACAGACTCGTTACGGTCGAATGATAGACATCTGTGGATCTACCATATGGAGCCATATGGCGCCGCATCCGTGGATTCTATCTCTCGTTGGGTAGTCGAATGCATTCAGACTACTCGTGAGATTACGACTGGGCACCAAGTGCAAGGCGCAAGGGCACGTTGTTAGAGGAATAGCCACCTCTTCCGCCCTTTACAATGGTGTTCTGTTTAAGGACATCATGGCTGTCGCACAAGGGCACTGTGAGTCCTCTTTCACGGATTACTATATGAGGGATGTGTCAGACTTCGCCATTCCACTCGCTTTAGCTGTTTTGAGACGATAGCTATATGACCGCGCTGCTCTTCTTCCTTTTTTGGCATTTGTAAGAGAGAATTAAGGAGCAGACATGGTCGAGCGAGAGGATATCAACCAGTTATGTCACTGATGGCCGGACAAGTGAATGGTTGGAGGCCCCAGGTCTGAATTCCAAAGATCATGAGGTAATTCATGATTGAGAGTCTTTTGTATTATGTCTATATATCATGATCATTCATCTTATATATTCATGCTCATTCCCAGGCTAATATATGCAAAGAGCAGTTAACCCTCTTACATGTTCTCTCCCTTTTCTTAGGAGAAAAAGGGGGTGGGGGGGGCAGTGACGCGAATGTGATTCGGTTCCGATAACTTGACGGTCCTTTTAGGTCTCCGTTAGTCAAGTTGTTAAGTCTAAATCTTTCTCCAAGGGGCAAAAGTAGCATTTATGGCTTGCCCCTTCCCACCAGGTTACTGATCAAATCTGGTGTATATCAGAAGTAACAGAATGGTGAGTATTGATCGAATGAGAATGCAGGAAATTTTCAATTACCCTTTCTCCGAGATCTAACAATACTCACCATTCTGTTACGGACCCAGCCTCCCAGCCCCACGGAGGCAAGCCATGGATTTCTCTTGTTTGGTGGCTATGCAAACAATATGAGCTCTATGGTAGACGGGTACTCGGCAGTTGGGAGCCGAGTACCCGGTTCGAAGGAGTCGGTAAAGCTTTCTAAGTCTATAGTCCTAGAGCCAGCTGTCAGGGCCAGCTGTGTATCAGAAGTAACAGAATGGTGAGTATTGTTAGATCTCGGAGAAAGGGAAATTGAAATTTCCTGCAATCGATGGCATGATTGACATCCAGTGTAAAACCTGACAGAAAGACCCGATATGAAAATTTATAGTAACAATTTAATAATTATTCTATGGGATATTTTGAAAGTAATTTGAGTTGGAGCTTCCATTCAATTTTATTTCAAAATATCCCCTGGTAGCCCTGTAGGATGACAGGAAGTAGAGGAAGACTGGACTTGGTGATTTGAATTGAGGTAGATGAAGTTTTTAAATCGCCATTTAATTCACAAATGATTTATCGGATTTGTATCTATCCATTACGGTAATCTTTGCCATAACGTTAATTCTGACATTTTCCATACTTTTTGTTTTTGGACTTCTTTCCGAGTGGTTTTTGTGACAAGAATGCCGCGGAACGTTAAGGGTTTTAATGGGCATTTAATTCACCAAAAATCCATTTTGGCATTTTTTCCATACTTTGATTAAGTTTGTCCTGTTACTGTACATTTACCTCATGGCACACCGTCACGAGGGGGTCACCAAGATTCAATGACACGTTACGCAGTTATTCTGTGCATTCGTTGAATCAGTTGCGCACCATACTTAAGAACTAATTTTTAATGATTTTTCCAGACTTAGGTTGTTATCCCCGCACATTTTGAAAAAATAAAACACGCGGGGAGATATTGAAATCGTCGCTGTCTGTCCGTACATGCTGATATCTCATTGTAAACTGATTTAACGGAATTCAAACAAATTTGTTATGTGGGTTACCCATATGATTGTGAGTTACGTGATAACATCTGTTTTTGGCTCCATCACACATGGGGCGAGGTAAAAAAAAGTCACGTATCATACAAGGACCGCATGGTATCTCATTCGAAACGCTTTTGTAAAATACAACCAAATTATTTATTATGTGAGTTACCCATATGATTATGGATTTTTAGATGGCATTTATATTGAACTCATCCCAACATGGCCGGATCAAAAGGTTAAATTTTTTTTTAATTCTGCCTGCATCGCCACGCGAAACCATTTGGTAAAATTCAACCAATTTTTATGTTAATTAGCCATATGATATTGGAATGGCAATGTGTGTGCTGCTTGAGCAGTAAGACAAAAGGCCATATATCATAATAATTACGTCCGTCGTGGTCTCTGAGTACCATTGTTTTGTATTGTACAAGGATTGCACCCGGTGACATATAAACATATACGTATAAATGTGTGGCATGTTGACCATTTCCCTGTCACTGGCCTAGACCCGTAGTGATTACAATACAGGTACGATAAGTAGCTATATGCTTTGGGGTTCAGTCTCGAGGCTATAGGCCTATACTTATACCTTCCTCTTTGGAATTTCAAGATCAGACGATCCAGTGGTTTTTTATATTCACTGTGACTTTGTAGAATACGATGTGTAGCTTCCATAAGGCGGAAACAACACAGTTTGTTCATGCTATTTATTGGCCTATACATGCCACACCATGACACATATATACAACTACATAAAATCCAAATGTCATTACATCGCGGCATATAACAATTATGATGTGTAATTTGCGGAAAAACACGGTCTCGGTACGTCATTCTAATCCAATATAGGCTGTCTTGAACCCGAGACTTCGGGGTTGAAATGCGTCAAATGGTTACTATTCCTAGTGTTAGTGCGCCAATAGTAGCTCGGTCAATGAGATAGAGTCATGGTGCGGAGTACTGATCCGTAGGTGGTCATCACGGACTAACTGTTGTTTTGCAATAGGGAACTGTAAGCGATATACATGCACATATATGACCTTGGTATTTATTGACTGTGATCATCGATCTGTACATACAACGACCGAATCGCTGACTGAACGTGGATCTATACAAAGCATGATGAGAGTGTTGCGTTTCCAATTTGTAGTATAGGCAATGATCTTTGGCTTAGAGGGTCGTTGTCGGCGAATGTCACAGATGATCCCAGGCAGATGTAGCTCGTGTTACCATTGATTGGTGATAAACATCATACCGGTATACACCCACGGACTCTGTTACGATTTACGAACAGATTTCAACATTAAATCCTTTTCTCGATGTTGTATCAAATCAGACATGAATGTATTATCAGTTGTAAGAAATGTTATGTTGAATAATATTCTGAAGCTAATTTGACTAGGCCTACAAGTGTAGGGAATAATTAACTATTGTAGTTACCATTATGGTTATTTAAAAAAATGAGATACACGCATTTCAGCGCTACCATTGACGTGTGCAGTGGTGACTATCTCGTTTTGGGTCGCTATAAACGCTTTGAGTGAGTATTCATACCTTTAATTTAAGTCTGCCCATGGATTTGTTATCAAAGCGCTGAAATCGAACGATGTTGGAGTCGAATGATCGTGATTTGGCTGTTCTCTCCGACGGTGACCTGTACTGTACTTTAGTACCCTCCTTCCTTATCTTATCTTAGATTATCTGATCTAAGACGGCTGTTTCAAGATTATCAGTTATGAAGTTCAAGCAAATATACTACCGCATAGGCGTTATATATTTAAACCTTCCATTATCGACAGCAGAAATGTACCCTGTTTAAAACGGACATCACGTATATGCCTACATTCTAAGATGGCTATCTACGTTCCGAGGCCATTGCCCATCCCGTTAGTGCACAAGATCTAGCGAGAACACGAATGCTCATTTATAATCCGTAGAGTGGAGGGGCCCCCACCTTATAGGCCTGCCAATTGCGAAAATATATTTTAATAGCATTCGTATTCCTCTTTAATAGTATGTATGTTAACATACAATTACTAAGTTATTTGATAGCTTTTTAATGTACAATCGAAGCCGGTGATATTAGGGGGGGTGGTAAAAAAATGGACATGCCTGTCTTTCAATAGAATCATAGTAGACTAGCAAATGACCACTGAAGATGTTATACTTTGATGGGCCTATGCGATTTCCTATATGTTATATGCAAATCAGTTGAGTAATTAGGGCAACTGAGGTCAAAGGTTAACCAATTTTGGCCGCTGCTTAAAATCTGGTAAATGTGCATTGTTGTGACTGACAATGTGCTAATAAAACGATATTTTGTTGCTAACATCTTGCAAAGTCAGGAGTAGACATCATCGGTCAAATAGAATTGGCTAACGTTCATTTAATTTAATTTAGGAAATGCCGTTGTTATACCAACTGATAGAATCAACATGCAGAGGTCGAAAGGTAAAAAAATTTGCCTGTTGCTTAAAGAGGTGAATAACAACGTGACAGTAACAAAAATATTTTAATGTTAGCATCTTGAAAAGTGGACGGTAGATACCATAGAACTGAGAAGTTTAGTGAATCAATAGTCAAACGCTTTAACACAGAATGTCTACACAGAGACTAAACATGTATTCCTGTCAGACTGATTGTTCTAAGTCGTCCTAATACTAGTCAGCTTATCAAAGATAGTTGACACATTGACATTTATGATAACTCAATTTGCTTAACTTTGTACTACATATTGAATTACTATCAAATTTACAAAGTATCACCGAGTCATTGCGTGATCAGTCAGTTGTCGTGACTACTCGGGAATGTTTAACGTTGTCTTAATTGTGACTGTTTTGTAGTCAATAATAATTTACAAATATATTTAATATAGTCTACACAGCCAACACATGATATAAGCCATGTAGGGCCTATACGTATGACTGACGCGTCTAATTTCGAAAAGACACGTGAACCTTCGTACACTTATTAGTTAGGAGACCTTGTACCTGTATTCAAATCAAATATAGGCCTATTTCAAATACGTCTCGTGGTCGGAAGGTCCTCGTCCCGTATCATTCAACCTTATGTATTGATAAGGTGATAGACCTAGTTATAGGCTGAAAACGTCCTCGATTGTGTCTTTAATAGTTAGTAACTAGTAATGCAGTAGGCATCTTCCTTCTTAAAGTTTGAAAGAATAGAGCCCTCCCATGCACTCATCCCCTACCTCTTACAACAACTGTTATAAATTGCATAGCTCTAACCAATATCACTTTTCCAAGATCCCACTTTTTAACTCGATCCTACATTCAGATTCCTGTATTTCAGATGTAACGTTTTCTTTCTATGACACACATACCCAAATGTAAGCTTACAACTAGTCACCAACACAACATAGCATCAACAACATTGGCCTACGGAGTGCCGAAACGACCGTCAGATGAACCAAAGCCGTTGTTGATAACTCAGGCATGCAGAGAATGGCTAGAAACATGTTTACGTTCCTTGTTTCTCATAAAAGAAAAATAAATCATCAGAAAACATTTTTCAATTCTGTGGTCGTCCTGTTCATATTCTAAATGGTATGTAGTCAACCCGTACCCTAGCAAATCCGCACCCGTTATTCCGTACCCTATTTTTGGACATTCCGTACCTTAGATATTGGTTAACCCTTACCTTAATTTTGGAGAATCCGTACCTAACCTATTGGATATTCCGTACACATCTATTGGCTATTCCGTACCCGGAACGGAATATACAATGGGTGGGTACGGATTATCCAATAGGTTAGAGGCGAATCCATTACCTATATATTAGGAGATAATATTCAGTATTCATGGAATTCATTGCAAAATCAGAAACTGGTATAATTGACAACACTATGAATTAGCTATTAATTGATTTTGAGCGATTTGACAACAATTCGACTTACAATCCATATCAGAAATAATACATTTCCAACATAATTGGATTGGAAGACATTGCCGATTTTCAGTTGTGTTCAGAACACAACACTTCATGGTATGGATTAACTATTACGATGGTACGGCATATCCAAGTTATAGTTAGGTACGGAATATCCATATTTAGGGTACGGATTACCTAAAACTAGGGTCGGGTACGTATTCTCCAATAGGCTAGGTACGTATTGACCGGTTTGGTTGGGTATGGAATTACTAGTGCTCATATAAATAATAATTGGAAAACCATTCTTGGGTTCCGCATTTTTCAAGGCAAGGCTTTCATATTTAATAACGCAATCTGAATTCCCAGAATTTTAATTTTAAGGTAACTTTTGAGAACGAAAGCGGTTGAATATTTTGAAACTAATTTGTCACATTGGTACCTAAATAGACAACAGAATGTATATTAAATGGTAAATTCATTAAAGACTTACAATGCATACACTTTCGTGACGGGTGTTTCGAGTATCGTGACAGGGCTACATTACTTTGTTTGTGACGTCAGCTAACTAGTGACGTAATGGACCTTTCCATTTTTAGCTATGCCCCGCCCATCACTAGCTAAGCTCCACCCACGCTCATCACTAGCTAAGCTCCACCCACACCTCGCCGTGTTGGGATTGATCGGTCCCCAAATACCCTAGCTATCAATTTCCTGAAAACTATACAGGGAAGCTGTTGAATATTTGGTAACTAATTTGACTGGGTGCTGTTGCTGCCTATGGCAGCAACAGCGCCCAGTCAAATTAGTTTCAAAATATTCAACAGAATATTTATTAAATAGTAAAAGCAAACAATGTGTACAACAACGCATAGACCGTCTTCAAGTATGCGTTCGTGACGTACTTATCGACGTCATTCATGACGTCAATTATTATGATGTCATTGTACACATCACGCAGTTCATTATGACGTCATATGATGGATGGGTACTCTGGAAAGGTGAATTGATTATGTCGTCAGATACTTGATCAACGGATGGCATCCCTTCATTGTTAACGTTATTTTATCTGTTTTAATAATTACACAATTCTATGTTTTTCTGCTGAGAAATACTGTATTGTATTTGTTTGTTATTTTATATGATATTCTAATTATTAAATAGGCCTAATTCAAATTTTGCTGTTGACATTGATAATGTATTTATGAACATGCTTAACCATCCATTACTAAGGCCACATTTATAATTGTAGAATGTAATTTTTACAAAGATTTACTTTAAAGATTGAAATCTGTCTTCTTGCTCAAATTATGACGAGAATAGTTATGCAAACGCCGCGAAGAACACAAAGGTATATATTATATATTTTACAATTGTTGTTTATATAGAAATTGAATTTTCTTTTAGTGATTATCGATGTATGGTTTGTTTTCATGTATGAACTAAATGAATAATCATGAGTGTAGTCGTTAAGCAATAATATATTTATTTTAACTTTGATTGTAAACTTGCCTTTTAGTTTTATATATTTGTACATTTTCACCCAAGCGCTGTATGTAAATCCACCGTTGCATTCTCCTACACGTTTCGAAAGATGCTAATGCGAAACATCTTTTGAACGACTTTGGATAACTGTATATAGGCCTACTGTTAAATTATCGATACACGTTGAATTGTGCGTTTTGGCTTTGGGAACTTTAGTCAAATATAGGTTTGTAAAGTGATGACGTCATAAGCAGTGTTTCAGCTACCATGTGAGTCAGTCGATCTATGGAGACACAACACTACCCCCTCCCCACTATCCCCCCCCCCCCACCTACGATGTGTGTCTGCCCGTCCGTCTATTCGTCATCTACAATGGTGATCCGTTCCGTTATTTCTGGGCAGATCTAGATCAGTCCGGGTCAAAATGTTCCTGCTGGCATTTAGTATCTGCATTACAAAAATGGAGTTGATTCGATGAAAAACAACAGAGTTATCCCATAGCAAGTTTTCTCAAACAATGGAACAGATATTGCGTATAGCTAAAACGTTTTGTCCTAGTTATAGCTATTGACTTATACCTTGGTGGTTAGGCACCTTTGTAGATACGCTACAACCTGTATCAGGACTATGTCAGTCTGACCTGGTTTCGAAGGTCAATTTTCCCATTGTAATCGATTTTATTCAGGCAACACGTGTACGCTTGGTATATGGATATAATGTGGAATATACATGTTTCAATGTGACCTACTTTTCAGGGTTCGCTTAACTCCATAGAAAATACTTGATCAAACTAGTTTCAAGTTCTTCGCATACAATAACCATTATTGTCGCGTGGACGCGTTGCTGGCTAATGTAGTGTCATTTTTTTTTTAGGCCAATGTGACCGTTTCCCAATTCACTGAACATCATAGAAAAATTTGTTTCAGACCATCCTTTCAAGACTCATATATATATATAGTCACCAGACCTGGTGTGTGGATGCGATCACAGCCTAATGGACCACCATGTATCGAAAATAGGTCCGAGTCACCTCTTTCCATAGTTCACTGTTCATCGGAGATAATTCCTGCCGCGGCCCTGGTTTCAAGATCTTTTAGTATAGAGTAATTAAACTTGGTGTATAGATGTAGTGTACCCTAGATGTGTATCATATCCCAATAAGAGGTCATAACTACATTTCACGGTTCACTGAACATCATGGAAAATTCCTGTTTTGTTTAGTTTAAAGTTATTTTTAATACTCTAATTACAATTGGCGTATGGATGCATTATACGCTAAAGGTGTGTCACGCCCAAAAAGTAGGTCATCGTGGCCTATTTTTCACGATTCACACGATGGCCTACTTTTCATGATTCACTGAATATCATAGAAAATTCGTGTCTCGGCATCGGTCTTGGCTGTAGTATCAAGAGCGTTTGGTACGCAATAACCACGCTTGCGTTAAAGAACTGGCATGTATGATGTATCAAAACTAGGTCACTGTGACTTACTTTTAACAGTTTAATGAACATCAAAATAAATTGTTGTGCAGCCTGTTATCAGAGCACCTGCACCTATGGCCCCCAAACATGCGGTATGTGTACATCTTCGGCTAAAGCTGCGAGGTATAGCAAATGTGATGTACGTGTCATGGTTCGTACAGCATGACAGGGAAATCTAGTTCATGGTGGGGCAGGTGTGTACTCTGCGAAGCAATGTATCACTAAGATTATAGTTTCCTTATTAGAAGCAATAATAAATATTCAGCCAGTACATTATGTATTATTGTCAGCTATTTAGACCCGTTATGGCCAAATTCCGTTAAAATTAAGCGCATGTCAGGCAGCTGAGCTTCAAGGCCCTTTGGGCATCTTATTTACTTCCGGGTCCAGATTATTACCGCTAAATATATGACGTTAGTGTATCAAATGCATTGTCGTGACGTCACACTTAACACGCCTATTTGCCAGTTGAATTCTACAATTTTCGGATTAAATAATCCGGCTAATATTTCACTAAAGTCCGCCAGACAGACACGTGGCTATTGGCTAATTAACCATTTCATGGCGAAGCCGGCCAAACCCGGTCTCTGCAATGGTCTCGAGGAATGTCCATTTTCAGGCCAATAGAATACTATTTTTGAAATTTTACCACTGTAAAGACTGGCTCGATAACTGGGCCAGTCATTACAGTGTTAAGTTTTCAAAAATAGTATTCGCTTGACCAGCAAATGGACATTCAATAAGCAAATATTTTTATTTTCTGTACCAAATTTAGCCATTAAATGGTTAATATATATTCAGAATATGTTAGCTTCCCCAAAAAAGAAACGGGTATTTGGTGAGCTGTGTGATTTTACATAGCCAGGACACACCACGTGATTATGATGGTGACACGTTCTGGCTCCATGATTTCTTTTCTATAATCCTACAGAGAATACGCATATTGTTTCCCGATGTCCCAAGTTGTTGTGTTCAGTGCAGGATTCCAGTTTATCCATCAATCATATGACGTCATAATCAACTACGTGACGTGTAGGATGACATCATAATCAATTACGTCATGCATGAGAGTAACTTTTGAAACTAATTTAACTGGACGATTTTGCTGCCTACCCAGTCAAATTAGTTTCAAAATATTCATCAGCTTACCTGTATAGTTTTCTGGAAATTGAGATTCCAAGAGCGCAGGGATTGATCGATGCCAACACGGGCGAAGTGTGGGTGGAGCTTAGCTAGAGATGGGCGGTGAATAGTTTTCTGTTCTGTTTTCCAGAATTATCAAAAAAATAGAAAGCTGGTTAAAAATGTTATGACACAGTCGTGGTGCAGCAGTGATGTAACGTAAACTTCAAATGGTAGCTATCAGGGCAATGAAATGTGTCACATCGATGGACCTTTCCAGAGTAATGACGTCATAATCAGCTACGCGGGCGTGTAGAATGACGTCATAATCATTACGTCATACATGATTCTATTAGGCCCGTCTTTAACTTTAATAGTCCGGCATTTTGTAAGAATTGTATGTCTCTACTATTTAATAAACATGCCATAGGCAGCAACAGCACCCAGTTAAATTAGTTTCAAAATATTCAACAGCTTACCTGTATAGTTTTCTGGAAATTAATAGTCAGGGAGTTCAGAGATCAATCAATCCCAACACGAACGAGGTGTAGATGGGCGGGCATAGCTACAAATGGAAAGGTTCATTGTACTGATTCATTTTAGCTTGCGCGGAATAAAACACGTGTGTTATTCCAGATAGAACCTTAAAACTAACATTTGATAAATTTTTCTCTTAAGAAATAGTCTACTGAATATTTTGAAATTGGTTGGACTGGATGCTTTTGCTGCCGACGTCACAGATTCCAGTCAAATTAATTTCAAACTTATGAGTCAAGTATTAGTCCAAATATACAACTACGGGTTGTATTGAAATATGGATCATTTGTGAAATTTTAGGAGTTAAAGGGTTGGTATTTTTTGTTATGTCAGTTTGGGAGCAGATTCAGCCGTTTCATACTTAGCTAGGTGGCAAAAAAGGTGCGTGATTACTCTAGAAATACACTTGCCTAACCAAACACAGAAACTGATTTACTTGCCCATCGTATCTAACCACTAACCCCGAACATCCTGGCAATGGTTTGCCATGCCTGCAGTCTGCCATTCTTTACTATAGGATAAATGTAGGTAGATTGGAACTTAGAATATAGGTTTATACCGGGGTGGGGGTGGGGGCCGGGTGAATGAGAAGGTCAAGTGTGGTACAAACACGCCACTGCATGGCCCATAGTTTATGCATCCCATTATGTGTAGTTCGTAATCAATATCAATTGTAGCCTACATGTCAGATGAGTGAAATGTCAAGCCGTATTGTCTTTCTATTCATATACTAATACTATTCAAGATACCGGTACCGTACTAGATAGTTAAGAGCGTTATGTGGCTCTGTTTACCACCGCCCACCCGGTTTCCAGGTTGGCCCTATTGCAACAACAGCGCCCAGTCAAGTTAGTTTCAAAATATTCAACAGAATGTTATTAAATAGTAGGCCTAAATCCATCAAATACATACAATTCGTACATTGGACAGACTATTTCAGCTTCAGAATATTCTCTGTCAATTATGATCGTGACCTCAGCCTACATGTGACGTAATTCATTATGACGTCATGTTTGAGTGACAGATCAGATTCATCCAGTATTTGTAGGACAGTCCTTCAGCTGGTCATTGTACATCATGTAGTTTGTATGTATTTTGACTCGACGGGGAAAGTGTGACAGCCGAACCGTTGTCAGTCTGATATTGAGTCAAAATCTATACATGATCCTCGGCGAACTTGGTCTATTTGTTATAATGAAAGTTAGGGCAGACCAAATATACAACTAGCATTCCGCGTGATTAGATATAGGCTATAGGGTACTATATTCAGCACACTAGTCTATGCTTTAACCACATCGAATACGTTGCTTGTTTAGTAACTTATAATTGTAGCCTGATTACATATGTTGTATTTTATGATATGTGATTAAAATTATTACATAAATTACTAGAAATTACCTTTTTAAAATTTAAATATTCATTGCAATATTTATGCTGTCAATAATTTAGTCGCGCTCGTGCATGTCAGGATACATTCTGCCGTCGTTGCCAGTGATGATGACGTAATAATGGGATCCATTTCTAACTATGTGCGGTATGCGGCGCCCATTTCTAGGTAAGGCCCGCCCATTTTGCACGTGTGTTGGAATAGATTTCAAACTTCGAACAGGAATCTAAATTTCACGGTAACTATATTTAGGTAAGCGGTTGAGTATTTCGAGACTATCGCAGCAGCAGCTCCCAGTCAAGCTATTTTTAAAATCTTGAACAGAAGATTGAGAAAATCGTGAATTCCCGAAAAACACAGTTCATACACTTTCTAGATACGTTTAGGCGTTCGTGACTAAGCTACGTCATTTTGATTGTGACGTCAGATAACGAGTGACGTAATTGAGTATGGCTTCAAAATACTTGAGTGGCAGTGCGGCTCCCTCCATTAGTACAGTCCGGTGTCAAGAGAATGGTCAGTCAGGCTTCTGTAGTCAGATGATGGTGTTTTCAAACAGGAGGGCGAATGTCATGTCTAAAAGAACCTCATTATTAGCTCACCTGGCCAGAATGGCCGAGTCAGCTTATGCCATGGCGACCGTCCGTCGTCTGACCAGCGTCCGTCTGTCCGTCCGTCCATCCGTCCGTCAACTTTTTTCTTTAAATGACTTCTCGAGAACCACTGGGCCGATTTCAATTATATTTGGCGGGAAGTATCCTTATGGCATAGGGATCCAAGTTTGTTCAAACGAAGCCGATCAGCCAATTTGGCTGGTGCCCATCTTGGATTTCGCCCGATTTTAGGAAATGTCTTTAAAAATCTTCTCCGAAACCGCTTGGTGGATTGAATCAAACCGCATGAAATATGATTTAGGGCAAGAGCTGAACCAAGTTTGTTCAAGGGAACTTGATTGGTCAAATGGTTCAGCAGCCATTTTGGTTGATCTAGTTTTAGTGAAAACGACCTCCAGAACCACAGAAGGGATCGGGCCGAAATTTGGCAGATATGATATGGGACTAAGGGCAATTAAAGTTTGTTCAAGGGAAGTTGATCCGTCAAAAAACATGGCCACCGTGGGCCAATCAAAATATAGTGTGTTTGGCGGCCATATTAGGGTTTTTATTTGAGGGATTTTGAGGCTGAAATTGGTTTTATATGTGTTTTGGGGTATTCTGATCTCAAATTTGCAATTTTCGAAACTGTCGGATAAACGGTTTGGCGGCCATCTTGGATCATTTTCCCGCCAAAAGCTCCCATACTAAAGCAATGGGAAATATAAATTGTCTTCTAGAACTGCTGGGCCGATTTCAATTATATTTTGCAGGAAGCATCCTTTGGTTGTAGTGATTCAGGTTTGTTCAAACGAAGCCACGCAGCCAATTTGTCCGGCGGCCATCTTGGATTTGGTCGATTTTTAGAAATGTCTTTAAAAATCTTCGCCGAAACTGAGCGATTGATTCAAAAGTCATAAAATATCATTTAGGGCACGAGCTGAACCAAGTTTGTTCAAGGGAACTTGATTTGCCAAATGGTTGGGCGGCCATCTTGGATGGCCTGGTTTTCATGAAAGCAACTTCGTCTCCATAGCCACTGAACAGATTGGGCCGAAATTTTGGAGATATGATATTGATGACTAAGGGCCATTAAAGTTTGTTCAAGAGAAGTTGATACATAAAGAAACATGGCCTCTGTTTTCTTGTTACAAGTCTGCTCAACTCATCAAAGTTTTAATTATTGTTAATGACCATTCTAGTTGAGATGCCTATGGTCCAGGTGAGCGATACAGGCCCCTTTGGCCTCTTGTTTAAGTAAAAAATTGTATCCAATTGTTCTCCAGAAGGTGACATCTATAAAGAGGTATCCAAAATACACACCATCTAGTAGCAAATGCTATCACCACACGTTTGAAATACTATCAACAATGATCAGTCATATTATTCTCAAAATTGTAGCAAGTGGGGATATTTGTATGCTAATTGCTTTTTTTATAGATATTTTGACTGACAATTGTTGCAGTCAAATTATTCACTGACCTGACCTGAATGTGCAAGTTACCTGACGTCATGGTGGCCATCTCTCGTCAGTCTATTAACGTGACGCGACCGTTGTTGAAAAATCAATTATTGAAAATACTTATGAATAAACATCACAAAGTTATCAATCAGTCTTTGTGTAGAATTGTATGGCGTACTATATTATAAAAAGTTAAGCACCAGCAAAAACAATAGAACGTAGAAACATGATGGTACAACTAGGCTGCCATACTTTTTGTCCCCGCGTTAGCTGACATAATTCCAAGTACGAAATGCACATGCATGCATGACTTCACGCCGCTTGATGTCCGTGCGTGGCGGGAAACAGCACACGTGTTCAGTTATGTAAAAGTCCAGTTTGAGGTGTAGAACATTACATACAGATTTAGGGGACAAGATTAGGAATTTTGTGTTCATGACCGTGGTTTATTTGTACAGAGAGAATTAGCTCTTGATTGTGAACCGCTATGGCAAGACGAAGGTTAAGTGATCGTGTGAAATGGCAAATCATAGGCATGCATACCACTGGTATGTCATGCAGAGAGATTGGCAGACAGCTGAACATTAACCATACTGTAATCAGTCGTTTGATTGCAAAACATGGGCAAACTAACGAGGTGAAGGACAGGCCTAGATCTGGAAGACCGAAGAAGACTACTGCCCGTGATGATCGAGCCCTAGTACGCCTTGTTAGGAGATCTCCATTCACCAACAGCAGAGTGCTCAGCCAGCAATGGGAAACGCGCAATAGAGTGTCAATGTCTACCGTCAAAAGGAGACTGTATGCTGCTGGCATGAAAGCTAGGAGACCTGTCAGACGTCCTCTCCTCACTGCACACCACAAAGAGGAGCGTCTGAGGTGGTGCAACGAAAGAAGACACTGGAACATGAGATCCTGGAGACGGGTACACTGGTCCGATGAAAGTCGGTTCCTGCTTCATGCCACAGATGGTCGAACTCGTGTAACATCATGGAAGAAGTTCCATTTGGTGGAGGTTCCGTTATGATATGGGGGTGCATCTCATTTGATTGTAAGCTGGATCTGTTGACTGTACCTGGAACACTAAATGGACAAAGATATCAAGATTCCATACTGGATAGAGTTGTGGTCCCTCATTTTGTAAATCATGCACCTGGAACCCACCCTATATTCATGGATGACAACGCCCGACCACATCGTGCTAGAGCTGTGCATGAATACCTCCGCCAGAATGCCATCGAAACCCTACCATGGCCAGCAAGGAGCCCTGACATGAACCCTATTGAGCATATCTGGGACATTCTGGGAAACATGGTGAGAAGGAGGGATCCTCCTGTGCAGAACCTACAGGAATTAACAGACGCACTCCATCTTGAATGGCAACGAATACCACAATGGCGTATCAGTCGGTTGGTGACCAGCATGAGACGTCGTGTCCAGGCCGTCATCCAGGCACAAGGTGGATATACCCGGTATTAATAATGAGTCTCAAACTCGTGCACAGATGTTAAACTTCGTTTTCAGACACCATTAATGACAATCTAGCCACGTGTGTCAACTGTAGGGAAATAGTTGTCAGTTGTGTCAACGTAACCATATTCAGGCCTCGTTTTCAAGTTCAAACAAAAACATACAGTGTTTCCCCACCATCATAATCAGCATTCCTCTAGTTGCATTATTACCTCTTGCACTAAGATGGATGGGTACATAAATGTTTATGCTATTGCTTTCTTCATAGCACATGAATATACCCTCGCATGTGCGTAAAATAGGGTGGTGCTTAACTTTTGCACAGGTGTATATAATGCTAGTGAACAATACTAAACATGTTGATAATCATTTGAGTAAAAGTTGTTGATGTCTATGCCAGTACCAACGTTCACTGTAATTGTTTTATCTTTAGAACACTTTGACTGAACTCTGTTGCTGCCTGTGGTGGCAGCCTCATATGTCAGTCAAATTTTTCTCAGAGCAATTAACGGTATTTTCGTGGTGGGCTAATCAAGGTAACTATAGTCGGGCTTTGTCATGATCGCGGTCACACTAACACAACAGATAACGACTACGGCCAACCACAACCAACTATGATCAAACATGCTCAATCGGACAGACAGACGACGACGCGACTCAACTTGATAGCCTACAACTGGCATGCCACGCCAACACGATTATCTGCGAAAGGCCGTTGAGTTGTGTCGGCTCGGGCATCGTCAGATTGGTGTGGCCCAGGAATTAGGAAATAGAGATCTAAGATTGCTCAAACTAAGCTGATTGTTCGATTTGGTCGGCGGCCATCTTGGACTTCATCTAGGGCAAGACCTGGGCCGAGTCCATTCAAAAGAACCTGATTGGTCGATTTGCTTGTAGACCATCGCGAATGACCTAGTTTTCACAGAAACTAATCGGAGATAAATTTGAGAAATATAATTAGGGACTAAGGAGCCGCAATGGACCAATTAAATTTTAGCGTTCTTTTATAGACTTTGAAAGGGAGAAGTGCTTTATGTAGGGTTATAACTATGGGGATGTCAAATCTTACACTCCGCATTTGTCAGATAAATAGATTGGCGGCCGTCTTTGATTATTTTCCCTGCCAAAACTCCACTAAGAAAATAACGGGAAGCTGGAAACGACTTATGTTCTCACATGCGTACATTATAATTTGCCCATCACCATGTCCTCCATGCTTTCCACGTGGTGCAGCATATTCCTAGCTTAACTTGTAAATAGAACGTCCCCCTATAGTCATAGGCTTGTCTACTTGTAAGCAGATGTCGGATTGGTCAATTTTACAACGGCCATCTGTTCTTTATCTGTAATTCCAGCCACTGTGGGCTTACCCCTGAAGTCAGGGTAAATATTCCTCTTTCTTCTGACATTCCTTTTGCGAGGCACCAATCTTAGTGCTCGTTGTCGGCAATCAAGTATAATATAGTCAAATTTAAAATTAAAACAGCAATCAAAGATCTTTCTATTATAGTGTTCTAGCATCAACGGTTTGATTCTTGCATTTAAAAGACAGTTCATATTAACAGTTCGTACACTTACATGTACATTGCAGTCATTTAAAAGATAGTTAGTATGGGGGAAGAAGATGCAAGCTGATCCAAAACATTACTTCTAGTAATATGCAGTGCATAGCAGAGAAAACGGGTGATCTTAGCAATTTGTGTGGAGTTGTTTTTTTAGATAGTTGAAGACCGTGCTCTGACTTCATATTTTCATGATCTAAAATTAGCTGTGCTACAAGTGAAGGAGTCGCCATAATGTTCTTGATGATGTCTAGGTGATTTTCGTCTTGCGGTATGATTTGCATGTTATTTATGTAGGATTTTCTGCAGTGTTCTGTCGCTTTGCAGGTTACTAGAAAATGAATCCTACCCTCAGAACCATCACGACAAAGCAGTCGTGTAGCCGACGTGTTGTGCTGATTGAAGCGAGCTCGATTTAATTGAAGTGTATATGATCCAGTTAATAATTTTGCTTTTATAGCAGCACGCCTAGCATCTCTAACGTTATTATCCACTGAGCTTCAACAATGGTGAGCTGATCCCACCACACATGAGTTAATACACACGTACTTCAGAGATGACTTCATTAGCGAGTCTTCGTGCCATTGTGCTTGAACCGCAGTATTGATTGCGTCGTGTACCTTTGCTTTCCATTTATCTTTGTAGGAGCGTTATGAATCAGCCCATATATGCTTGGTAACTCATATTTGTGAAGGATACTACGACACTCAAAGGACTAACTTTTGCTGTTGATGTTTTTCATAGCGATTTGTGTGGCCGCTATTTGATGCTCAATAGTATTCTTTTCTGAAAGGATATTGCGAAGAAGGATTAGTTTCCTGCTATCAAGTTCAGCTTGGACTGGTCTTACACCAAGCAAAGTCAAAACAGAGACTGATGCTGTGTTTGAAGGAATTGATTGTAGCTGTCGAAGAACTAATCGCTGGAACCGTTCAAGGTCATTAATAGCTACTTGTGTTAGCTTTATTACTTCTAGACCATAAAGGAGTCTGGGAAGACAATAGATTTTCCAAATGTGACTTGATGCAATATGAGAGACCGCCATGTCCGTGTAAGCCAGCACCCATCATTGAGTGCAGTGTTCTGCGAGTTGAGTTGATACGCTTTTCAACATTCCCCTTATTCCAGACGCACCGTTCAATTCCAAGGTGTGTTTCACTCACTGACTCTTTGATGATATCTCCCGCTAGTGATATCGTGCCCAACTCTTTCACATGTTTGCTCAATGATATAATGGCACATTTCTGCGCATTAATGGTATATCTTTCTTCGTTTGTAATATCGATCCACGATGGTGAGAAGCTCCTGCTAGTAATTTGTATTGTCTGCCAATATTACAATGTGATCTGCACATGTAGGTGCACTGCAGTTGATATGCCCAATCTGTGAACCAATATTTATGTCTTCAATAATATGTAGCAATTTATTATTGAACTGTTTGTAGTGAATGGTTGAGAGTATGCCACCTTGACGAACACCTTGGTATATCTGGAAGGGGTAAGCTGTACACGTGTTCACTTTAACGGCTGTCTGGGCACCCGAGTACATCTCTTTGATAATAGTCCATAGTGAACCTGTCTCACATAGCTACGCTGTTCGAGGCCGTACTTGTAGACCTGTGGTGTCTCGCTATGTGAAGTAACATTAAGCTAGTGGGCTGGAGGTAGCCAATCAGATTTCTGCCTTCTTCACGTAATAGGCGAGGCTTCGTCTGGTGACCTAATTTACAATCACAAAAACAACGGCGATCACGATGCTGTTGAACTGGAAAGAGATATTTGCAAAAGTGTGCAATAGTTTTGCTCTAAACAAGTTTTTTGACGATTCTGAGGAACAGAAAATGTGTAGATTGGTTTTCGGTAACCAAAACCGCAAGTTTGGTTTACGCGCATGTGAAGATTTGTCTACTTCAGCGATCACGATGCTGTTGAACTGGAAAGAGATATTTGCAAAAGTGTGCAATAGTTTTGCTCTAAACAAGTTTTTTGACGATTCTGAGGAACAGAAAATGTGCAGATTGGTTTTCGGTAACCAAAACCGCAAGTTTGGTTTACGCGCATGTGAAGATTTGTCTACTTCGTGATTTCTTATCGAGAAATCTCATTGGCGCCAGTTGACTGACCCCAGCTCATTAATATGTATGAAGATTGGTGAACTTAGCACAAACATCAAAGGCGTGCAAGCACGGTATTCGATACGGGAACGACTTTGTCCTCTGTAGTACAATTTTCTCAAGGACTTTTCCTATGATTAATAATACCGTGATCCCTCTATAATTCGTTGCTAATCTACTATCTTTGAATTATCAGAGAAGTCAACTTTTGCTTTAAAAGGCAATTCCCCATTAGCCTGATTTCAAACAAGCTTGCCTCGAATGACCCTACGGTTGTATACTTCATGTATGTAGATATTTGATTGGTCAATGTGTCTACGGCCATCTTGGATCTTTCATAATTTTCCAGAAAGTCGGTTATAAGACTACATATTAACCATTGGCCTGATTTCAACAAACCTTTCCTGAAAGGACTATATTGTCAAAGCTCGGCACTTGCATGTACATAATTTTGATTGGTCGCTTTTTCGGCCGTCTTTGAGTTTCTGAATTATTTTTGAAATCATTCAAAATGTATCTAATAATTTTAACTATATGCTAAATAACCTAATTTTAACCAAACTTTGCTTGGTTGACCCTATTTTCCAAAAAGTTAAGGGAAATCTATAAGAAGATTACTCGTCATTAACTATTTAGCTGATTTCAACCAAACTTGGCTGGACAGATCCAATGGTCATATGCTTCAGAACCTGCACAGAGTGATTAGATGATTGGTCGATCCAAGAAATCTCATTAACCTCTGGGACAAGCTTAATTAAACTTGGCTGGAAGGACCCTAGTGGTGATAGCCTTCAGAACTTCTATACGACTATCTAATTAGTTAATCAGCGGACATCGCAGATATCCTAATATGTACAGAAAATCATTGGAAGGATTATTCCTCATCCGATTGTCTGATTTCAAGCAAACCTTAAATATATGATCACAGTGTGGTAGGTCTCTGGTCCAGGTGAGCATCACGAGCCATGGAGTCTCTTGTTAGCTCACCTGGCCAGAAAGGCCATGTGAGCTTATACCATGTCCATCCGTCTGTCATCGGTCAGCTATTGTCCATCATCGACTTTTTGTTTAAATGACTTCTCAAGTAGCACTTGGTGGACTTTAACCAAATTTGGCAGGAAGCATCCTTAGGGCATAGAAATCCAGGTTTGCTCAAAGAAAGTTGATCGTCGAATTTGGCCGGCAGTCATTTTGGATTTTGTCCGATTTTTAGAAATGTCTCTAATAATCTTCTCTGAAACCGCTTGGGGTCGATTCAATTGATTGGTTTGGCGGCCATCTTGGATGACCTAGTTTTTGTGAAAATTACTTCTCCAGAACCGCTAAACAGATCGGGCTGAAAGTTGAGATGTATTATTACGAACTAAGAGCCATTAAAGTTTGTTCAAGAGAAGTTTATACGTGAAAAAATATGGACGCTGTGGACCAATCAAAATGTAGCCTGTTTTGAGGGCCATATTTGATTTTTTTATTTGATAGATTTTTAATCCGAAATTGGTTTTATATAGCGTTTTATGTATGCTGATTTCAAATTTCGATAATGTCTGATAAACGATTTGACAGCCATCTTGGATCTTCCCCCCCCCACCCCCCACCCCCACCCCACCCCCAAAAGTGCGTTTTAAAGCAAAAGGAAATTTAAAATGTCCTCTTGAGAAACACTAGGCCGATTTCAATTATGTTTGGCACGAAGCATCCTTTTATGGCATAAAGGTCCATGTTTGTTCAAAGGAAACCGATTGGCCAATTTGGCCAATGGCCATTTTAAATTTTGTCAAATTTTTGGAAACGTCTTTAAAAATCTTCATTGGTACCCATTTGCTATTTATCCAAATGCTAGTAAAAAGTACAGAAATGAACAAAGACATGTTGAAACTATTCAAACCCTACCATTTCCCCCCCCCCCTTCTCTTTTCCAGCATTTGCAAGAAATTGTAACACACTCCTAGTGAGTTTAAAATTATGTCCCCGAGTGATGCTTTGTTTGTCTATCTCCAAGAATGGGCACTGAACACGATAAAGGCCATGAATGTATTTGTACGTTTGAATCATATCCCCACATGATCGGCGGTAGTAGATACTACGGTACTTAATTCCCCTTACTTATGCAATGGCTGGATATGCTAGGACTAGTCAGCCTGAAAGCTAATTATCCAAATGCTAGTAAAAAGTACAGAAATGAACAAAAACATGTTGAAACTATTCAAACCCTACCATTTCATAACATAACATAACATAGCATAACATAACAAGTAGACAGCTTACCAGGACTTTTACGTCCTATTATCAGCTGGTGTATAAACTATAATTATTAATTATTAATGTATGGTGATTTTCGGGTGATTTGGCTTATCTAATGCTCTATAGTTGTAGTACACTGGGTGCGTTACATAGATTGTGTCTAGTCTAGCTTTGAATGTGTTTATGGTGGGTCCGTCAACGACTGTTTCCGGTAATGCATTCCACCAGTCTATGATTCTGTTGGAGAAAAAATTCAGTCTATTGTTAGTATTCGCTCTAGTTTTTCTAAGTTTGAATTTGTGGCCACGTGTTCTGTCATCTTGATTTAATATGAATAGTTTACTGGGATTTACTGAGTAGATATTATTAAGATACTTAAAAACATGTATGAGATCTCCTCGTATTCTTCTATACATTAAGGTTGGTAAGTTGAGATTTCGAAGACGATTTTCATAGGACTTGTTCTGCAAAACTGGTACCATTTTAGTGGCTCGTTTCTGGACTTTTACTAATTGTTCGGCAAATTTCCATGTGTGTGGGGACCAAACGGGACCAGCATACTCCAGATGAGGGCGTATTAGACTTTGGTACAGCATCTTAAATATGTCTGTAGTAATGGAATGAAACGTTCTCCATATAAGCCCTGTCATTATGTTGGCCTTTGATGTGATGTTATGTATATGGGTTTCAAATGTTAAGTTTGACTCGATTATTATACCCAGATCATTGATCTCGCTCTCCTCCTTTAGGGCTACTGTTATATCATTATCAAGGAGTTTGTACTTACAATTACTGGCACTTGGCATGTGGCCAATGTGCATAACTGAGCTTTTGTTTGTGTTGAACATTAATTGCCAATTTTGGGCCCAGTTTTGAATGGCCTCTAGATCATTTTGCAGGATTTCACAATCACTCACATCAGTTATTGAGTTGAACAGTTTAGTATCGTCTGCGAAAAGATAGAGTCTGGATTTTATGTTTCTTGGCATGTCATTTACGTATATTACAAACAGTAGTGGGCCAAGTACACTGCCCTGTGGGACACCGCTTATGACCCTGGCCCAATCTGAGGCTGCCCCATTGACCACGACTCTCTGCTTTCTTCCTATTAGAAATGACTTAATCCATTCTAGGAGTTTCCCCGAAATACCATATGCGTTTAACTTGATAAACAATCGCTCGTGTGGTGCAGAGTCAAAAGCCTTCTTAAAATCAAGATAAATTACATCAATCGATTTCTTATTATCCAAAGCATTTGTCCATTCGTCTATTACTTCTAGCATTTGAGTTACCGTTAATCTCCCCCGTAGGAACCCATGTTGGTATTCGGTAATTATTTCACTTTTCTTCATATACTCTATCAGCTTGTCCCTTACTATGGTTTCAAGTATTTTGGATGGAACTGAGGTTAGACTGATGGGTCTGTAATTGTTCATATCCCTCTTTGCTCCTTTTTTATGCACAGGTATAACATTAGCACATTTCCAGTCAGAAGGTATAGTCCCTTCTGATAATGACTTGTTATAAATTATGCTAAGTGGTTCAGATAATACATCTTTTAGTTCATGTAAAATTCTTGGATGCAGGTCATCAGAACCAGCTGATTTATTTGTTTTTAAATTTGCAAACTTTTTTCTGACGTCTTCAACAGAGACAGTAATATTGTTTATTGTTGTTGTAGTCTCTGTTGTAAATGTTGGGATACTATCTAGGTTCTCATTGGTGAAGGTACTAGAGAAAAAGCGATTTAGTTCTTGGCTTTTTCTTTCGTTTGTGGTTATTAAATTGCCATCAAGATCTTCTAAGTCTCCCACATTATCTTTGGACTTGAGCTGGCTATTTACATAAGCCCAGAATGACTTTGGATTAGATTTGCTATTTTTAGCTACAGTTTCCTCATATTTTTTAACTGCCGGTTTACAGAATTGGTTCACCTGATTTCGTATACTAACATATTTGTTGTAATCTGTTGATGCTTTTGTTTGCAAATACCTTTTCCACTTCCTTTCTTTTTTTCGCACTAACTTGAGGGCCTTTCTGTCTAACCAGGGTGGTCTATATCTTTTATTGTTTTTAACTTGTTTGGTTGGAATATAGTCTTTCGTGAATTTATTTACAAGATTTTTGAAATTTATCCAACATTCTTCGGGGGATTTGTTGTGGAAAAGTGCTTCCCAGTTAATACTTAGAGGTGATTGTAGTGCGGAATAGTCACCTTTGTCATAAGCCAATTTATTGGTCATATTCTGCTGTGGTTCAGCGTAGCATTTTAGTTCATAATAAATGCATGTATGGTCACTTTTACCAAGGGCTGGTAGAGGGATTATGTTGTCAATCATTTCTTCCTCATTGGTGAATACTAAATCTATGACACTAGGCTCACAATTTATTCTATATCTTGTGGGAAATGAGATATGTTGGTGCAGGAAAGCATCGCCTACAGCATCCAGAAAGTAATCAGTGTGCTGTGATTGTTTTACGAGAATACCACCTGCTTTCCAGTCAATTTCTGGAAAATTAAAATCGCCAGTAATTAGTAGGTGGGAATGCTTTTTGGCAGACACATTCTTAATAAATGTATTTAATTTTGTATTGTTTTCTTCGTTTGAGTTTGGACTGCGATAAACTGCCAGGATTAGCAATGTATCTGACCCCTTTAACTTAACATCTACTCCAACTACTTCATCAGGTAGATTACTGAGAGTTGATTTTGCTTCTGTGGGATTTAGGGATGATGCAACTTGTACACTTATTCCACGGACATTTTGTTTGTCTATATTGGTGAATATATCGTAGCCATTGATTTGCAGCTCTTCTTTTTTAACAGTATATCTTAGATGTTTTGGGTTTGTTTCTGTGATTATAATTATATGGGGGGGGGGATAACTGCGAGATCTTTATTTGTAGCTCATGCCTCTTATTTAAAACTGAGTCTGCATTGGTGTAAAATACTTTAAGTTTGTTGGAATTATTCATATTACATTGAGACTTCTGGGTAGCACTAGTTGTTTTATTTGGTCCTTTGTGTAGTAGACCCGGTTTCTTGTCTATGACCTTATTTAGTATTAACTGTGATTTTGTTGGCATGTTTCCAAATGGGTGTTTGAGATATGCACATGTGTTAACACGTTTACAAGTTCCTTCATGTACAATGGTTTTCATTTCCCCCTTCTCTTTTCCAGCACTTGCAAGAAATTGTAACACACTCTTAGTGAGTTTAAAATTATGTCCCCGAGTGATGCTTTGTTTGTGTATCTCCAAGAATGGGCACTGAACACGATAAAGGCCATGAATGTATTTGTAGTTTGAATCATATCCCCACATGATCGACGGTAGTAGATACTACGGTACTTAATTCCCCTTACTTATGCAATGGCTGGATATGTTAGGACTAGTCAGCCTGAAAGCTGCTGCTGTTGCTTAGGCTGAAGCAGGTGCATCCAGTCTACCCAGTCCGAAAAGATTCAGCATTGACCAGCTCCCATATCTTGGATTGAAACTTATTGCTAGTGCTATGTGAAGCCTTTCCGCTACCCGACAACACCGGTTTTACTTATTAGATATGGGACTAATACGCTCAACCATTTGGTTAGGTTAAACACATTCAACCCATTAATCCTTTCACGCTGCATTCCACGACTACCAGCTACAATACAAATATTAGTAATCTGTTTGATATGCTGGGGCTACCCCGACTAGAAAATTTTTTTGTTCCAGTGGCGGACGCAGTTCCCAGTCAAAGCAAAAGTTCAAAGTTCAAAGTTGCTTTATTTCATGGTTTTTTCTATACAATAAATATAATCTAAACAGGCAGTCCATCAAAGGCATGGCCTATTGAGTGATGGACTCCTTACACACACTACAACATTTATACATTGACATATATACGACACACAAGACAGTGGCACAGTGACAAAATGGTGAAAAGCTACCTTGATATGAAAGTCCAGGACTATTTTGGTTTGTTTTGTGGAGTTCGGACATAAACTTTGATATATATGTCATATATACATGCATTTAATACATATGTCTTCCATTAAGCGGTGGGTGGGTAGGGCTGTCCCTTCTTTGATGTTTACATAGATATATGCCACTATGTTCACAAACATAAAACACGACATTCAAACACATATTTATGGCATTAATATATAAATACACTTATACATATTTACTGACTTAATTAAACATATATTATACATATGCTCCCTAGTTACATCATTATCTCATTTTATTTAAATTTAGTTTGGAGTGGTTTATTATTATATAGGACTTGTGTATGCTACTGAGGGTGGGGTGGGGTGGGGGTGGCAGGGAAGAGCTCATCACTGTAATATAAAGTTGAGATAGTTAGAGTTTGTTAAGAATCGATAGATGCGTTGATCGTATGTGGGTTATTTAGGTGTAGTAGTAGTAGTGAAAGTAAACTGTGAAGTATGTTTGTGTTTAGACTTCTTACTTCAATTATTAGGTTAGGTTAGTTTATCTATAGTGGTTGTGGTGGTGGTGGAATGTCTTAGGCTTGTATTAGTATTATTTAGCAGAGAATCTGTGACCATCAGGTATAAATATATTAATTTAGTATTTGTCGATCATAGATTCCCTGGCAATCTTCTTAAAGGATTTCAGATGTAATATGCTATCACGTATTTTTGTACTGGTGCTGTTCCATAGTTTTGTGGCTGCTATTGTAATTCGTTGTTTTCCTATTTCTGTTCGTGTAAGTTGAGTGTGTAAATTGTGTTTTGTCCTAGTGTTGTGTTTGTGGATGTCGGTGCTTAGTGTGAAATTGGAGGCTATGGATTGTGGTAATGTATTGTGGTGAAACTCCTTTACAATGGTGTACATCTGTAGTTTGCCTATGTCCTTTAGTTTTAATAGCTTTTCTGACTTGATTCTGACCCTTTGCTGGTTTAGAAAAGAGTTTTAGTGCCTTTTTCTGTAGACTTTGTAGTTTTGTTAGGTTGCTTTTGTGTGTATTCGTCCAGATAGCATTACAGTAGGTGAGATGCGGAAGAACAAGGGTGCAGTATAGAGTTTTAATTGTAGCTGGTGTCATGTAAGGTTTTAGTCTTTGTATGACACCTATGCCTCTTGCCACCTTTGCTGTTACCATCTCGATTTGTTTAGCCCAGGTCAAATGTTTATCCAAATATACTCCCAAGAATTTGGCAAATAGGGCCTCCTCAATTTCTTTTTTGTTTATGTAGATTTTTGGAATTTCATCTTTCTTTAGTTTGAGATTTGTAAATAACATATAATTTGTTTTGTCAACATTCAACGATAATTTGTTTATTGAAAACCAGTCAGTAATTTCTTCCATTTCCTTATTTGTTTTTCTGTATAAGGTGTCTATGTTGTCATCGCAGCAAAAAGCATTTGTGTAATCAGCGAACAGTATTAATGGCATGTGCTTGCATATGTTAGGTAGATCATTCATGTAAAGAAGGAACAGCAATGGGCCAAGAATAGATCCCTGAGTAACACCACAAGTTAATTGCCTGTTTTCAGAGCATATCTCATTATATCGTACGCATTGTGTTCTTTTACTTAAAGGTAGTTCTGTAACCAGGTGAGTGCACTGCCTCTTATACCATAATAGGCAAGTTTTTCTAGTAAGATCTGGTCGTTGATAGTGTCGAAAGCTTTTGAAAGGTCCAAGAAGATGCCTATTATACTTTGGGTTTTTTCCAGTGATTCAATAATTTTTTCTGTCATTTCAGCTATTGCATGCATTGTTGAATGTTTCTCACGAAATCCATATTGCGATTTGTATAAAATTGACTTTTTGTCCAGGTAATTTGTCAGTCGATTGTACATAAGGCGCTCTAGTAACTTGGAGAAAAGTGGAAGTATGGAGACTGGTCTATAGTTTGAGAAGTTAGTAGAATCCTTGGCTTTATAAATTGGTGTAACACGTGCTATTTTTAGTTTTGATGGGAAGATGCCTTGTGCTAGGGATAAGTTGCAATTGTGACTAAGTGGGATAAGGATATCCATAACACAGGTTTTATAAATGTGCCACTTCAAACCATCGATTCCGGCACTTTTGGCTGGGTTGAGTTTGTTTAGAACGTTAAAGATCTCTTCAGTGTTAGTAGGGTTAACGAAGAATGATGATCGATAGTTGCCTGTAAGGTAATCAGAACATTTTTTCTTGGATGTTGATTGAATTTTGGTTGAAAGTTCTGGTCCTATATTTACGAAATAATCATTGAATCCATTGGCAATTTCGAATTTATCGGTAATGACCTTATTCTTGTGAAGAAATTGTGTCTGTTGTGCCGTATTGGTCTTGTTTAGAAGTGATTTAATGGTTTTCCATGTCTCTTATGTCATTTTTATACTGTTCAAATTTCTTGTGATAATATGTTTGCTTAGCTGTTTGTATTATTTGATCTAATTTATTTCTATATTTTTTAAACTGAATTTCATTGTAGTTAGTTTGACACTTGATAAATGTTAAGTAGAGCTGATGTTTTGTATGACAGGCAGCTATTAATCCACTTGTAAGCCAAGGTTTAGTTGGGTTATGCTTATATTTTTTACTTTCTTTCATTGGAAAGCTTTGTTAAAAAATAGTCGTGCAGATGTCATGAAATTTGTTGTAGGGATGCTCACAAGACTGAATGTCTGTTACTATGCTCCAATCGAACTCTGACATAGATCTTTTGAATGTTTCAATGTTGACCTGACAGTAATCTCAGCATTTAAATTTTTCCTGTTCGAATTGTTTCTGGTATGTTTGTTGTTTTTCTAGGAGAAATATAGGTAAATGATCTGAGATATCAGTTACAAAAATTCCGACATGAGTTTTACTGATATTGCGATTAATATTATTGCAGAATATGTTGTCAATGACGGTCGCCATAGATTCTGTTATTCTAGTTGGTTTAGTTATTGTCGAATAGTAAAAATATTGTTTCAATGTATTCTTCCATTATGGAAAAGTTTTCACACAAAATGAATTGAATATTGTCTTTTATGTACATGCCTACACCACCTCCACCATCCTTGTTAATTTTGTCAGATCTGTGCTTTTCGATAAATGTATAGTTATTCTTGTTAACTAGAGTAGTAGGTGAGTTTACTTTTAGCCAAGTCTCTGTAATTCCAATAATTCCAAACTCATGTGCACTCATATCTAGGAAATTATTTAACTTGTCAGTGTTCTTCAGTATCGATCGAGTGTTTGCGTGCATGAGTGAGAGTGCAATGCTTTCTTTACTATTTGTTATAAAGTCATTAAATTGGCTTAGAAGCGTATAGTTACAAGTTTGTGGAGGTATGGATAAGTCAGTTCATCTTTTGAGTTGATGTCTCTATATGTGTGGGAGTTAAGTTTGAAGGGATTTAGAATTAGGTCTTGTATGTGCTCTATGTAGTTATATTCAACATGTGGATTCATGATTGCAAGTGTGTAGTCAGCATCATCATTAATGTGATTGAAAGGGAATACAGATTTGTTGCAGTTTAGACACCACCATGGTGTGTCATCTAACTCAAGATGGAGATAATCAGAAGCAGTGAGTTTAGAACATCTTAAGTGAACCCACTCCGAACACAAGTCACATAATAAGGCTTTTTGATTAGTTCTAACAGGTCTCTTACAGGATGAGCAGGGGAGTTTGGTTGGCATGGTAAGGATAGAAGCAGCCCCAGCTGTTCATCACTTCTGTAAGATGAAGGAATAATAAATTCGCTAGAATGCGTCAGGCGGGCGGCAGTAACACCCCCCTCCCCACCACACCCCCTATCCCATCGTGTCTGCAGCTTCTGTCGGAAGAGGATTCATGTGAGTTCATGAGTGATCTATAGTATTTAGATCTGTGGATTCGACTGTCGGCGACGTAAACGCATGCGCACATCCATTGAAATAAGCACAGCTTTCAAGGTTGAATTTTCACTTTAACCTTCCTTTCTTTCTTATCGTAACCATTCGATACCATCTTCGAAATGTCTTCAAATGTTTACTTCGATATTGAAATTGACGGCAAGGCGTCCGGACGTATAACAATGGAGGTAAGTAGCATTTGCTCTTATTCATTTATATTTATATATATATATTCATTGTGTTCCCTGTTAGTGTTACCTGCTTATATTTGCGCATCCCCTACGCATTCAACCTCTTTTGAGAGAGTCCCTCACGATCGGCACGCACGCATTGTTTCACATGTTAATCTATGGTTATTCATTTTGCTCATGCAAGACTTTCTCCACTTGAAATTGTGAAACTAATTGTCAATATAGGTTTAAAGCGGTCACCATCGATGCCGGCCGCATTAGATGCCGGCCGCCTATAGTATTAGGTTAGAGCATGTAGTAAGTCCCTATCCTTGTTAACCGAACCTCAGTTAATCCCAATGCTAATCGAACCGTAGATGGATTTTTCAATTGATTGTGTTCTTTTAATTACGATTTAATAGTTATAGGCCAGTTGGTTTCATCTAACATGCATACAGCCATACGTTTATGTGTATACATATCGATTACTCGACTCTCACCACGAGGAGGTCGGCCTAATTGAGAGTCAGGTTAGAAAGGCACAATAAGTTACGGTATGTTATAATGGCCACGCCTTAAGCTGCTGCATGATTAATAATAATAAGTGGCCTAACAGAAAAAAAAGATTTAATCATATTTATGCTGACCACGCTATTACCGTTTAATTAACTTATAGCGGCCGGCGTCGTAGGCGGCCGGCATCACTGTACTCCTGACAAAATACCTCAGAATTACGGCGTCGCAAAGAATTATGGGTAATGTCAAAGGTCAAAGCACATAAACAAATCTCTCGAGTCTGACAGCTCTGCGGTTATGAATGCTACCCTACAAATTTTCTTCCTCATCCATGCGTGTTTTATGGTGTTCTTATGTGTGAACTTCTTAGGGGCAGCTTGATATATATATCAAGATATTTATGCAGCAGAATTAGAAAATCAAATAATATTTACGCAACTGGAGGCGGAAAACAACGCGGTCAAGCGCATTCGCCCCGGTGCCAATTCGGCCCATTTTTCGCTGTTCCGATTAGAGGTGGATTCACACTAGTGTATTGTGCATAAATTCAATAAATAAATGTAGTTATTACATGTATTTTAGAAGTACAATTACAATATGCTTATTTTTAAAGGCCCACCTTGACTATAAAAGGCACCAGATGGCGCTGCTGTCACATCTATCAAAATCTAAACACCTTTCACATCTAGGTAGCATAGTTTGAAAAATAAGGTATAAAACCCTTACAGATTTCTTAGATATTTGCACAGTACATTCTTGGTATAGCACTGGTATTGTCATCTCGAAGAAATTGTTGGAAAATATTCATTTAAATGAGAATGAGCTAAAATAAATATTAGTACTGAATAAAATTTGAATTTAATGGGCGGAGCTAAAGCTGTGACATCATATTGCGGGAAAATGCTCTCTGAATGATTTATGATTGTAAACAGCTGATAGCAGCCACATGTATTATCCCAAGTCATGTGTGGAGAGAACATGCAGCAATAAAGAAATAAACGCATTACCTTGATAAGAAGCAGGGTCTTATTGCCACATATAGCTGGTGTAAGCTGTTAGGCAGCAACCGCCTTCAGCAACGGTGTTTGCAAACTGTGTTAACATTTCTAATACTCGCTTTGTAACAATTAATCTTCTGATATCAGTGTGAACAAGTGTTGCAGAAAACTGTTGCTGCATTTGACAGTAACAGATGTCCTCATTACCATTTTCAAAATGACCACATTAAAAATACTACATGCATCTCTATCTAATAAAACTTGCTAATGCCGCAATACTGAGCTAAATGTATTGCTGGATAAATTGGCGTAACTGTCTGACTGCTGAATTTCTGCAGATTACATTTTCCATGGAGGTTAACTCTGGATTTTTGCTAAATATTTTGGAAACAATTTGACTAACATAGCCACCAACAACAACTTTCAGTCAAATTGTTTTCAAAATATTCAACAGTTCCAGAGTTATTGTCAATTGAAATTATCGTCTGATGGCTTGCAGCAGTCAGACAGTTAATGATAAATTAATTAAATAAATCTTTTTGAAGGAGTTTGTGAAAATACTGGTAGTACACATGTGTATAGTGCTACTATGCATAGGGTGGACTGTCCTATTCTATAGTAAACCAGTCATCTAGGTATATAGAATACGGTTGTGTACAATGGCCAGGTGTTGAGCTGTCATATGGTAGGCTATGTTACTACTTATCACGCATGCGCCATAAGCGTCATCATAGAAGCTCCGCCTCATAGGGTATTAATTTCATCTCAACCCAGGGAGTGAGACTTGCGGCTTTAAGTCTATGTAATGTCAACGATTACGTGAGACTGGCGGGTAGGCCTACACACGTACACCAGCTTCATAGTTAGGCCTATATAGTTAGTGTGTATGGTACTACGCATACTTGGGTTTTACAATTTCATTGTTCTAATATTCCCAATTTTGCACTATATAATTCTCTAGTCTCCTAAAGGCACTATTAGGCTACCTAATGTAATCATTCAATGTAATACATGCGCGTAGATTGCGCTATTCATTGATAAAGGAATTATCCCAAACAGAGTATAATTATGTTTATCATATTATCCATAAATAAACATCAGTCAAACAAACCACTCGGGCCGAAAGCCAGGGCAGGACCGGTGCACTATGTAATATTACCCCCAATCAGGCAGCCATGGCAGGGCAAGCAATCAGGCAGCAAGGGCAGGCAGGCAGGCAATCACGCAGCCAGGGGAGGGCAGGCAGGCAGCCAGGGAGGGCAGGCAGACATGGCAGGTAATCAGACAGCCAGATCAGAGCAGGCAGGCAGGCATCAATGGCATGGCCAGTGAGTGTGCGGGTGAATGAGTGAGTTGGTCAGTCGGTGGGTGGGTGGGGTCTGTTGGTCGGTCGGTCGGTCTCTGAGTCGGTCGGTTTGTGAGTCGGTCGGTTTGTGAGTCGGTCGGTTTGTGAGTCGGTCGGTTTGTGAGTTGGTCGGTTTGTGAGTCGGTCGGTCTGTGAGCTGGTCGGTCTGTGAGTCGATCGGCAGGCCAGCCAGTCATGTACTCTATTGGTTAGTCGATCACTCACTCATGGATTTAGGCTACTTGGTAGCCCAAACCGCCCATACACGACGCCACTGCAATTGTGCGTATATATACCTAATTGATTGGCCGAACGATCGCATGGCTGGCTGTAATTGAATGGAATTGAATCCAACTATTGAATTCTTTATTCTTTAATTATTGATTGACTGAATAATTATTCTGATTGCTCTAGAGTGGCTGACTTGTTGATCCTTTGGTTACTAGATTGTTTAGGTACATGGGTGATCAGTAATCGCATTGGTCTGACAAATTATTTGATTGACAGTGTGGCAGATTAAGCTCGATCTGAGAATCCTTCTAATACTTTAATTGTAGAGTTTAGACATAGGGTTGCTCTTAAAATAAAATTAAAACAATGCACCACAACATACCATAATTCACCCTAATTTTGTTTACAAATTTAGATTTTTCAAACCAAAAAAAATCACCGGATTGCCATTGTTGGAGGGGGGTTATAGTCTGTGTGGGGTGGGTGGGTATCATGAACGTAAATTAAAAAAATAAAATACTTGTTTTCAGAACCTTACAAGTTCGTTTATTGGATTTAACACAGACACCATACAAGGACAAGTTGGCTTTTACATTTTTAAGATGCTTGCCATATATACACCTGTGCAAAAGTTAAGCACCAGCAAAAACAATAGAACGTAGAAACATGATGGTACAACTAGGCTGCCATACTTTTGTCCCCGCGTTAGCTGACATAATTCCGAGTACGAAATGCACATGCATGCATGACTTCACGCCGCTTGATGGCCGTGCGTGGCGGGAAACAGCACACGTGTTCAGTTATGTAAAAGTTCAGTGTGAGGTGTAGAACATTACATACAGATTTAGGCGACAAGATTAGGAATTTTGTGTTCATGACCATGGTTTATTTGTACAGAGAGAATTAGCTCTTGATTGTGAACCGCTATGGCAAGACGAAGGTTAAGTGATCGTGTGAAATGGCAAATCATAGGCATGCATACCACTGGTATGTCATGCAGAGAGATTGGCAGACAGCTGAACATTAACCATACTGTAATCAGTCGTTTGATTGCAAAACATGGGCAAACTAACGAGGTGAAGGACAGGCCTAGATCTGGAAGACCGAAGAAGACTACTGCCCGTGATGATCGAGCCCTAGTACGCCTTGTTAGGAGATCTCCATTCACCAACAGCAGAGTGCTCAGCCAGCAATGGGAAACGCGCAATAGAGTGTCAATGTCTACCGTCAAAAGGAGACTGTATGCTGCTGGCATGAAAGCTAGGAGACCTGTCAGACGTCCTCTCCTCACTGCACACCACAAAGAGGAGCGTCTGAGGTGGTGCAACGAAAGAAGACACTGGAACATGAGATCCTGGAGACGGGTACACTGGTCCGATGAAAGTCGGTTCCTGCTTCATGCCACAGATGGTCGAACTCGTGTATGGAGGTCCAGACGCAAGGCGTACGACCAACATAACATCATGGAAGAAGTTCCATTTGGTGGAGGTTCCGTTATGATATGGGGGTGCATCTCATTTGATTGGTAGCTGGATCTGTTGACTGTACCTGGAACACTAAATGGACAAAGATATCAAGATTCCATACTGGATAGAGTTGTGGTCCCTCATTTTGTAAATCATGCACCTGGAACCCACCCTATATTCATGGATGACAACGCCCGACCACATCGTGCTAGAGCTGTGCATGAATACCTCCGCCAGAATCCCATCGAAACCCTACCATGGCCAGCAAGGAGCCCTGACATGAACCCTATTGAGCATATCTGGGACATTCTGGGAAACATGGTGAGGAGGGATCCTCCTGTGCAGAACCTACAGGAATTAACAGACGCACTCCATCTTGAATGGCAACGAATACCACAATGGCGTATCAGTCGGTTGGTGACCAGCATGAGACGTCGTGTCCAGGCCGTCATCCAGGCACAAGGTGGATATACCCGGTATTAATAATGACAGTCTCAAACTCGTGCACAGATGTTAAACTTCGTTTTCAGACACCATTAATGACAATCTAGCCACCTGTGTCAACTGTAGGGCAATAGTTGTCAGTTGTGTCAACGTAACCATATTCAGGCCTCGTTTTCAAGTTCAAACAAAAACATACAGTGTTTCCCCACCATCATAATCAGCATTCCTCTAGTTGCATTATTACCTCTTGCACTAAGATGGATGGGTACATAAATGTTTATGCTATTGCTTTCTTCATAGCACATGAATATACCCTCGCGTGTGCGTAAAAATAGGGTGGTGCTTAACTTTTGCACAGGTGTATACATAGGCGTAGGGGGGGGGGGGGGGGGGGTTGCTAGCAACCATTCAGATTTTTTTTCTCAGTGTATTCTCCGTAGCGCCCATTAGGTTTCGGTCATATAGTTTAGCGCCATCAACCCCCCCCCCCCCCCCCCCCCCCCCAACCCACCACGTCAAAGTACGTTCCTACACACCTATGAATGTAGGCGCTATATATGATGTGATATAAATTTCCAAAAGGTTATAGCAGCCAACTGCTATTGGGGGGAAATGGGTTAAAACTTAGAGCCAAACATGAGGTTTTTTTAAAGATTTAATAACAAATATTTACGTTCTTGACACCCCGGCCATGGCTATCTGGGGGTAGGGGTGGGGGTGTCGACGCGCTAACCACCGAGGCTGCTAATTATATATAGATAAAAAATAATAGTTACAAACTGTTGATTTTGTAGGGTTTAATCAATATGGGTATGAAATAAAAAAATAATAATACCCGGCGACAGTCGCTGGAATTAAACATAGCAGTACTACATATTATATAGGCTAACTATATAGGGCATATACGAATATAGGGTATTTCGTGCGATTCGTGTTAGCCATATGAAATTTATTTTATAAACACGCAGTGATTATTACGTAAGAATATTATCTTTATGAAGCGAGATGTTTGTAAAAAGTTTATTTAGCTGAAAACGCCGTAAAAGCTATGTGATTATTACTAAGCGAAGGCACACAAAGTGGTTTGTTTATGTGCTTTGACCTTTGACCCGACGTTTGCTGCACATGCGCATTCGGAACTCCGAGATAGCTTATACATATTATTTCAAAATTTTCACATCTATGGCAAAAATTTTTCCTAGATTGGAACACAGGCCTTTGAATTTTCGTCCATCCATCCCTCTACCACATATCCCCCCTTACTATATATAATATACACAAGGTATGAAACCTTCGTCTGTGGGCACTATTGTCAGAAAGCTGATTGGTTGGTTTGTAGTCGGAACCGTGATGTCAGCAGATTTTGACAACAGACCAACCAATCAGCTTTCTGACAGTCCCAATGGTGCCCACAGATTAAGGGTTCACACCTTGTGTATATTATATATAGTAGGGGGAATATGTGGTAGAGGGATGGATGAACGAAAATTCAAAGGCCTGTTATTAGAAACATAAAATATTAAGGCTTGTACCTATATTTGATGATTAAATAATTTCAGATGACATTTTCTTCCCCTTTAAGAATAAGAGACATTTTTAAGCAGTCAGGGTCACCATTTGTCGGACCAATCTTTCAAATATTATACATATCTTACCATTAGTTAATCTTCAGCGACAATGCGTTTATGTGAAACATATGTTAAAGATGTGGTAGCATATGCTGCAAAACAAATACTTTTTGCTTGTAGTGGGTATGCCATTGGATTTGGTAGCTTCTTTTGGGCTGTATTTTACGCAGACCGACAATTAAAAGGTCAAGATGCATACAGGTGAATAAGAACCCATGCTAGTTTCTTATATTTATTCAACAATTACAATTTTTGCGCAGACAATTTGATAGGAGGCGATAATCCAAACATGCGCAATATGTGGGTATCTGATGTTAAGTTAGTTGATTATTTATTTTGATGTTGTTTTATAAAGTTTAATAAAGTTTATATATGATAATATGATGAACTTAGTAACTGTGTTTGTTTTTTATCTGATTGAAAGTCGTAAATTAGGTCTGGAAAATTTGAAATTGAGTCTGGAAAAAGTATGTAATTTAATTCTGCTGAAGGTGTATGAACCCTGTAGATCGATAACCGCCGCCAGGTTATAGCCCAGCCTATTCCTACTATCAGACATGAGATATTTCCGTGATTTTTTGCACCGTGAGATCGATGTAAATTCAATGAGAAAATAAGGGTGGGTGGGTGGGGGGTGGTTGTTTAATGTATGTAATACACACTGGCATCTTTCACATCTATCCTGAATAGATCCTTATTTCGAGTTTGTCGACTCAAAATCCTAACAAAATGATGTATCGTCGCTAAGGTAAACATAATCCAAACATGCGCAATATGTGGGTACCATAGGATAATTATTTCAATATCACTCGTTTTCGACTTGTGTGTAAGTGTTCTCAAACAGAGTCGAGGCCCATAGCCTGAATAGGTGGGTGTCATCAATTGCTGAAAGAATTAATGTCTAAGACACCAAATGTCCCACATATGCGTTCTGTGAAACTTAATGTCATGTATGCCTGTATGTTGAACGGCGTTTGTCAATGTGTTTGTATCATTATGTACTCTGTATTAAATTATTAATTTTGGGAATTGGTACTATTTTTGTGATCGATGGTTGGTTTTATATACTAACCAATGATCAAATAATGATTGATGATAACAGGTTCTCATTTTTTACCCATTTTGAATGCAGTAATTGTAATATGTTCAAGGATAATTACCCCTTTCAAATCAACTTGCAGGTATGACAGATTCTTAATAATTTAAGAAATAATCTGTTGGGCATTTTGAATCTGATTTGAATGGAAGCTGTTGCAGCAACGGCGTCCAGTCGGGTAAGTTTCAAAATATTCAACATGTTATTGGTATGGTTGCTTTAAAATTAACATACTGTTTCAGTGCTGAAATCTGTCTACTATACTACTACTACTACTACTACTACTACTACTACTACTACTACTACTGAGATATGGTGTTATTCCCGATTAACTCCTCCTACTACTACTACTACTAAAATATGACTAGATGATTCCACTTGCTATTATATCCAATAATAATTTCAATTACCTTAGTAACAAGCTACAGGACAAGTAGGAGAATGAGTAGGGGACCCCTCCCCTCCATCCCCCTTGCCGTGTCCAAGGATGCTCCCCATTGGCCAGCATCCTGTAAACAGTATATCATCATATCATTATAAGTAAAATTAAAAAATAAATGTTTATTATCATATCTATAATCATAGACATCCATGTCTATTATTGAACTTGACTATGTTCTGTGCATGTCAGTTACAGAACTGTCTTGTCTATGGTTGGGCGATATTGCTCAAGGCATGACGATATCGGTTCCTCATTAAAATACCGCGGTATCACGATATATCGTCATTTGGGTGGGGTGTGGAGTTAGGGTGTAAACATAGAATAACATATGTATTTCAAATTGGTGGCGTCTGCAAGTTATTTTCATTAACTTTGTTGCATTGAAACCGTAAATTGAGATCGCCATGATTTCCATTTCCGCATATTTAATACACGTAATCCCACACTGACACCCTTCAATACACAGTTTAAAACAACGAAGGTAATGCAACTAACCGTATTCATCACAAATAAGAAAAATAAAGGATTTTCTTCTGTTCTTGTGTTGTATTTTGTGTTATCTTTACCTCACGACAACTGTCAAAAGATTGAGCAAGGAATACATACGCATTAACTTCATTACGCGGAAACGAATTCCGCAGAGCGAAATCTGATTGGCCGCCGTATCACTTGAGCCAATCAGAATTCAGACTGCAGAATTCCGACAGCTGTTATCACGCCCGCCGCTAGCATAGACGATGCAAATTAATAAAATAACACCATGATTTTGAACGAGAACCAGCGTGAAGACTGGAAACAATTATATCAGATTTTATTTGGTCTGTAATATTAAATACTAATTTGCCCCATTTTAGACCTATTCAAATTCGCTCACTACTTGGCGGGTTTATCCATTGATCTCAAGGCGTAGCCGGGATGCGTGAAATTAACCCAGTTAACTCTACAGCCAAGACTGTAACAACAGATAGAAGACTGGAAATAATTAGGCCTAAATTCTTTATTTTAAGGACGTTTCTCAATTAGAATAAGTCCGTAATGTTATATGTGGAATGAATTTTGATCTGATTCGTTTAAAAATGCTAAATATATTGTATAAAGTTACATAAAAACGTATAACGGTAAAGGAAGAGATTAACTTCCCCCTCACCCACCGTTCCAAGCTGTGGTATTGATAAGGGATTAAGTGTGTGTGGTTTCCTATCGACCTAAAAAGTTTTAAAGTCTAAATCTTTCACGGTCAGAAGAATGTTTAACCATGCAGCTCAATGACTAATGGATAAATAGCTTGACCTGTAGTAATGATGTCATCAGAATGGAATGTGGGTAGTGCAAATGGTATTCCCCACTGACTAATACTCAGAATGAGGCAAGAAAAAACATGGCGTCGTCTATTTATGTAATTATGAAAAGTGAACACCAAAGGATTATTTTGTACTTTAAATCATTTTATTAGCGCAAACAAACCATGAATTAAATGAACACAGATTATTTTGGAGTTTATTAAGTTTTTATAACCTTAGACAAAGACTGGGTTATTACTTAAAGACTATTACTGGACCGAATAGAGGTAAGAGTATGACATTTCTAACTTAGTTCTTTATATTATGCTCACAGTTAAAAGTGCAATATCGTCCTGTCGGTATTGACGATATTTACGATTTTTCGAAATTATGACGATTTCGGTATCGGTATTCGGTATATCGCGATATTGACGATAATATCGAAAAATCGCCCAACCCTAGTCTTGTCATTATTTACTACCCATATGTATCGCAAACCATAAAACCCGTATTTATGAAACTAAAAAATAGTAATGATGATAATAATAATAACCAAAGTGATTAACTCTTTCATACCCTGCTGTTGCAGTATTATATGTTGGTTCGCAGACTAAGAGAGGCCCACTCCTGGAGTTTTCTTTCCATTGGAATGACTGGCTAGAAAATTGAACCGGTCATTTCAGTAGCGAACTCTCGGGTGGGGGGGGGGGGGGGTGGCGTCTCCGCTTGACCTGCGAACTGACATATTTCCGATTTTGAAATTTAAAATGTTCATGTGGATCAAGGGTCAAAGGTTTAATAAGGAAGTAGTAAATGTAATGTCTGAATTTATAATTGTTTATGTAATTTCTGTCTTGTCTAATTTGTATATAGCTGTATATATGTGTGTAAGGTGTCCGCCATTAACAATAGGCAATGCCTTCGATGGACAACCTGGCATGACTCATGAATATGTTTATCGTGGAATTATTGATTAAATAATCAGTAATTAAGGCAGAAAACTCTACTACTATTTTTGACAGCCATTGATTTCAATACTTTTCTGCAGCCTAATTCAACTGCGAGTGCATATGGTGTATGCCGATAACAGCCGCCGGTAGATCCAGGGTTCGTATGGAAGTCTGGAAAAAGTATGGAAAATTAGGAAAGCCTTTTCCAGGGCTGGAAAAAGTATGGAAATTCAAATTTTGGGCCAACTGGTATGGAAAATTAAAATATCGGCAATCCTAATTTTTTCCGACCACAATCTTTTTGTTTACGAACGAAATCTTGCGTTTCCACCAATCTTGCCAGAGTCTAATTCGATTGGGTCCCGGTCTCGTCTTGCAATAGAAAACCGCCTATTACCGGGAACATCTCACGGTTGTTGAGCAATACGTATCTGAACATGTTCAAGTACAACGCAATAAAAATGAGTGAATCGGCAGTCGTCTGTCAAATAGTACAGAGTGTTAGAAGCCAAAACAATGAAATAATTCGCGAGATTGCTGTTTTTTGTGATATAGTAAAGATGGGAAAGTGCAAATATTCTAGTGTTTGGGAAACTAATGATAAATATACGGATTGGATTTTACCGGACAACACATCAAACTCGCGTGCCATATGTAGTGTTTGTAATAAGTCGTTTGACATCGGGAATATGGGCAAAGCGGCTCTTGTTAGCCACATGCCGGGGGAAAACATGAGACATTGACAGAAGTTCGTCTAAAGCCAGCGCCGAAAGTTAGATCTCTTTGGTTCACAGTAAGAATATTTTACATTTTCACATTGATAGTACCGGAATCATTTAGAAGCGTAGCAATTTTATATCGCCCAACGTTAGATGATCCCAACTTTGCCCTCGTATCGCGAGGCCTCTTGTGTTGGCTCATCATCGAGTTAAAATAATGAATTCCTGTTGCTATGGCGATCATTTAGAAGCGTGGCAATTTTATATTGCCCAGTGTTAGATGATCCCAACTGCGCTGAGTCACGGTAAAATATTATTGACTGTCCGACAGCTCTCGTATCGCGAAGCCTCTTATCACGCATTATCGAGTGAAAATAATGAGGATTCCTCCTGTTACTATGGCATTATGATCAGCTATGGTAAATTAAATTTTAAATAAATTAGCGTATATGTGCATGTTTTAACTGGTCATCTAAAGGTGGTGGGTTGGGGGTGGCCCTCAACAAGTGAAGGTTGGTGTCTCAAGCTCAACTTTACAGGATAGCTGTTGAATATTTTGAAAATAATTTGACGGGAAACTATTGCTGCAACAGTTTCCAGTCAAATTATTTTCAAAATATTCAACAAAAAATGTGCTGGTGTAATGAAATTCATATCTGGCTTACATCCTGAAAAACACTGACCCACTCCTAGACAATATGCAGTTCCTGAGAAATGTCCATTTGCAGATCAAGAAAAGCCTATTTTTGAAGATTTATCACAGTAATGACTGGTTTGGTCAGTGGTCACCATGTCAGTCGTTCCAGTGGTAAATTTTCAAAAAAGTCTTCTCCTGGCCTGCAAATGCACATTTTCTATAACATTTTCTATTTACATTTAAACCCTTTGTTTTATCATGTCATGGTGTATGTATGCAGTAGTCCTGAGAAATGTCCATTTGCAGATCAAGAAGACTTTTTTGAAGATTTATCACACTAATGACTGGCTTGGTCACCATGTCAGTCATTCCAGTGGTAAATTTTCAAAAAAATTCTTCTGACCTGCAAATGCACATGTTCTATTTATTTACACTTAAACCCTTTGTTTTATCATGTCATGATGTATGTATGCAGTGGTCCTGAGAAATGTCCATTTCAGATCAAAAAATACTCTTTTTGAAGATTTATCGCTGTAATGACTGGCCTTGTCACTATGTCAGTCATCCCAGTGGTAAATTTAAATTTTTTTTTGTGTCTTTCCTGAGTGCTATTCATCCATATCAACATTAAAATTGCCATGATTGTATTCAGTTATTTTAACTGTCATCAACAAATAGAGTGCTGTATATCTTTCTATCTGTGATGAGTGCTATCTGATGTTACGTTAGTTGATTATTTATTTTGATGTTGTTTTATAAAGTTTATATATGATAATATGATGAACTTAGTAACTGTGTTTGTTTTTTATCTGATTGAAAGTCGTAAATTAGGTCTGGAAAATTTGAAATTGAGTCTGGAAAAAGTATGTAATTTAATTCTGCTGAAGGTGTATGAACCCTGTAGATCGATAGCAGCCGCCAGGTTATAGCCCAGCCTATTCCTACTATCAGACATGAGATATTTCCGTGATTTTTGTTCCCCGGGGTCATTCGTGAGATCGATGCAAATTCAATGAGAAGGGGGGGTGGGGGGGGGGGGTGGTTGTTTAATGTATGTAATACACTGGCATCTTTCACATCTATCCTGAATAGATCCTTATTTCAAGTTTGTCGACTCAAAATCCTAACAAAATGATGTATCGTCGCTAAGGTAAACATAAATTGTGTACTTCCTGAAAGACGGCTGGTTCCTTGTACCTGACCGCTAATTCCCGGTAATGTCCTGTTAAACTGTATTTCAAATACAATCTCAAAACCACCGGGTACCAGTAGAGATGTCTTTTCACAGCCGTCGAAGTCACGAATTACGCAATTTCTTTAAATAAGACTGGTTCTGTGTATCCGGTCGTTAATTCATGATACTAGGCCGATAGACTGTATATTATATACAATCTCAGATGCACTACCGGGAACCAGTAGAAACTAGGTTATGTCGGCAGTGAACCTATGTTCGAAGTTAAACACGACTGGTTCCGTGTATCTGACTGCAAATTCCCGCGACTCGCACGCTAAACTGTTCTATAGATACCAATTCCAAAAGCAGTACCGGGAACCAGTACAAGACCTGACAGGCCGTCGGATCCCCCCGTTTGGTGATACGGTCCGGGAACATTCTCATTGTTTTTTGTCAATGCCCGCTCTCATGTCTGTACTATTGTTCCTACTATTATTACCTGCTATGTATGTCTCCATATATTCGTTAACCATTTAATTCATAGAATCGCGATGATGTCATCACAAGCAATTTGTGCCATGGGCCGCGAAACCTTAATTACATTTTTTTTACTATCCTGCAAAATTCGTTTGTGATTTTATTTTCTGATACTGGGTCAATTTTTTTTTTTTACAGATTTTCAGATACAGGATTTTATGGCTTGAGCTTCATGGAAAATGTGTTAATATGGCCAGCGCTCTTTACCATGTAGTAAAGTTGCTACAACTTCAAATGCGGCCGATCACAAAATGCCTGGATGTGCGAAACTATGAATACTCATTCTCAAGTATGACAATCTCCATATAGAAAAGATTCTTTTTTTTAATTTATCATTGGAAATGACTGACTTAGTTGATTATCGAGCCACTCAGTCCAGTGATAAAATTTCAGGAAATAATATTCTCTTCGGCAAATGGACGTTTTCTATGATAAAATTGTAAATTCCCGCGAACAAATTTAATGATAAATGCTGCTATAACTCATTCAGATCAATACTGGTTTCGATACCGCATGGTTTCTGACTTAACTTCGTATTTCCTTCTTTTTTTTCAGATGACAGAGTTGCTAAAGATCGGACTTGGTTTCTGATGAAAATTCGATAATCCCATGTGTATAAATATTTAATCCGGATGTTTGAAATAAAAAAAATATGTTTGAAATGTATGAATAAATTATTTAAATAAAATCTTGTTTATTTTTGTCTACTATCCTGATTCGTATTCATTTTCATATGCGGAAATGTGCAAAATTGACAGGCATCCATTAAATGATTGAATCAATTTCATCAAAAATGATAGATTTGAAATGTACACGATTGTACTGCGTGGAGTTTAAAATGAGGAAAATAAAATACTTGAAAGAGAATTTGAATCTTACAAGTTTGCGTCTGTATGGCTCGAAAGACTAATACAGACTGATCAGCAATCTTAGGCCAGTGGACGTCGTCCTGCAAGTGCATGTGCGTTTCTATTTGCTGAAGACGTTTCTGAAAGCTGATTGGCTAGAGAAATGTTCATTGTATTTGTCAAGGATATTCAGCCCATTGTAATGATTTCCTGTAATTGAATCTCCTAGTTGATACAACGCTTTGGGTGCTAACAATTAAATAATCCCTGTTGCGTTTTAAATGCCAAAAATTACAATTCTTAAATCTCTCCCAATGAATGCCAACAACATTTAGTGCATACATTGCGGTGGTTCAAACTGAATAACCATTGATGGTGGTTCTAAAAAAACCTGATGAGGCTGGTGGTTTTTAGCACACCTGGCCCGAAGGGTCAAGTGTCGGAGCGTATGCCGTGGTGACCATCGGTCTGTTACCATCTGCTTTAAAGCTGAAGGGTCATTATGAAATTCGCTTGAATTTCACTTAACGATTTTGGTCAATATATCGCAAAGAACGAGATGTTTATAGGCAAATTGTCGAGCACGTCCCTGGCCATAGGAGCCAGAGCCCAATATAAATTTTCTCATCTAATCTGTAATCATATGGTTAGCTCCCATAACAAATTTGGTTGAATTCTACCAAACGTTCCCTTCGTATCTGCCTGGACTGCACCTGTGCGACAGGAACAGCGGTGCCAGTTAGACCAGCCAAGCCAAGACCAAAATGGTTCTCACTCTCTCTCGTCAAGAGAGGAGGGGGAAGCGGACCGCGAGCCAGACACCCCCATTAGGCGTCGATGCATCTATAGTGGGTGGAAGGCTCATGCGTTTCGACGAGGTGTGACGTCAGACAGTCTGGTCCTTGTATTGTTATCCCAGGGGTACATGCCGGAGTGGTGGGACTTTCCACCACAGAATGTGTCTTTGGCACCTGTCTGGACACCGGTACCAAGGGAACCAGACAAGTTAGAAGCCATTCAAAACGAAGTGTCAGGTTTGCTTCTGAAGGGAGCAATAAAACCAGCAAACCGGAACACTCCAGACTTCTATTCAAACATGTTCCTTGTCCCCAAGAGCACAGGGGGATGGAGACCCATACTCAATCTCGGGCCATTAAATTGGTTTATCCATACGCCTCGGTTTCAGATGGAAACTCCGAGGTCGGTAATGGCAGGATTGAGGAAGGGAATGTGGTGTGTATCGATCGATCTGAAAGATGCATATTTCCACATTCCAATGAACAGGAGTTGTCACTGGTTTCTGAGATTTGCGTTTCAGAATCAAGTATGGGAGTTTATAGTGCTCCCATTTGGCCTGTCGACAGCTCCACAGGTTTTCACCAGAGTGGTCCTTGCGGTGACCGTTTCTCAGAAAAGAGAACGTGACGCTTCACACCTACATAGACGATTGGCTGATCAAAGCAGACACATCAGCCAGGTTAGAGGTGGATACTGCTCTGACTCTGAAGTTGCTTTCAGATGTAGGCTGGATAGTCAACAAGGAGAAATCCGAGTTGACACCCACTCAACATTTCGTTTATTTAGGGATGCGATTCGATCTCGAGGAGGGCAGGGTTTACCCGTCAGAGCCCAGAGTGGTGTCTCTGTTAGCCATCCTCAAGAGTTTTCGATTGGGAAACCACATTCAGGCGAGCGGTTTCTTCAGATGCTGGGCATGATGGTCTCCATGGAGCAGGTAATCCTGTATGCTGCTCTGATGCGAAGACCTGTCCAGTTGTATCTAATGTCTCTGTGGAAACAGAGAACAGAACCCCTGTCAAAACTGGTGCCAGTTTTGGGGCCAATAATGTTGCATCTTGTATGGTGGGAAAAAGCGTCAGAATCTCTTAGTAGGAGTTTCGCTGCACCTACCCCACCCCCAGCTGTCCGTGTACACGGATTCATCGCTGGAGGGATGGGGGCCCTGCCTGGGAGAACACCAGGTCTCGGGCACATGGCCTCTAAAAGAGAGCCAGCTGCATATCATTCTGTTGGAAATGGTGGCAGTGGAACTGGCATTGGAAAAGTTTCCTCCAAATGTCAGGAGCAAGGCGATATTGATACGGTCGGACAACTCGACAGTAGTATCATACATAAATCGCCAAGGCGGGACCAAGTCACCCACACTATGTATCAAAGTGTGGCACTTGATTCAATGGTGCAGGAATTACTCGGTTGTTTTGAAAGCAGCTCACATTCCTGGGCGATTGAACATTCTGGCGGATGCTTTGTCTCGCAGACAGAGAATTCTGCCAACAGAATGGTCTCTCAACCCTCCAGTTCTTCACAGGATCTTCGAGCATTGGGGCAAACCCAACGTGGACTTGTTCGCCACAAGGGAAAATGCTCAAATCATGACATGTCTCGCCGATTCCAGATCCAAATGCCGTCGATACAGACGCTCTGGCGATAAGCTGGGGAGGGATGCACGCTTACGCATACCAACCCACCATTCTTCTGCCGAAGATATTGGTGATGATCAGGGAGGAACCGTGCCTGGTCCTGCTAATAGCGCCATTTTGGCCCAGCAGGGCGTGGTTCACGGATCTTCTAGATCTGGTGGTGGAAAATCCAGTGCAGTTGCCTGAGATTCCGAACATAATCTCCCAGGCCAAGGGACGCTTCCTACGCGAGCATCCCGAAATGTTCAAATGGACTGCGTGGATGTTATCAAACAACGTTCCACGTCGGAAGGCTTTTCTCGACAAGCTGCTGATTTCATCGCAGCTGCGAGAAAGAGGTCAACCTTCAAGTCGTATAACAACAAGGTTAACAGATTTGCAGACTGGTGTGAAGAAAAGGGTATTGATACCTTTCAATCCACTATTCAGCAAATAGCAGACTCTGTGAGCTGTTCTTTTCAGGACTAGCTCCTGTCACAATTGCTGGATACAAGTCAGCTTTGGCATCAGTTATCCCTTGTCTAGCCAAAAGGGATAGTCCAGAGGTGGCCCAGTTGAATGTGATGGTGAAGGGAATGAGCAATCTCCGACCGAGACAACCGGTAGTCATTCCAGCCTGGAGTCTATCTTTAGTGCTTAGTGTACTGGCGAAGCACCGTTTCGAAACCGGTGCTAGTCTAAAGCATTTGACTCTAAAGGCGGTTTTTCTATTGGCAGTTTCCTCAGCTAGAAGGCGCAGTGAGATCCATGCACTTGCAGCAGAGAGGGACCGATTTATTGTCTCCGGAGAGGGTCTGCGTCTACTGCCAAGAGCAGAGTTTATGTCAAAGAATCAATCTTTGAGATATCCCGGCAAACCGATCATTATACCGAAACTAGGTTTGATCGTGATGCCAGTGTCTGGTGTCCAGTGCTTTGACTAAGTACAAAAAACGGATGGACTCATTACGGTCGATTGATAGACATCTGTGGATCTGCCATAAGAAGCCATATGGCGCCGCATCCATGGATTCTATCTCTCGTTGGGTGGTAGAATGCATCCAAACTACCCACGAGATTGCGACTGGCCACCAGGTGCAATGTGCAAGGGCACACGATGTCAGGAATAGCCGCCTCGACCGCCCTCTACAATGGTGTTCCGTTAGAGGACATCATGGCTGTTGCACAATGGCACTGTGAGTCCTCTTTCACGGATTACTATATGAGGGATGTGTCAGACTCCGCCAATCCGCTCGCTTTAGCTGTTTTGAAACGATAGTTAAACGGCCACACGGTTCTCCTTCGATCAATACTCACCATTCTGTTACTTCTGATATACAGCTGGCCCTGACAGCGGCTCTAGGATTATAGACTTAGAAAGCTCATTCTTGTTTGCATAGCGACAAGAGCAATACATGCTTTTTGCATTAAGGATTTTAGTGTTTTAAAATAATCTAAGTCTTTAATCAGTGATAGTTTGTGTGTTCTGAAAGGATTAACTAAGGACTATGGAGAATACCGCCCAGGACAACCAGGTTGTATTGTTCTTTATTATCCATAGTTAAAAGACTTAGGTCTCTAAATTTCGTTGTGTCGCATGTTCCAATTTCTGTCCCCATAGAATCTGGGACGTGTGCTAACAACGATATATGCCAGACGATCGCCTTCTTTAAACCCCAACATGCGATCGGCAGATATGAAAATAGGTGTTTGCTACGGTATTTCTAACACGAATATCGGCTGACGTCGTTCTCCGTAGAATCCGAGCGGGTGACGTCACACCCGGTCGCTCGGATGTTTATGTGAAGAAAATTTTTTCATTAATTCGCGCATCTTATTCTGGGTGCTGCGTACTAAAAATGGTACCGGAAACTTTAGAATGATCAAGTTTACGTGTGATCACGATCGGTTTGCAATGATCGGTGGTTTCAAAATTCTTGAGTAGATGTGTGGTCTGCGGTTTTACCGTGTGAGACAGCAGTTTTGTTATACATTTTGTTGTTTTCTTCACATATCGTGCTGCGTTCGTTAGGAGTATAATTTATATTGATTAGTAAATATACCCTGAATGCTATGCGATATGATTCCTGGAGCCGTTACACATCCTGGAGGATCTATTATGGGTGTGTTGTGCCCGCCGCGTACTTGTCGTCATAATCAATGCGATCGTTGTTGTAACGTGGCGGGGTGGGGTGCGGGGAGGTTACGGTTAATTTATGAGTCAAATTATTTGAAAATTAATTGTCTGCCTTCCATCCGGGTCTCGTTCCGCTTGTTTATTGTAGGTTTGTGCTTATTTTATAGGCCAAGCCAGCCCCGCCATCATGTGACGACTGCCATAAGTTTGTCCGTGTAATGTTCAAGGACCATGTCTGTTTTATGTGTGCCCTGTGTAATATAGATCATAGGTGTAATGTTTGTGCAGTGTGGTCCGTCGAAACGATGGTTAAGTTCCTTGCCCAGAAGGACTTGGCTGGGTCTGACGCGGGGTCAGGCGGTCCGAGAGTAAATCGTGGATCGGCCGGTGCGGGTGCTCCACGTCCCCAGCTGGAGGTGGCGGAGATGGCACCGCCGGCGTGGTTTGGTCCGGCTCTGCAGGGTTTTTCTGCATAGCGTTCTGACCACGCTGGTGTCGTCCCTGCTACCAAAGGTTGGGGGGCAGTTTCTCCCCATGCCTGGTACGGATCCTGTCCTCGGACAGGATTCTGGACTGGTTACCGAGGGGGCCGTCTCGTACGGCCCCATGGCAGTCCCGTCTGGCTTCGGCCAGACGGGTTTCTGTTTCTCTGCGGCCACCTCCGGGTGGTCCAGTAGCGGTGGCCGGTCCGTCAGGTGTGGGTTCCCGTGTCTGGCTATGGTTCCGCGACTGCTACGGGTCCGTACGGTTTTCCGTGTGGACCTACCCCATGGACCGGAGTGTTTCATGGGGTGGCGGCGGAACCGTGTGGTACCGGAGTGCCTGGCGTGTCAGCCGTGGCTCCTTGCTGGGAGGCCGCGGCTGGCAGACCCGTGAGCACGTCAACGGGTGACGTGTTTGCGGGGGTGTCTTCATCGGAGGTAGATTGGTCAGATGCTCTGGCGTGGCTAGCCAGGGTTGACCCGTCTGTGGTTTCGGCCACGGCCGATGAAGATGCGCCCCGTCCGTCGGTTGCGTCGATCAGGACGGGGATTTTGCCCACGGCCCGGATCCAGTCAGTGGGACTGGATCCACGGTTCATAGAATGGTTGGATGCTATTTATAGCAAACAACTGATGACCAAGGGTCAGCTCCCTGCGGCCTCCAGGGAGGTGCGGGCAAGATGTCGTATTCCGCGGGGGGAATACGACAGGTATGGTGTAGTCCCGTCGGTCACGGAGGATGACCGATGGGTACTGGGCGTCCAGAGTGCCGTGCCGGGTCACCCCGGTCCGGCACTTGTGGACAAGTCTCAGGTACACCAGGAAGAAGTCCTGTCCCTATGCGATGAGGGTGTGAGGGCAGCGATGAGCGCTGTCAACCACTCTTATCGTCTCCTTCAGTCGGTGTGGGCTGAAGCGGGGCAGGCCACCCTGTGCCACCTGTGGCGCTTTCATGTGTCAATGACGGCCTGGTGCTGTCGATGGACGCATTGGCAAGGGTGCAAGCGCGTGTGACGAAATCCAGGAGGCAAATGGTCATTGACCATATGCGTCCGGCTACGGCAGTCAGGGAGCGTCTCCTTGGGACACCCCTGACAGGGCCTAGCATCTTCGGTGGCCAAGCGTGGGCCATCTTAGAGGATACCGCCAGTATCGCGCAGAATCGGTTAGCGGTAAACCTACAGCTAGAGCTAGTGCGACAAGCGCATGCACTAGGGCCTGTGGGGAAACCGCTAACGGGACAACCTTCAAAGGAGCAGAAGAAGCATACGGGCATGGCGAAAGCTAGGCCTGTTGCGACTTCTGCTTCAGCTGGGGTTTCAGAGCCGCCGCCGGCGAAGAAGCCCAGGAAGGTTGTAGAGGCGCCTACCCTCCCCAATGTTGCTCCTGACCGCCCTAGAGGTGGGAAGGGCAAGGGGAAGGGTAAGGGTAAGGCCTCAAAGGGCGGACAGAAGGGGCCGAAGCGTACCTGAGGGTACGAAAGCTCCCTTCATATCCGCCTGGACCGCGCCTGTGTGACAGGAACAGCGGTGCCAGTTATACCCGTCGTGCCTAGAACGAAATGGTTCTCTCTCTCTCTCGTTAAGAAAGAGTGGGGGGGGGCGGACTGCGAGCCGGACAACCCCGTTAGACGTCGAGGCGTCTATGGTGGGTGGAAGGCTCATGCATTTCGTCGAGGCCTGGCAAGGTGTGACGTCAGACAGTCTGGTCCTGGGATGGTTATCCCAGGGTTACATGCCGGAGTGGTGGGACTTTCCACCACAAAATCTGTCTTTGGCACCTGTCTGGACACCCGTACCAAGGGAGCCAGACAAGTTAGAAGCCGTTCAAAAGGAAGTGTCGGGTTTGCTTCTGAAGGGAGCAATAAAACCAGCAAATCGAAACACTCCAGGCTTCTATTCAAACATGTTCCTTGTCCCCAAGAGCACAGGGGGATTGAGACCCATACTCAATCTCAGGCCATTAAATTGGTTTAGCCATACGCCTCGGTTCCAGATGGAAATGCCGAGGTCGTTAATGCGGGATTGAGGAAAGGAATGTGGTGTGTATCGCTCGATCTGAAAAATGCATATTTCCACATTCCTATGAATCGGAGTTGGCACAGGTTTCTGAGATTTGCGTTTCAGAATCAAGTATGGGAGTTTACAGTCTCCCGTTTGGCCTGTCGACAGCTCCGAGGGTTTTCACAAGAGTGGTCCTTGCGGTGACAGCGTTTCTCAGAAAAGAGAACGTGGCGCTACACACCTACATAGACGACTGGCTGCTTAAGGCAGACTCGGCAGCCAGGTTGAACGTGGATACTGCTCTGACTCTGAAGTTACTTTCAGATCTACGCTGCATAGTCAACGAGGAGAAATCCGAGTTGACGCCCACTCAACGTTTCGTTTATTGGGGATGCGATTCGACCTTGAGGAGGGCAGGGTTTACCCATCAGAGCCCAGAGTGGTGTCTCTGTTAGCCATCCTCAAGCGTTTTCGAGTGGGAAACCACATTCAAGACGAGGCGGTTCCTTCAGATGCTGGGCATGATGGTCTCCATGGAGCAGGTTATCCCGTACGATGCTCTAATGCGAAGGCCTATCCAGTTGTATCTGATGTCTCTGTGGAAACAGAGAACAGAACCCCTGTCAAAACTGTTGCCAGTTTTGGAGCCGATAATATCGCATCTTCTATGGTGGAAACAGCGTCAGAATCTCCTATTAGGGGTTTCGCTGCACCTACCCCGCCTCCAGCTGTCCGTCTACACGGATGCATCGCTGGAAGGGTGGGGTGCCTGCCTGGGAGAACCAGGTCTCGGGCACATGGACTCTCCCGGAGAGTCAGCTGCATATCAATCTGTTGGAAATGATGGCAGTGGAACTGGCGTTGGAAGAGTTCCTTCCGATGATCAGGGGCAGGGTGATATTGATACGGTCGGTCGATTCGACAGTAGTATCATATATAAATCGCCAAGGCGGGACCAGGTCGCCCACTCTGTGTATCAGGGTGTGGCACTTGATTCAATGGTGCAGGAATTACTCGGTTGTTTTGAAAGCAGCTCGTATTCCTGGCCGATTGAACATTCTGGCGGATGCTTTGTCTCGCAGACAGAGAATCCCGCCAACAGAATGGTCCCTCAACCCTCCAGTTCTGCGACGGATCTTCGAGCATTGGGGCAAACCCAGTGTGGACTTGTTCGCCACAAAGGAAAATGCTCAAATCATGACATATGTCTCGCCGATTACAGATCCAAATGCCGTCGATACAGACGCTCTGGCGATAAGCTGGAGAGGGATGCACGCTTACGCGTACCCACCCACCATTCTTCTACCGAAGGTTTTGGTGAAGGTCAGGGAGGAACCGTGTCTGGTCCTGCTAATAGCGGCGTATTGGCCGAGCAGGGCGTGGTTCACGGATCTTCTAGATCTGCTGGTGGAAAATCCTGTGCAGTTGCCCGAGATTCCGAACATAATCTCCCAGGCCAAGGGACGCTTCCTACACGAGTGTCCCGAAATGTTCAATGACTGCGTGGATGTTATCAAACAACGTTCCACGTCGGAAGGCTTTTCTCGACAGGCTGCTGATTTCATCGCGGCTGCGAGAAGGAGGTCAACCTTCAAGTCATATAACAACAAGGTTAACAGATTTGCAGACTGGTGTGAAGAAAAGGGTATTGATACCTTTCAATCCACTATCAGCAAATAGCAGACTTTCTCTGTGAGCTGTTCTTTTGAGGACTAGCTCCCGTCACAGTTGCTGGATACAAGTCAGCTTTGGCATCAGTTATCCCTTGTCTAGCCAACAGGGATAGTCCAGAGGTGGCCCAGTTAAATGTGATGTTGAAGGGAATGAGCAATCTCCGACCGAGACAACCGGTAGTCATTCCAGCCTGGAGTCTATCTTTAGTGCTTAATGTACTGGCCAAGCACCCTTTCGAACCGTTGCGTTCGGCTAGTCTAAAGCATTTGACTCTAAAGGCGGTCTTTCTATTGGCAGCTTCCTCAGCTAGAAGGCGCAGTGAGATCCATGCGCTTTCGGCAGAGAGGAACCGATTTATTGTTTCTGGAGACGGTCTGCGTCTTCTGCCAAGAGCAGAGGTTATGTCAAAGAACCAATCTGAGATATCCCGGCAAACCGATCATTATACCGAAGTTAACTAGGTTTGATCGTGATGCCAGTGTCTGGTGCCCGGTCCGTGCTTTGACTAAGTACAAGAAACGGACTGACTCGTTACGGTCGAACGATAGACATCTGTGGATCTGCCATAAAAGTCTTATGGCGCCGCATCCATGGATACTATCTCTCGTTGGGTGGTCGAATGCATTCAGACTACTCAGGAGATGGCGACTGGGCACCAGGTGCAAGGCGTAAGGGCAGACAATGTCAGAGGAATAGCCGCCTCGACCGCCCTTTACAATGGTGTTCCGTTATAGGACATCATAGCCGTTGCACAATGGCACTGTGAGTCCTCATTCACGGATTACTATATGAGGGATGTGTCAGACTCAGCCAATCCACTCGCTTTAGCTGTTTTGAAACGATAGTTAGTGACCACACTGCTTTTCACCCTTTTCTCACTTCGGTAAGAAAAGAACCTAAAGCAGGCATGGTCAGGCGAGAGGATGTCAACCAGATTGTGTCACTGATGGCCGAACCGGTGAATGGTTGGAGGCGGTACGTCTGAAGTCCAATTATCATAAGGTAATTCAATAGTGAGAGTTTTTTGTATTATGGATATGTTTCATGTTCATTCATCTTATATATTCATGCTCATTCCCAGGCTAATACATGGAGTATGCAGGGAGCAGTTAACCCTCTTGGCATATTTGTGTTTTCAGGCGAGATACATGTTCGTTAGTTCTCTCCCTTTTCTTAGGAGGAAAAAGGGGGGAGGACTGTGACGCGAATGTGATTCGGTTCCGTGAACTTGACGGTCCTTTTAGGTCTCCGTTAGTCAAGTTTGAAGTCTAAAATCTTTCTCCAAGGGGCAAAATTAGCATTTATGGCTTGCCCCTTCCCACCAGGTTACTGATCAAATCTGGTGTATATCAGAAGTAACAGAATGGTGAGTATTGATCGAAGGAGAATGCAGGAAATGTCAATTTCCCTTTCTCCGAGATCTAACAATACTCACCATTCTGTTACGGACCCAGCCTCCCAGCCCCACGGAGGCAAGCCATAGTTTTCTCTTGTTTGGTGGCTATGCAAACAATATGAGCTCTATGGTAAACGGGTACTCGGCAGTTGGGAGCCGAGTACCCGGTTCCCAGGAGTCGGTAAAGCTTTCTAAGTCTATAGTCCTAGAGCCGCTGTCAGAGCCAGCTGTATATCAGAAGTAACAGAATGGTGAGTATTGTTAGATCTCGGAGAAAGGGAAATTGACATTTCCTGCATTCTCCCTTTTGGTACTTGAAAAAGCAAAAGTTATGGAACAGATATGGTCAAGCGAGAGGATTACAGCCAATATTGTCACGGATGGTCGAAAAAGTGCTTGCTTGAAGGCGCCACATCTGAAATCCAATATTCATAGGGTAATTCAAGTTTGACAGCTTTTTGTATTATGTTTATATATCATGATCATTCATAATATATATTCATGCTCATTCCCAGGCTAATATATGCAAAGAGCAGTTAACCGTCTTAGCATATTCGTGTTTCAGACGAGATGCATTTTCGTGAGTTCTCCCTTTTCTTAGGAGAAAAAAAGGGGGGAGCGGTGAAGCGAATGTGATTCGTTCCCTAAACTTGTTGGTCCTTTTAGGTCTCCGTTTGTCAAGTTTACGTCTAAGATCTTTCTCCAGGGGCAAAAGAAGCAATTGATGGCTTGCCCCTTCCCACCAGGTTACTGTTTAAATCTGGTGTTATCAGAAGTAATAGAATGGTAAGTATTGATCGAAGGAGAATGAAGGAAATTTCAATTTCCCTTTCTCCGAGATCTAACAATGCTTACCATTCTATTACGGACCCTGCCTCCCAGCCCCATGGAGGCAAGCCATAGGTATTCTCTTGTTTGGTAGCTATGCAAACAATATGAGCCTCACTGGCAGACGGGTACCCGTCTGTTGGGAACCGGGTACCCGGTTCCAGGAGCCGGTAAAGCTTACTAAATCTAGATTCCTAGAGCCAGCTAGCTTCCTAGCTGGTTATCAGGAGTAATAGAATGGTACGTATTGTTAGATCTCGGAGAAAGGGATATTGAAATTTCCTTCATTCTCATTAACCACTTGGCTGATTTCGACCAAATTTGCCGGGAAGTACCCTATGGTCGTAGTCTCCAGAACTTCCATTCAGAATTTTGGTTCCTAAATTTTTTGGGTGAAAATCTGAGATTTTATGACAAATTTGTTGGAAATTGTCAAATTGCTTCTTCTTGTCAACTTAACTTCTTCTTTTCGTTCGCTGATCATACCGCCAGTCCTGTAAGTGACTATCGACATGATCATAAGCAGTCAACTTAACTGATTTCAAACAAATTTGGCCAAAAGGATCCTATGATCATAGGTTCTAGAACTTGCACTCAGAATTTTTATTCATCAGATTTTTTGGTTGGAAATCTTAGATTATATGAAAAATCTACCGGAAATGTTCAAAATGCTACTCCTCCTTAACTGCTTTACATGTTTCAACCAAATTTGACTAGATGGATTCTATGCTGGTGCGCTCTAGAAATTCTATTCAGAATTTTGATTGATAAATTTTTGGGGTGAAAATCTTAGATTTTATGACAAATTTACCGGAAATTTGTTAAATTGCTTCTTGTCAACTGAACTGATTTCAAGCAAATATTACCAAAAGGATCCTATGATGATATGTTGTAGAACTTACATTCAGAATTTTGATTCATCAAATTATTTTGGTAAAAATCTTACATTTTATTACAAATTTACCGGAAATTGTCAAATTGCTTCTCCTTACTACTTTCAACCAAACTTGACTAAAATGATCCTATGATCCAGAACTTTGATTGGTAGATTATTCCTGTGAAAAATTTTTCCACATCTTGGTTAATGTAACGAATCGTGTATATATTTATTTTAATGCAAATTCTTCAAATGCTAATGGTCCAGGTGAGCGTCACAGGCCCTTGGCCCTCTTGTTTGAAATTATGATGTTTTCGATGTCGATATTCAATATATAGTGATTTTCATGGAAGTATTGAAAAACCGTCCTTCATGCAGGGTAGGGACCCTACCCTGCGCCATTGACCGACAGGTGCGCCAATATCGAATATGATATTGGTCCCTGGGCCGTTGAGGAAATTCTGGGATGATAAAAAGTGCTTTATTTGAAGGATTATTACATGTTTAATGAAATTGCGCCTGAATAATAACCAGATAGAAATAGTGTAACCACTTATCGCTAGATAAAGTCGGTAAAATTTAAACAAATTCGCACATCGGCACGCTGCTATTTTATCACGTCTAGCGATGTCAGGCCGGCACCACCGCTATGTCAATGGCTGGAGGTGCGGGTACATATTTTAAGGAAGTATGCGTAAATAATTATAGCAACGGAACTGCTTACGCGATTCCAATGATTCTGGGATCTCTAAATAGATGAGCACTTCAGGATTCATATGATATATTATAATCGATGTTAAAATCGGACAAGGGGTTCAAAAGACTAGAATATATAAAGTAAGATACAATCTGAGAATATTTTATCCTTTTTTGGTAAAATTCAGCATGAGGTGTTTTTGTCTCGCAGGATCTATCATTGGTAATACTTTGCGTATTGTCATTAAATTGGAGTGCTGAACGAAATGGCTATTTGCCTGATGAATTATAATTTTGCTCGCGTAATATTGACCAAATGAATTAACATTTTGACATAGAATTTGGGAATTTTCATCAGAATATTGCCTGGCAAGCTCAGTGTTCATTCCAGGACACGCCATAGTCCCCTAATTTCCAACCGGGCGCAAAATAAATAACCATGGGGGGGGGGATCAAACGGGCGCATAAAATACCTGCACGAAAACTGGATACGTAGCTGTCAAACTCGGAAGATTTTTTAATTTTGGCGGAAAGCTTCACACTAAGCCATACGTGTGCAGTTTAGCCAATGATAACTGACCCGTACAATGCTAGGCCAATGAAACCATGTGTTATGTAGCATCCAATGTAGATGGAAGAGAACGCAGTCAATTCCGATAATTTGATTGGACCAATTGGGAAATGACGTAGCCACATAAAATTATGAATTAAAAAAATAGCCAATTAGCAAAAGTCTCTGATACTGGTATAGATTCTAATCTAAACGCATCACTTTGTTGAACATTTTTTGCAAATAAAATCAGAGCCTATTACCGAAAATCAGCCTGCCACGGGTGGCGTTGCTTGATCCCAGCGATGCTAACGGAGATGATACTGATGTTGCAGTACCGATTGAAAACTCGGCCGACGAAAACGCAACAGTTTCGGTTAATGATAAAGACCGGACAGTAGTAGTTACATGTACTGCGAAAGACCTGGTCTTTCAGGAAAAGTGGACAATGGTTTGCATGGTTAAAATATGATAAAGAAATTGTGTGTCCCCTGTATTTGTCAATGTCCACACAGCTTTTGGATGGCATGGGTCATTTGTCCCCACATATTGTCACCCTAGAATGTAGACTGCAAGTAATTTCAATAATTAAGATATTTTAATGAATATTTTCCAGTTATGAGATAACATTATAAAGCATCGGCACGGCAAGTTGTGTCATTGTATTACTACCTCTAATACTTATTTTGATATTGGACGATGGATAAGGCACATCCTGAAATTTCTGTTTGAAATTTTATTGACTTAGTTTTTCTCGCAGAGTGTATCTTTTGAACCACTAGGGCGATTCTAACATCCCAATCATTGGATAAATCTTCGAATTTGCAGCTACAAGTAGGTATCGGAATTATTACAATCTGTTCTGTGATTCCGGCAATATTATATGTTTTCTCAAAATATATATTTACACTTCTTGCGACATGGATTATAACGGTATCTTGAGTCGGCTGAGTAATTTGACAATACTCACATGTCAAGTGTGCCACTTCATTTAACCCTTATCCCGTGGTGTAAATTGCGTAATAGTATACTTAGAGAGATAGTGTCGGGGTACGTTTTGAAGTGTTGCTGAAACATGTTGCTGTTGTGCACAGCAATGATTTGCAGCAGCAGCGATACCAAAATGAACACATACTGATAGGAGAGAAAATGGAATCTATGCAATATAGCTGTCAGCGGTATAAGGGTTAACGACGTCCCACCGCCTTCAGATACTAGAATTACTTGAAAAACTTACTAGCTTAACTGGACAATGTCCTAACGATTACAAATTACAACTGTTAGGGCTCCAAGCATATAAATATTTATGGGAGACAAAATAATCCCATGTTTACAATGGTATAATTATTTCTATCATTTGCCTATTGTTATTTAGGATCCTAGTGAGTAGTCGTACAATAGTCCTTCAAATAGAGTACACTTTTAGCCATTCCGGAATTGTCCTTTGATGATTGTAGCTCAGCTAATATGTGACTAAGAACCATCGAGGCAGGCGTTGCCTGTATGATAAGATAGAATAATGACTGCTCCCCATAGCTAATCACGACCTTTGACCTTTGAAATTGCTCGGGATCTTTTACAATCGTTTTCAATTAGAGGATGTTTAGAGTATTTATTTTGTGCTTGTGCATGGAATTGAATGCATTTTCAGATGATTATATACTGGTAAATACACAAATATATTTAAGGAATATTAGTGGGTTTGAGTCTTATTGTCACCCTTCGGAAGAAACTGCCAAGCCTGGTGGGGGTAAAAAATGTATCAAATATATCTTTTCATGGGCTAAGTATCATTTTATAATTACGGCACATTGTTCACTATAACATCACAATTTTAAATGCATATTTTGTCATAATATTTTATCTGATCGATTACTATACAGCTGACAATATTGCCGATTTTCAGAAATCAGGCGATGGTGATAATGATAATATTGCGATATTATTGGGAAATCTCCCAGCTCTAGATGGCAGTACCACAGACACAATGCTGCCACCTCACATCCATCACATTGCAGAGCTTACTGCCTTTCGCTCACTTCTGCTGCACACTAGATACACAGAAATGCCATGATGATGATCTCAATAAAGATGTATACAGATTTGTACGCAATACATTTTGCAAGAGCAAGAACGATTTTGAGAAGAATTTAATTCAAAACGAGGGTGAGAGAGACTGCTTGACTCATGTCAGCTTGCTATTTTTTCTGACATTATACATATTAAACATGATTATGTTTTTGATATTTCTAAGAAATGCTGTTATCGTATTAGACACAATCAAGGTGTCATAAGGGTTTGCACTTGTGCAAAAACATAAACTTTATGGAACAGTTATTTATGATATTGCTATGTTAAGAACAACTATCAGAGATAGTGTACTAAAAATTTGGTAGACGTTTCAGCAATTTCAATGAAAAGTGTTCGTTTGAATAAATAACTCCATTGCAGACACAATTAAAACCCAAGCCATTATATTTTCACAGAATCCGAGCTGAGTATTTAACTGACTGTAGATCAGTTAATTACTGTTCATAGCAGTCAGTAGGATTTTAACACTCACATAAGCCAAAAACGGCTTCTGCCGTGGTGTTGAAAGATGTCAATTTGCAAACCAAGAGAAGACTTATAAAGTTTCCCACTGGAATGATTGGCTCGTTCTAGTGGTAAAATTTTCAAAAAAAGCCTTCTCTTAGTCTGAAAATGGACATTTTAGGTGAGAAGTGATATTTTCTTGACCATATTCGAGGGTTAAAGGGTTATGTTGAGCCCACTCATCTGGGATTTCATTTGTGCATGACTTTATTTTAGAGATAAGGAGTAATCTAAATCCCTGCTTAACTAATAGCATATTCTATACCATCATAATGGTTAATTCATACACCTGTAATTGTATGGTACTAATTAACCAATTATGGGTGAGCAGTGTATGAAAAATAGGTCAGTGTAGGCGTAATCGATGTCTGACCAACTTTTCATGCTTCATTGAACATGACTGAAAACTTTTGTCCAAGCTGTAGTTTCAAGAGTTCTTGGTATAGAGGAACTAAACGTGATGTGTGGATGCATCTTAGGGAGGTGTGCAGGGTATGAAAAGTAGGTCAGCATGTCCTACTTTTTAACTGGTCGGGGGACATTGCAGAAAATTTTAGTGTGTAATGTAGTTTCAAGAGAGTTTGGTATACTGGAACTAAACTTGGTGTATGGATGCATTGTATGCCTAAGGTGTGTTGCGTATGAACAGTAGTGACTTACTTTTCATTAGATAATTTTTTCCCGGACCATAGTTTCTGCAGTGTTCCTACCGAGTATGCCCGCAGGGAGCATTAATTTACCAGTTTACTGATATGCCTTGTTTTTTGTTAATACATTGGAATACTTGTGTTAACTGAGCCATTGATTCAGATAATATGGCACATTGATTTTGATTGTTGTTCAAAGCTGTTCCAAATAACTAGGATTTCAAAACTGATTTTTCTTGTCTTTTATATTTCAGTTGTTCGACAAGATGGTTCCAAAAACTGCTGGTAAGTTTTGTATTGATTATTAGCTCACCTGGCTTGATAGACCTGATGAGCTTATGCCGTGGGTACTGTCTGTCAATCAATCTTCTCTTTAAGCGACTTAGAACTCAAGAACCACGGGTCAATTTCAATTATATTTGGCAGGAATCATCTTTACGGCATATAGAGATCCAAGTTTGTTCAAACAAAGCTGGTCGGTCAATTAGGTCAGAGATTTTTGGTCAATTTTCAGAAATATCTTTAAAAATATATGAAACCACCTGACGTATCGAATCACGAAATATCTAGGTCAAGAGCTGAACAAAGTCTGTGGGAACTTGAGTGGCCAAACGCGTTGGCAGCCACTTTCAATGATCTAGTTTTCGTGACAATGGCTTCTCCAAAACCACTCAATGGATCGGGCCAAAAGTTGGGGTTTATGATTAGTCACTAAGCACCATTATTTGATGGATTTGGAAACCGAATTTGGTTTTATATAGGTTAATAGTTATTTAGTAACTCCCATAGAACAATAGGAAATTGAAAATATGTTCTCGAAAACCACTGGCCTGATTAAATTATATTTGGCAGGAAGTGCCCTTATGGCAATCCAGATTTGTTCAAAGTAAGCCTTTTGGTCAATGTGGCCAAATGCTTCAGCGGCCATCTTTAATGGCATGGTTTTCATGATTAAAGAAACACCTCCAGAACCACGGATCGGGCTGAAATTTGAGAGATATGATTAGGGAGTAAGGGTCAGTAAAAAAATTTTGAAGTGAGTTGATACATGAAAAAAAAACCCACACCCCAAGCCCACCATGGATCAATCAAAATGTAGCGTGTTTGGTGGCATCTTAGATTTTCGGAAAATTCCTGAGAAAATCAGTTAAGACTACCTATTACTTGGCAAAGCATTCTGCACAGAAATAAGATTAGTACATTTTTCCAGTGGTCGGCTAGTTATCTCACCTGACCTGAAAGGCCAAATGAGCTTATGCCATGGCGGCCGTACGTCCGTCATCTGGCCGTCAAATCGCTTCTTCTCCTTAACGGTTTGACCGATTTCAACCAAATGTGGCAGGAATGATCCTAAGCTGGTACCCTCCAGACAATTTTGATTGATCAATCTTTTGGATGAAAATCTGAGATTTTATGAAAATTCTACCAGAAATGGTCAAAATGCTGCTCCTCCTTAGCTGACTGACATATTTCAACCAAATTGGACTAGATGCATTCTTTGGTGGTAGGTAGGCTCTAGAACTTCTTTTCAGAATTTTGATTGATAAATTTTCGGGTGAAAATCTGAGATTTTATGAATTTCAACGAAATTTGACTAGATTCATTCTATGGGGCACTGGATCTTCTTTTCAGAATTTTGATTGATTGATCAATTTTTTGGGTGAAAATCTTAGATTTAATGAAAAAATCTACCGGAAGTGGTCAAAATGCTACTCCTCCCTAGCTGCGTGACATATTCCAACCAAATTTGCCTAGATGCATTCTATGGTGGTAAGCTCAGCTCTAGAACTTCTTATTTTTGAATTTTGATTGATACATTTTGTGGGTGAAAATCTTAGATTTTATTAAAAATTTACTGGAAATGGCTAAAATGCTACTGCTTCATAGCTGCTAGTTATTACTACATTGCAACCTACCTCCTTGCATTACTATTGCTCTTTCCTTCTCTGAAGGGAAGCGTAGTAGGATGAAATTTTTACAGCCAATGTTTGCTGTGTGTAGTGGTTACAGAGTGACTGAAGGCTTCTTCAGGAATCTCCATACTCTCTCCAATGATGAGATCCATAGCAATTCGCTTGAATGCTATATCTCAGAATGAGGTAGAAAGAGGGTTAATACATAACCCAGAGCCATTGAATGAGTCATAGGGCACAATGATCATCTTATTGGCTGACAAACATCACATGACTTTGTTGTAGCAACCAAGTCTTCATTCCTTTTCCTACTAGTGAAGAAAGGGGTAGTAAAAAATTTTATAGCCCGTTTTAAAAAAGTTTTAAACTTTCCAATACTGCTGTGGGATTATTTCAAGCGTTCAAAGGATCAACAAGATGTCAGACAAAAAGAAAAGACCTAAGATAAGTGGTTGTAGGTCTTTTTGATCAATATTGATTTTATTGATCATTTCTATTTTCGTGGTAGGCGTGTTACCAGTTTTGTTTTTTTATGCCCAGAGTGTTTTAGACATAGTTATTGTCTATAATTGCTTCTTCCTTACAGTAGCTTGTTTAAGTTACCTATGTACATGCTTGGTTAGCATTTGAGCATGAAATCCATGATATCTCATTAACATACTCTCTGAAAGAAAAGCCAATATTAAATAATTTAGAGACTGGTTTGGTCTCTATTGTTTAATGGGTTCAGCGCTGTCTGATCCCTTTTTATCTTCGGGACTTTACCCTATCAAATCTTGCTCTGTTCAGTCCTGGGATCAGTTCCATTTAAATGTAACTAGTTACAGTTACATTGGACTGTGTCAGTTACAGTTACATTTGTTGAGCAATGTAACTAGTTATATTTCAGTTACTTTGCATAATGTAATTAAAGTTACAATTCAGTTACATTAGTTACTTTGACTGATAATTATTATGAAGGCTATGTGAACATCAATGTCATCATAAAATGTGTAAAGTAGTCAACCAAATTGAGATATATAGTAGAAACAAAATACCACTATAACCACTGGTATAAGTTACTTTGACTGATAATTATTATGAAGGCCTATGTGAACATCAATGTCATCATAAAATGTGTAAAGTAGTCGACCAAATTGAGATATATAGTAGAAACAAAATACCACTATAACCACTGGTATAATATACTGACAGAACTGAATCCATTTCAGATATAAAATATAAAACTGCTGAAAAATCTTTAATAAATTTGACTGAATTTTGTTGCTGTCATATGCAACAACATATTTCAATCAACTTCTTTCCAAAATAATAAGACACTAGTTTAATTGCACAGCCTTCATAGATGTACATATATATTTCTTCTCCCATTCAACCCAGACATGCCATATAACAAACATTAATCTTATTGTAAGAAATAATTGGTTAAATATTTTGAAACTAATTTAACTGAAAACTTTGCTACGATAGGTATCAACATTTTTCAGTGAAATTAGTTTCAAAGTGTTAAACAGATTTCCTTAGAGCATTGCCTTTCTAAGACAAGATAAGCTGTCATCTACCATGGGACAATATAACATCCTCCAGTGCAATTATCTTCCAATGTCCATCGGCTTTGATGTTTGCTTAATTTCAAATAGGAATTTAAATATTTTGAAATTAATTTATTACTTTCATTAGTTGCAATGACAAATTGATTCTGATCAGATAATCTGCTGATTAATCCTGGTTTCCGGATCTCCTAGACCTTCTTGTAGATCTCCCTCTACTACTCCCTGTCTCCCACGATCCATTTTCCCAGAACATACGCAGGATTCTCCATCAGAACTCGGAAATATTTCTCCTGTCAGTCTGGAAACTGTCGAGTTGTCCTCGCCTTCGTCAATCTTTTCAGTCAGATCTCAAGAACTATTAAAAAAAAAAGATCAGATCAACTCGAGACATCTATAAAGCTAGATTTTAATTTTTCAAAGAATGGTGTGCAGACCATTTATCTTACCTTCTGAGGCCTCTGTAGCTCAGGTCACTGAGTTTCTGTTCTTCCTCTGATCAGAGGAAAAATTCAGTTAATATTATTAGATCCTATCTTTTTGGTATGAATTCCTTCGTCGAGTGTCTGATCGATCCTTCAGTCCAAATTCAGAAACATTTCGCTATCAGTAAAGGTTTGGGTACTTCTCGTCCTCCGTTTAAGAGACACATTCTTTCCTGGAACCTTCATATCACAGGTTCTAGCGGGGGTACATGTCGAAACTTTGGTTTCTGTGTGCTTGATACATCTTACACTAGAAACAGTTTCTTCTAACAGTAGCATCAGCTATCCATGGCTCTGAAATCCATGCTCTTTCAGCTGAACTATACACCTGTGCAAAAGTTAAGCACCACCCTATTTTTACGCACATGCGAGGGTATATTCATGTGCTATGAAGAAAGCAATAGCATAAACATTTATGTACCCATCCATCTTAGTGCAAGAGGTAATAATGCAACTAGAGGAATGCTGATTATGATGGTGGGGAAACACTATGTTTTTGTTTGAACTTGAAAACGAGGCCTGAATATGGTTACGTTGACACAACTGACAACTATTGCCCTACAGTTGACACACGTGGCTAGATTGTCATTAATGGTGTCTGAAAACGAAGTTTAACATCTGTGCACGAGTTTGAGACTGTCATTATTAATACCGGGTATATCCACCTTGTGCCTGGATGACGGCCTGGACACGACGTCTCATGCTGGTCACCAACCGACTGATACGCCATTGTGGTATTCGTTGCCATTCAAGATGGAGTGCGTCTGTTAATTCCTGTAGGTTCTGCACAGGAGGATCCCTCCTCACCATGTTTCCCAGAATGTCCCAGATATGCTCAATAGGGTTCATGTCAGGGCTCCTTGCTGGCCATGGTAGGGTTTCGATGGCATTCTGGCGGAGGTATTCATGCACAGCTCTAGCACGATGTGGTCGGGCATTGTCATCCATGAATATAGGGTGGGTTCCAGGTGCATGATTTACAAAATGAGGGACCACAACTCTATCCAGTATGGAATCTTGATATCTTTGTCCATTTAGTGTTCCAGGTACAGTCAACAGATCCAGCTTACAATCAAATGAGATGCACCCCCATATCATAACGGAACCTCCACCAAATGGAACTTCTTCCATGATGTTACGTTGGTCGTACGCCGTGCGTCTGGACCTCCATACACGAGTTCGACCATCTGTGGCATGAAGCAGGAACCGACTTTCATCGGACCAGTGTACCCGTCTCCAGGATCTCATGTTCCAGTGTCTTCTTTCGTTGCACCACCTCAGACGCTCCTCTTTGTGGTGTGCAGTGAGGAGAGGACGTCTGACAGGTCTCCTAGCTTTCATGCCAGCAGCATACAGTCTCCTTTTGACGGTAGACATTGACACTCTATTGCGCGTTTCCCATTGCTGGCTGAGCACTCTGCTGTTGGTGAATGGAGATCTCCTAACAAGGCGTACTAGGGCTCGATCATCACGGGCAGTAGTCTTCTTCGGTCTTCCAGATCTAGGCCTGTCCTTCACCTCGTTAGTTTGCCCATGTTTTGCAATCAAACGACTGATTACAGTATGGTTAATGTTCAGCTGTCTGCCAATCTCTCTGCATGACATACCAGTGGTATGCATGCCTATGATTTGCCATTTCACACGATCACTTAACCTTCGTCTTGCCATAGCGGTTCACAATCAAGAGCTAATTCTCTCTGTACAAATAAACCACGGTCATGAACACAAAATTCCTAATCTTGTCGCCTAAATCTGTATGTAATGTTCTACACCTCAAACTGGACTTTTACATAACTGAACACGTGTGCTGTTTCCCGCCACGCACGGACAGCAAGCGGCGTGAAGTCATGCATGCATGTGCATTTCGTACTTGGAATTATGTCAGCTAACGCGGGGACAAAAAGTATGGCAGCCTAGTTGTACCATCATGTTTCTACGTTCTATTGTTTTTGCTGGTGCTTAACATTTGCACAGGTGTATAGTTAGATTTCAAGTTACGGGTCATAGCCTTTTTCTCTATCCCAGGGCAGAATTCTTGTTCAAGACTCGGTTTAACTGTTGAGTCAACCTTTGATAATTCATAGACTTTCTTCTTTGTTGCCAGATGATTCTGTATGGTTCCCAGTCAAGCCCCTTAATATATATAAACTTCGTACTGATTCTAAACGATCCGACATTAAACATCTTTGGGTTACATTTGGAGACGGTCTAAATCGTCCTGTCTCCTTAATCACTATTTCCCGTTGGATCGTGGATTAAAATTCGCTATGAATTAGCTTTTCCAGGAGATAATCCTCTGGTGGGAGTCAAGGCCCATTGTGTTAAGGGCCTTGCTCCATCTTTATCTCTCTTTTTAATGGATCTTCATTAGATTACATCATGCTAGTTGCTAACTGGAAGTCAGAGTACACCTTTATTAACCTCTATATTATAGATTTTAGCCCCTCTTAGAGTATGGAGATTCCTGAAGAAGCCTTCAGTCACTCTTTAACCACTATACACAGCAAACATTGGCTGTAAAAATTTAATCCTACTACGCTTCCGTTCAGAGAAGGAAAGAGCAATAGTAATGCAAGGAGGTAGGTATCTGTAATTAGTAAAACTTAAGACCAGACCCTCCGGGTCGTCTGGTCGATATATTTCAAACAAATTTAGCTAGATGGATTCTATGGTGGTAGGCTCTAGAGCTTCTTTTCAGAATTTTGGTTGATACATTTTTTATGAAAATCGTAGATTTTATTAAAAATCTACCGGAAATGGTCAAAATGCTACTCCTTAAGCTGCTTGACATATTTCAACCAAATTTCACTAGATGGACTCTATGGTGGTAGGCTCTAAAAACTATGTTCAGAATTTTGACTGATCAATTTTTGGGGTGGATATCTTAGGTTTTATGAAAAATTTACCTGAAATTGTCAAAACGTTACTTCTCTTTAGTTGCTTGACATATTTCAACCAAATTTGCCTAGAGTGCCCCCCCCCCCTCCCCCTCCCCCCCCCCCTATCATGGTAGACTCTAGAAATTCTATTCAAAATTTTGATTGATCAATTTTTTATCTTATTTCTACTCGCCTAAGCAGATAAGTGATTTACTGTCAAATATCCAGTCATACTTCCTCAAGATTGTAATGGTATTCCAGTGCATGTTCAGTTTATAGTAGAAGACTGTTCCTTAGACAAAGGTTTGCAACTTATGCATACCGGTATGTCACTTGTGTTATTTTATTTTTTACCAAGACCTGTTAATACAGCTTAACATATTCCATTCTATACATCATATCTAGATCATATTTATTAATGCCTGACAGTAATTTCTTAAGCATGATAAACAACCATGACGTTAAATATACAAACTTGCCACCTGATGTCGCGAGTATTTCCCTCTGCCATGACTGCCCTGGGAAATGTCTATTACCACTTACAGATTTTAGAGAATCAATATTTCTTGTGACATATATAGAGAATCTGGAACACGGTCACTTTTCATATCACTATTATGGACCGAGTTGAAATTATCAATTTGCACGAGCTTTAGTGAGTGCAAAATTGATAATTTTCAACAAGGTTCATAATAGTGATTTGAAATGTGACCGAGTTTGAGATTTTATTTATCATATAAACTGTAATTTTGAAATATTTGCCAATAGTTGCTGCTGTGACTTTTATCTGGTTTCTCATTGTTGATTTTCATGAAATCGATACCGCCGCTGTGACGCACCACTACTTGATAACAGATACTGAATGCGCAGCAAAATATAGTGACAAACCAAATCTGGCGATGTCAGCCGTTAAATAGTATTTTAACTGGTCATTGAAAATTATAGCCACGCCCATCAATCGTTACTTCGCTGCCGACTGATAAACTGTCAAACGATGACATTTTGCGATGACGTTTCATGAATGACAAATCATAGTAAAACAATACCACGTAGTAATCCCTGCGCGTTACGCTCACATTAATCGATGGTTTAATTGGTCGATTTAAATGGGTTGCGCACCCAAGAGCCAATGAAAATACTCTGTTGAATATGGCACGTGTGCTCATATCGAAAAATATGGAACGGGCTAGAAGGCTTGTTTATATGATATACGTAATACAAGTAGTGAATATTTGAATTTAAACAATTTACTGCCTTGTTAGAGTCCGGGATTGCAAATATGTGATTTTTGGTAATTAATTTCACTTGACGCACGCACGGACACACGCACGCACGCACGCACGGATGGACACACCTATATTTCCGTGCGGGCGATTAGGCGGGCTGGTAAGTTAGGAACTCTACGTGTATGTGTGCTCCCTGATTGATATAGCGAGGATATTTAGTTCAAAATTTACCATTTTTGATGAGTATTTCCGGCTTTTTTTAAATACTTCCCTTTTAAGTATTTCATGCACCTGGAAATTGCTAACAGCCCTGTAATATCTTAAGATGTGTTTCGTTTCAAATCATTACATTGTGGTATATAAGTTAAGCCTCTAAAAGTGTACAATTTTAACAATTTAATTTTCAAACATTTTAGTGTGAATGTAGGCCATTAAAAGATTACTCCTAACATAGTCGGACACAATTTGTATAAACCTTAAATTTTCACCTGCTCATGCATGTCGGATAAAGCTTTAGCTTTTTAACCAATGTAGCCACCTGGGCCCTAAAAGCAAAACTTAACCGGCCCAGTCAATCTTTCAAGGACCCAATCTGATTTAATTATAATGCATCGGCATACAGGACCCCACATATGATTTAGAAACACAGGATATAGTAATTTTTAAGATTTATTAATGTAGAATGTGTTGAATACATTGCTTTCAAGCTTAACCCTTTCATGTATCTCAATTTCATGGCAAACAAACAGAAAATCGGTTGAATATTTTGAAATTAATATGACTGGAAGCCATTGCTGCCCTTGACAGCAATGTCTGCCAGTCATATTAATTTCAAAATATTCAACAGAATATGCTATACATCGTAAAAAATTTCAAGGATTGAAAGGGTTAATGAAACTGCCTCAACCTGCAATAGAGTCGGCGGATATATAAAATGATTTACTGTTCACAATCATTGAATATTTATGGAAAATTTTAGGTCGCACCTGGGCTGGTGAATTTGAAATTTTGATAGCCCAGCCCAAAATCTAGTGGCCATGGGCTACTGGGGCCCCTGATAATCTTCATCACTGAACATATATAGCAAAAAGCTGATACGGCTCTACATCTAAACCATGCCTTTTCTAACATTGTCTAATGTTCCAAGCGAGCAATACAGTTCCCTTGCTTTGTGCCTCTTGTTTATGGACTTGTAATATTATTTTACAGAAAATTTCCGAGCATTGTGCACTGGAACAAAAGGTTATGGCTATAAGGGCTCTATCTTCCATCGTATCATCACAGACTTTATGTGTCAGGGTGGCGACTTTACAAACCACAATGGCACAGGTGGAAAGAGCATTTATGGTTCAAAGTTTGCCGATGAAAATTTGGACCTCAAGCACACAGAAGCAGGTAGGTGATTGTCAGTACATAGTTTCCAGAAAAGCTTTGTACACACTGTACATAGGTGGTTGCATCATGTAACACATCTAGTAACCGTAACTAGAGAACATTTACTGAAGTAACTGTAAATCTGCGATGTCTGGCCATTAAGGATTATTGTACGGTCTTCTTATATGACTATTGAACATGTCTGGTGCAGATCAGCCAAAAACTATGTGTGATTGCAATTCAAAGATCCACACTTGAAATTCCAATTGCTTTACTATGGAGGGGCACAGGCATTGAGATGCAGATTTCTTGAAACCTATTGGAATGAGCCTCTTCGAAATTGAGATGAATTCAAGTCGCTATAGGACCCATAAGATCACCAAATTTGAAGTCGATCGGACCAACGCTCATTTTGATGGCCATTTTGTTGGGGGGAAAATTAGTTCTCCATTTGTAATTTTGAGTTCACTTAGAACTGCAAAAACAAAACCTGATACATGGCGGGCAAGTCTTGTTTATCAATTTTTCATTTTGGAGTATGTTTTTAAAAAAAACCGAAAACTTATTTTTGCCAAAAATGGCTGCCATTTAAAAAAAAAATTAGTTTTTTCCTGTGGTAACATACTACCAAGTATCGTAGTGATCCGATCAAGACTCTGGGGGTAGTAGCAGTTTAAAGATCAATACTGAAAATCCCCATACATTCCTATGGGACTTTTTTGCTCACTCAAAAGGTGGGTAGCTCAAAAACCCTTGGGCTGATCCAAAATAAAAGTAATAACAAAACAGGTCCGAAGGGCTACCGTATTTCACCTAATTGAAGTCTATGCTCTAATAGAAGCCCACCTCCTAACCTTGACATATGAGCTTCAATGATTTCTAAAAGTTTCAGAACGGCAAAACTCTGTATTAGAAGCCCACCCCCTAACTCAGCAGATTCCAGATTGTATAGGAAAATTTTTTTTAAGAGCAAATTTGTAAGAAGAGCGTGTATAATTATAACAATCGTGCCACAGGTTGTGTAAAAATAATTTCATTAGACAGCGACAATTTCGCTTTAGAATCGCAAAAACTGCAGCATAAAAACGCTGTCATCTATTTTCATTACAAACAAGGAAATCTCATCGAAAAGAACCAAGTCTTGTACTTTATTATCTGGGTACCCGCGTATTGACTCTTATTAGGCCCCGCTACCCGCTTGTTTTATCGGCGGAATTTTTGACTTGGAGATTGTGATATATGTCTACTCTTTCCTATATAGCAGTGGATCATGTTTGATTTCAAATATGAACATACTATCTGAAAGTGGATAAAATTCTACAGATTTCATACCCTGTGTTTCCAGAGGAAAGATTTCTTATTTTCTGAGAAAATGTCATCAAATGTTAACAAAATATTTTGTGCCATATTAATTAATTAGGTATTTAGAAGATTATTGCACATATATTTATAAATTTGATATCATTTAATTCCCTATTAATTGTCTAAAATGCATCTTATTTTCTTTCTTTCATAGGCGCAATACTTTTAAAGTTATGGGAGAATGAGTAAGGCTACCCTATTTTCCTATTATTTATAAAATAACGTCTGGGAAAAACAGCTTTTTTTATCGCCAAGTCTCTGGGATCGAATGAGTTTTAAACAGCCATCTTTGATGACCTAGTTTTCACGAAAGTGATTTCTCCAGTACTGCTGAACGGATCGGCTCGAAATTTGGGAGATATGATTCGGGGCTTAGACCGCATTAAAGTTTGTCAAATGAAAGTTGATACGCCAAAAAAACATGCCAATGAATTAATCAAAATTTAGCATTTTTGGCGGATATATTGTATTTATGATAATTTCTGAGAAAGTTAAAAAGAACTACTTATTAACCACGGGGTCAGTTTTAATTAAACTTGACTAAATCGTCTTCACAGAAATTAGATTGGTAAATTGTTCGAGTGGTCATCTCGTTTTGTTCGGTTGTGCCAGGGGGCAGGCAATAATGCCAATTCTGCGATACTGATGCCTTGGGACTCTTGTTAGATCACCTGGCCTGAAGCGCCAAGTGAGCTTATGCCATGGCGGCCAGCCGTCATTGCATCTCCTTCTTTATGCTTTGACTGATTTCAACCAAATTTGGCTGGAAGTATCCTATGGTGGTAGGCTCCAAATTTTGACTGGTCAATCTTTCTGCTGGCCTGACTTCAGTGAAATTTGGGTGGAGAAATTCTAGTCTGGTATGCTTCAACAATTGTAACAAGAATCCTTATTGATAGATCTTTCTGGCGGCCATCTAGGACTCCCTGAAGATTTCAGGAAATTGCTTAAAATGCTACTCCTTATTAACCACTCGAATAATTTAAAGTAAACTTGTTTTGGGAGGACTGATATGCTTCAAACGGTATGTACAGAACTTTGATTGGTCTATTTCTGCAGTGGCCATTTTGAATTTTCCGAAAAATGGCTTGAAATCGTTTAAAGCGCTACTCCTAATTAACTGTTTGGGCAATTTCAACCAGACTTGACTGGAAGGATAATAGGCTGGTAGGTATCAGAATCTTGATTGGTCAATTTTTCTGGGGGACCATCTTAGATTTTATGAAAATTTCTGAAAATCAGTTAAAAGCCTACTCCTTGGTAACCACTTGGCCTATTTCAAGCAGACTCATTTGGAAGGTCCCTAGAGTGTTATGCTTCAGAACATGTATACAGAATTCTGATTGGTCAATTTATTCGGCGACCATCTTTAATTTTCTGGGAAAGGCTTGAAATCGGTTAAAATGCTACTCTTCATTAACTGCTTGTTCCGGTGGCCATCTTGTTCTCCAAAAGGACATTTAATTTCATCGAAAACTAAGGGTGATTAGAGTTCAAGAGAACCTGATGCTTGCATAGTTGTCATTTCCATATTGGATTTCCTTATTGGCTCAATGGAACCTATGGTGGTTCAATTTGATTGTGTGGTCAGGGTTCATTAATTTCCTACTAAATATTGACTGTACTGTATTCCCAATTTTGTATTTTATGTCTTGTTACAGCTGAATTTAAAGTATTGTCTGTTCAAATTCTAATGGTGTAAATGCTAATGGTGCGGGTGAGCGTAAAGGCCCTTGAACCTCTGGCTGTAATTGAGTGATTGACCTGTCACCCAAGAATCTGAAGTCATAATCAAATATGTCCTTGTTAGCTGACATCATATTGAAAATAACATAGGTCCATTTAGGGTTGCACGATTATTCGCTTTTCATACGATTAATCATGAACTAACTATATTAACTACGTCAATGCTGCTTAGAGGACGTTATTATGCTACTGCAGATTGTAAGATTATGCGTTAGGTACTTGGTTATACGTACATGGACAGAATACGCCAGTTGCTGATTGCAAACAAAGGAATGTATCAAGATTTTTCTAGATGGAAAACAGAAGTTACCGTATTTCGCTTAATTGCAGCCTATGCTCGAATAGAAGCCCACCCCCTAGCTTTGACATATGAGCTCCAATGATTTCTTAGCAGTTTCAAAGTGGCAAAACTCTGTATTAGAAGCCTAACCCCTAACTCAACAGATTGTATAGGAACATCTTTTTAAGGGCAAATTTGTAAGAATAGCGTGTATAATAATAACAATCGTGTCACAGGGTGTGTACTTCAGACCGATCTCTGCCCTGATACATTTCCGGCCCCTCTAGAAGTCAATACAGGCCTCGGATTTGTAAATCTCGACCACCTATTAGATTAATACTAATAGTAGGCCACGTATGTTCAAGATATGATAAAGTTTATTCCACACTTTTGTTGTCAAAATGCGCTTAAAACAGTCTTGACGTGATTAAATGCCTTCCTTATAAATATATTTTAAGACCAAATTTATGTACCAAACAAGTACGGGAGAAAATGCGCATCAATTTTGTAACGATATCCAAATTGAATTATTACGAACGACAATATAGCTGGCTTCTTAAGTCGGCGAACCAGTGTCTCTTGCGATGGGAGGCGGCGTGTTCTCGCGAGATATTATACGCTAACGGGAGTTTATCAAACGGGTATCCGTTATTCAGATCAGTATAATACTCAGTTCCTATCGCGCAATGATAATATATAGAAATTCCCGAGTTCTGAGTCCCCGATTCCAGAATATTTATATCCGAGTACTCGCTCTAAAATAAACTCTTCAATTGGAGGCGAATCACGTGATTTGTATTTTTTCGCGACGCCATTTTATATCAAATTGTGGATTCATTTTGATGTAATAAACGATGTTTATTAAAGGATACGCAATATTTAGGCGCTCAAATCAAATAATTTCACTTCCCCAGTGATGTTTTGAGATATACATTAAACATAGGCGTAGGCGGTGAGAATTTTTACTGGTGAAAATGCGTTGAATTTCCGTGCTATCAGTTTTAGAACTTTTTTGGGAAAACCGTTAGGACATAACTATTCAGAGAATGGGGAACGCAGGATAAGCGTGTGTGATTGCAACAACAATGACAAATAGCGACCAAGTGAACAATCTTTATTCATCTAAAACTAATCATGAGTCGATACAAACAAATCAGTTATTTATTTAGTTTATTTAATCATTCACACATTCGGCTGATAGCCGCAGATTTGTTTCCATGATTGGTAACGCGAGCAGAGTTTCACAAGCGTAAGTGTCTTGACAAAAATTTCAACATGCCGATTACATGATTATTTCATTTTATAATCGTCCTCGATCATTTTGAATTATATAATCGTGATTAATCGAATAACTGAAAAATTGTGCAACCCTAGGTCCATTACAAAAGTATGTCTATCATGTCTAGATGATGAATTTACAAACATTGAATAAATATCTCAAACAGGTTTGAACCCACGCTCACGATTCTTTCAGTAAATAAATTGGGGGGAGGAGATAGGCAGTGTCTGGTGTCATAATTTTATTTCGATGAAATCTGTCAATGTGTGAAAGTTATCTCTGCTGAAAGCCTTTAAATTTGTCAATTCTCTTGTCCTATCCAGATATCCAGCAGTTTTGAACCTATAATCACAATTTTTTCAGTGGTCATGGTTTCGTTTGGGCAAAATCACCAATATTTGCCAGAGTTATCTCACTTAAAAATAAAATTTGTCAAGATTATCTTGTCTGATACATTTCTCGGATAGTTTTGAACTTTTGTTTGACAGATATGTTAGTGGGAGACAATGTCATGGTTTCATGTCGGCTAAAATCTTGGACAGATTTGAACCTACAAAACTATTCACATTTGTCGTTATTAGTCCCCTATCAGTAAAACCAGGGGGATTATATGTTTGCACTCCGTTTGTCCGCCTGTCGCAGTTGTGTTTCCGCACTTTTTTCTGCAGTCCTTCAAGGTATTCAACTAAGAATTGCTTTGTTATGAGAAGTTACAGACCAAGTTTGAGTTTCAGGTGTGTGCGTCAATTCTTATACCCTGCCCAAAAATTTGGCATGGTATTATGTAATGGTGCTATCCGTCTGAGTGGGTGGCTATGTAATGGTGCTATCCGTCTGGGTGGGGGGGGGGGGGGGGGGGCCGAGGGAGTGGTTTCCGGATGATAACTCTGTTACCGTTTGTCGGATCACATTGAAACTTCATAGGGTGGTTGGACTAGGTCTTGGGAAGAAACCTATCGAAATTGACGATGATCCAAGATGGCCACCAGCCACCGACGGCCATCTTGAAAATTATGAAATACAAACATATCAGCTTTCAAGACCTTTTCGTTCTCCTTCACCATATATAACTTAAACTTGGTATATTGCTTTGCTATGAGAAGTTACAGATCAAGTTCGAGTTTCAGCTGCTTCTGTCAATTTTTAATGGATTTTTTGACTGTCAATCTCTAAAGATTTATATCACCAGGTAGGGGACATGTATTGCAAAGCATTACTTACAGAATGCTTGTTCAAACATGTTTTCAGGTGTCTGCTGAGTTTCACTAAAACTTGTTTAATGTTTGCATCTTGTATACTAGTAGAGTGTTTAACCTTGATTGACAAAAGGGTAGGTTGCTTATAAAGGTAACTAGGGGATCTGGGGCATTTTTGTTGTGAAATTAAGCCATTTGTCAAAACTAAATAAATTGAGTTTTACAGCAGAAAAAAATTAGAGCAGGGTGGAGTGCCCATCAAGGTAGCACTGGTATGGACCCTGCTCGCCTCTGTGGCTTAAATTTAAATTCAAGTTAGCAAATGAGTGCTCCTCTTGAAGATTGTAGAAGCCTGTGCACTAACTAATAATAATGTTTGTTGTATTTTACAGGTCAGCTCTCCATGGCCAATTCTGGTCCTAACACAAATGGGTCTCAATTTTTCATAACTACAGTAAAGACAGATTGGTATGTACTATGTAGTAGCGCTTTAATAATGTAGCTTATCTTCAGCTGCCAATATACCAGTATTAATCATATTGCATCTGTATTTTATAAACAAGATTGGAATTCAAAAATTATTTTTTTTAAAACAATTAAATACTGCATCCATCTATCCGTCTGTCCATCCACAATATGTTGTAAGCAGCACATCGTCCAGAACCGCTTCAGATATTTTATGAAACTTGGTATATGGTAACACTTATTCTGTTGAATATTTTAAAATTAATTTAACTTGAAGCTGTTGCTGCCTAAGTCAGCAATGGCATGAAGTCAAATTAATTTAAAAATATTCAACAGTTTTCCTGTATGGTTTCCTTGAGAATTCATCGTGATATGGGGAATTCATCGGTGAATGGTTTACGGGTGAAGCCAGCCTGTGTAGTTGTCTTTGATAATGTCCATTTGCTAACCCCGCCAGCTATTCCAGTGCTAAATTTTCAAAAATAGTCTTCTTTGCCTGCAAATTGACATTCAATAATTAAATATTCTAATTTTCTTGACTCTCTGACTGTCATTAAGTAGTAATGGCTGGAGGAAGTTTAAATGTGGCCTGATTACCATTTATAGGTTGGATGGCAAGCATGTGGTGTTTGGTAAGGTTGTGGACGGAATGGACATCGTAAAGCAGATGGAGAAACAAGGCAGTCAGAGTGGTCGTCCAGCCGTGGAAGTGAAGATTGCAAACTCTGGCACGGTTTGAGGCTCCTCAGACCTGTCCAGTCGCAATGATAATGGACCCTTTACATCCTTAATGCCTGGATGATTTGTTTATTATTAATATTATTTTTCTTTTAGAAGCCATGAACACATACACAATTTCACACACACACACACTTGCACTTGTTACTAAGTATAATGATACAAAAATGAATTGTTGATCCTATAAGCGGGAGATGTTCAGAGCCTTCATTTGTTGAGAGTTCTTGTATGTTGATCATATAAGACTAGTGACATTCCTTGGATGTTTTTTAATTTTCTAACCTTAATCGAAATAAGCGGGTAACAACACTCTGGTGCAGTTAAGTTTGTAGAGTGTGCTGCACCAGGTGCCATGCACATGTTTGTGTGCCCCTCTTGGGATGATATGTTATTAATTCTTTCATGAAGCCGGCCAAAACATAGGTCTTGAGGAATGTCCATTTCCAGTCAAAGAGAAAACAAATATTGAAAATTTCTCACTAGAATGATGGGCTCGATAACCAAGCATTCAAGTCATAAATTTTCAAAAATTGTCTTCTCTTCGCCTGCAAATGGGCGTTCAATAACCAGATATTTAGATTTTCTTGACCAAATTTAGCCATTGACGGTTGAAATGAGTTTTTGTGCATGCAGACTGGGGTTGTGCATGTAGAAATCCTTATTTTTTAGCCCCGGGATTTAAGAATATTGTTTAGCATTATTATTACCTATTGTTAACTATTTATTTATATATGAAGATCGGAGTCGATCATGCTCGTTAATACCTGGACTCGAATTTACATGTACTTCAATCATGTCAGTATATGAAGTAATTTTGAATATTTAAGTTTTTGGGGTTTTTTGGCCTATTTACATGCATGCGAGTTAGTTTGTTTGTAATGACTAGCCATGTTTTATGGCTCCTGAATGCTATTTGGATGGTTTATGACTATAATTTACGCATTAATGAAAGGACTTATGAATGATATTTGCAGTGATTAATACATGTGAATGCTATTTGCAGGGATTAATGAATGGACATATGAATGAGATTTACAGGGATTAATAAATGGATATATGAATGAGATTTGCAGGCATAATGAGTGGATATATGAATGATATTTGGAGGAATTAGACTTGACAGGTTTGATGACTTCTGTATGCTATTTGGAGGGATTAATTGACAGGTTTGATGACTTCTGTATGCTATTTGGAGGGATTAATGGACAGGTTTGATGACTTCTGTATGCTATTTGTAGGGATTAATGGACAGGTTTGATGACTTCTGTATGCTATTTGGAGGGATTAATGACTGGATAAATGAGTCTGTTCATAAAATTGTTAATAATATGCCAACATAACAATTTTGTATTACTATTCAAAGAAATTTTTTATTTTTTTATTTATACATTTGTAATATTAATATGGATCAGATTAATTTTGTCCCCGGATCTAGCTGGAGGCGACGTTTATGACATGAATTGAATTCTTGTTTATTCTGACAGCTACAATGCCCTTTAATCTTCAAATTATTCAGATGGATTGTCTATTGAATTTGAAATTCATGTTCTTAATAATGAAACCTGAGACATGCATTTAATACCGTGATTTCTCGACTAAAGACTGCCCTCGAATATAGGATACTGTCCCAAATTTGACCAAAAAATTCTTGTATTCATGTTAAATTTAGAAAAATGTACCTTTAAAAAAATCGAAAATTGATATAAAAAATTACCATCACTCAGCGCTATGTTTAATGTATAACTTAAAATTATCATGGTGGAAGAGAAATTATTAAATAGGATCATTTATTACATCGAAATCAATCTAATTTTTGCAGAAAATATCTCCTTGAAAAAATAGAAATCATGTGCGTTTGGAGGTGCTGTGTGATCTTATGCGCTAATGGGAGTTGGTTATCTGGCTCTTTTGTGATTGGAGGCGCTGTGTAATCTTATGCGCTAACGGGAGTTGGTTATCAAACGAGTACAGGAACTTCAGTTCCTATCGCGCAATGATGATATATAGCAATTTCTGAGTCCAGAATATTTAGATCCGAGTACTCGCTCTAATTAGAATAAAGATCTTTTGCGATTGGAGGCGAATCACATGATTTATACATGTATCTTTTCTCGTCGCCATTTTATGTCAAATTCTGGATTAATTTTGATGTAATAAGTGATATTTATTAAAGAAAAAGCAATATTTAGGCGCCCCAATTTAATAATTTCACTTCCGCTTGGTGTTTTTGGAGTATACATTAAACGTCGTCAGGCGGCGCAAATTGTCTAGGATAACATTTAGTTTAACTTCCGTGGTATAATCTTTGACTTTTTAAGAAAAAATTTGACCCAGAAACGTGCTCAAGGAATGTTCTCGATTATAGGATTCACCCACCCACCACCCACCCACCCCCCCCCCCCCCTCCCCTTTCCTAGAAAAATCCTTTAGTCGACTTTACGGTACTCATTTTATATGATTTATCATATGGCCGATTGCTAATGTATGTGACTAATATCCTGTGTAACATCATGACGATTGTCTTCAAATAATCTCGCCATCACTCTGTCATGTGTGCTATTTTATGCTCAATATTTTTTGTTTTTCTAGTGTTTCTTAATATGCCATCATAAAAGATAAATTGTTTTGCATGAAAATATATGTTGTTGCAACATCCATAAATTAATTGCCATGATTACTTAATCAATTGTCTTCTAGCCAAATCCACTTTAAATTCTGTCCAGTATTATTTGAGTTTTCAGTTTCCAAACAATTATATCAGCTGACCATTTATGAGGTTTACATTCATTCTAGGAGACGTTTGGGGTTTAAAGATGGTTATGTTTGGACATGTTGTTGTTCAAGACTATCTACAAAAAAGCTAAAGCTGTTCTAAGGATAGGCTCTTTACACTTTATCCACCAGTTATGGTGCTCGCTCCCATTTCCCACATACACAAATGTTTGATAAGCTGGTTACTTCTTCACACATGCGTGTGCGCGCGCATTCACGTCATTCGACATATTCTCATATTTCATACTAGATAGATAGGTGCGTCTGCGTATGCACGTCATTCGACATCATATTCTCATATTTCATACTAGATAGATAGGTTGACATCTACCGTGCTTTGTAAGATGACTATATATTTTCTCTTGTGTAATGTTTTTCCTTTGTTGGTAAGGGTTCCTGTATTGCATATTCTGGTCAATTCATATTTGTTGTAGTCATGCTTATTCAGTATTCATTTTATGTGCTCAAAAGCCAAATGCATTATCTTAATTTATGTAATGTTCTACCCAGTCGTGATTAAAGACAATGGATCTTTCGATTTTTAGCCATGCCCCGCCCATCACTAGCTAAGCTCTACCCACACCTCGCCGTGTTCGGATTGATCGATCCCCGAATGCCCTAACTATCAATTTACTGAAAACTATACAGGGAAGCTGTTGAATATTTTGTAACTAATTTGACTGGGTGCTGTTGCTGCCTATGGCAGCAACGACGCCAGTCAAATTAGTTTCAAAATATTCAACAGAATATTTATTAAATAGTAATAATGTGTTCGTGACGTACTTATCGATGTAATTCGTTATGATGTCATTATACACGTCACGTAGTTGATTATGACGTCTTGATCATGATGGGTGGGTACTCTAGAGAGGTGAATTTCCTTTCTTGTTGAAAGCAGCAAAGCTTCCACGTTCAATAGACCTTTACACTTTATCCACCATCATATGACGTCATAATTAACTATATGACGTCATGAAGTACGTCACGAATGCACAATTGAAGACGGACTGTACGTTGTTGCACGAATTGTATGTCTTTAATATTTAATCAATATTCTGTCGAATATTTTGAAACTAATTTGACTGGGCACCTGTTGCCGCCTATGGCTTCCAAATATTTAACAGCTTAACTGTAGTTTTCTGGACAGGGATCGATCGATCCAAACAGAAGCGAGGTGTGGCTGGAGCTTAGCTAGTGATGGGCGGGGCATAGTTAAAACTGTAACGGTCCATTGTTGTTTGTGTGCAAGGATACCAGTTGACAAAGCATGATTTCAATCAATCTAGCATTCCACAAAGATACATTATGCATAGGTAAAAATTCAACTTGTGAAACCTTAAAATTGCTATTTTCAACTGCCAGACACCATCCACATTCTAAGAGCACATGAGCAATGCTGTTTTCCAATGAGTGACTGATTTGTCTTCCAAGCTTGTCAGTTATCTGCATCATAAACCACGCTTTTTGGAAGACAAATAGTGTACAAAGTGCTGACAAGATTTGGCGGTTAAAGCTGTATTACTTTGCAGAATTAAGTCACTACTTAAGCATTTGTTAATTCAGAATCTTTTATTAATAGGGTACCAGTACGTGAGAGTTATTAAGATGTATTTTTTTACTATATCTTTTTGTACTATGCTTACATATCTGTCGACTAGTAATGCTAGACCAGTATATTTATTCTGAGTTTTTGGTGGATTTTTCATCTTCAGCATAATAATAATAATAATAATAATAATAATAATATAGTGTTTATTTCATCTTCAATACTCTGTAATCTGGCATGATAAATACCTTCATGTTGACAGTAACCATAATGATATTTAGCTTTGTATTCACATTACTTTTAAGTGCTAATAATTGTTCACGTAAAATCTCTCATTCATTGTATTGTCTATCAATGTGTATGATGTATACACCAGTGTATGTACTATTGCTTATACAAGCTTTATTTATACTTGTTTTGTCATATATATATATATATATATAATGCGCTGGAGATGCATTTAAAGCTGAAGTGATAGAATTAACATACTCAAAGTAATCAATGCTGATAATATAATGGTAACAGTTGCATGTCCATTTTCAGGGTATGAAAAATATAAGCGGTACTAAGTGTATGTTGGCATGGGCATTACAGAAACAAATGATGCAAGTTTTCGTGCAATAGCAGAGCTCTCTCGCTGGTCTATTTAGCTGTCTAATGCACCTGGCAAGCTCACCTTGGTAAATGAGAAAGCAGAGTATAATCTTTTATACAGGGAGAAACAAGTATTAGGTGTGTCTTGATCCCCACCCATATTAACCCTATAGCACTTACAGCACAGAAACAACAACTGCTTTATCATATAAGGATTAATCTTTTGAATATTTCAAAACTAATTTGAATGGGAGATGTTGCTGCTTATGGTAGCAACAGGTTCTAGTCAAATTTGTTTCAAAATACTCTAAATGCTTTCCTGTATTCTTGTCTTGAAATAGAATTTCAAGTCACTGAAAACGACATGGATGCCACAGTTATACTATTAGTATCGGGTACTATTGAATATGTTAGCATGTCTTTAGGCTTTAAGCATGCACTTATCTATATGCTTGGTCCGCTGCACATCATTTATATGCGCTATCAAATTTGGCCGATGACTACTTCACAAGTGTCACAGCCTGCTTGTGTTCTATGCATCACTGCCAGGTAGGGTTGTCAATAAATGATAAACCATTTTCATATTAACCTCCAATTCACCTTTCCAGAGTGCCCATCTATCATATGACATCATAATCAGCTAAGCGGCGTGTAGGATGACATCATGATCAGATGACATCATAATCATTACGTCATCAATGATTCTATTTGGCCTGTAACTCTTAATAGTCCGACATGTACAAATTGTATGTCTCTACTATTTAATAAACATGTTGAATATTTTGAAACTAATTTGACTGGACACTGTTGCGCCCAGTCAAATTAGTTCCAAAATATTCAAAAGCTTACCTGTATAGTTTTCTGGAAATTGATAGTCAGTGAGTTCAGAGATCGATTGATCCCAACACGAGCAAGGTGTGGGTGGAGCTTAGCTAGAGATGGGCGGAGCATAACTAAAAATGGAAAGGTCCATTTCAAGACGTTATAGAGGAAAGTTCTTGAATCTTTTGACATTACCTTGACTGAAACCTGTTGTTGCCACAAATATTAAAGTTGTGAAATGACTAATGAGCATGTCTGTAATCGAACACGATTGCCAGTCATTAGAACCTTGTTTAGTCTAATATCTAGTAAAAAAAGGTATATTTTGTAAACAATTTTGCTCAAAGGTCTTGTTATCTGTATATAAGCAATGGCTCAGGGCAATTGTCTTTATAAAGATGCACACCAGTTAGTAAAATACCAGTGTTGGAGTCGTTAAAACCATTGATGTGATCAAACCATCTATCTATGAATGGTGAGTTAGTGAGTACATGATATTTATTGATACGCTACTATAGGCTCGGGTTTATATATATATATTTATATATATATATATATATATATATATATATATATATATATATATATATATATATATATATAGCTAGCTAGCTAGCTATTGTGATGTTTTAAATAGCTATAGAATTGACTGCAGAACAAATTGTGTCAAATGTTTAAATCTATTTCTTACTAATTATTGTGTCAAATAACTAAAATAATACTGTTGATAGATCTAGATGTTTAACAGGATGTGGTCCATTATTGAACTGATGACGAATAAATGTTTTGGATAAAAATCCATACATTTTTCAAGGGTTTTTGTTGTCATCCACCCATTGTGGTGTGGTTTGCTTGTCCATTTAACACTGTCCGAAAACAGCTTCTGGTCATGAGAAAACAAAGAGAGTAATGTTGTGAATTTTTTTTTACCTGTAGACATTCCTCCAGACCAAGCCACAGGCCTTTTTTGGCTGACTTGGCCATGAAAGCTTGTGGTCATGTTTGCTCAAACTTGGCTGACTTGGCCATGAAAGCTTGTGGTCATGTTTGCTCCAACTTGGCTGACTTGGCCATGAAAGCTTGTGGTCATGTTTGCTCTGGCTTGGCTGACTTGGCCATGAAAGCTTGTTGTCATGTTTGCTCCGGTATAATGGACATTTACATTTTATCCATCCATCATCTCATGCCATGTGAAGTCATAATCAACTAAGTGACGTGTAAGATGATGTCATGAAGAATTATGGCATGAATGCCTCCATTTAGTCCATCTTTAATGCTTAATAGTCTGACATGTACGAATTGTATGTCTTTACCATTTAATAAACATCCTGTTGAGTATTTTGAAGCAAATTTTAACTGGTCGCCATTGCTGCCTATCGCTGTTGTTGCCATAGGCGGCAACAAGTTTACAAGTTGTTTAATATTTTGAAACTAATTCAACTTGTTTTCTGGAAATTGATAGTCAGGGAGTTAAGGGATCTATCAATCCTAACACGACGGAGGTGTGGGTGGAACATAGCTAGTGATGGGTGGGGCAAAGCTAAAACTGGAAAGGTCCATTCATATCTCTAATCTGACATCACGATTGTAACATGTCAGGCTGACCAAAACAGTGTGAATGGAGGGATATGATCTGTCACTCATTGAATAGCTGACATAAACATCGAAGCATGTATGTCAGTCACAAAACTGACAAAGGCCTAACTATAAGGATTGGGCTCAAATTTTAACACAACGAATGATCTTGGTAAGAAAGAGGATTTCCAGACTTCAGGACAGGATGCAGATAAAAAAAATTGGAAATAAAATTCATGTCCTATGGATATCTCCGAATCTGATGGATATCTCCGAATCTGATGGTCTGATTTCACTCAATTTTTAGCTCACCTTGCCAGAATGGGCAAATGAGCTTATGCCGTATCGAATGTCTGTTTGGTCAACTTTTTCTTTAACCGACTTCCCAAGAACCATGGCTGATTTCAATTATATTTGGCAGAAAGCATCCTTAGGGCATTGAGATCCAAGTCTGTTCAAACAGAGCGGATAACCCAATATGGCCGGCGACCATCTTGAATTTTCGCCAATTTTTAGAAATGTCTTTAAAAGTCATCATCGAAACCGCTTGGGGGATCGATTCAAAACCCAGGAAATACCATCTAGGGCAAGAGCTGAACCAAGTTTGTTCAAGAGAACTTGATTGGCCAAATAGTTTGGTGGCCATCTTGGATGACCCTGTTTTTGTGAAAACTTCTGCAAAACGGATCGGGCCGATATTTGTGAGATGATTAGGGACTAACGGCCATTTAGGTTTTTTCAAAGGAAGTTGAAAAGTTAAAAACCATGGACCAGTCAAAATGTAGTTATTTGATTAACTTTGAAGCCGAAATTGCTTTTAGCATTTTGTTTATGTTGATTTCAAATTTCCAGTTCGAAACTGCCAGATAAACAGTTTGGCGGCCGTCTTGGATCTTTTTAATTGAGCAATGGGAAATTCAAAATGACTTCTCGAGAAGCACTGGCCCAATTTCAACTTTATTTTGCAGAAAGCATCCTTAAAGGTCCAAGTTTGTTAAAAGGGTCCTGATCGGCCAGCGGCCATCTTGGATGTTGGCCCATTTTTGGCTCGCCTGCGAAGCAGGATCAAGACATATGTATCACTTTTCCGGCGGCGGCGTAAACTTTTAAGTTAAGTTTATATCTCGGCAATGCCTGATCCAATTGGAACCAAACTTGGGTGCATGGTAATATACATCAAAAGGAAGCAGCCTGCCGATAAAAAGGCCATGAGGTCAAGGTTACAGGGGTCAACGGTTACAGTATAATCTTTGCTAATATTTTGCGTTAAACAAAAGTTATTGCCTTATATCTCGGCAATGCCTGATCCAATTGGAACCAAACTTGGGTGCATGGTAATATACATCAAAAGGAAGCAGCCTGCCGATAAAAAGGCCATGAGGTCAAGGTTACAGGGGTCAACGGTTACAGTATAATCTTTGCTAATATTTTGCGTTAAACAAAAGTTATTGCCTTATATCTCGGCAATGCCTGATCCAATTGGAACCAAACTTGGGTGCATGGTAATATACATCAAAAGGAAGCAGCCTGCCAATAAAAAGGCCATGAGGTCAAGGTTACAGGGGTCAACGGTTACAGTATAATCTTTGCTAATATTTTGCGTTAAACAAAAGTTATTGCCTTATATCTCGGCAATGCCTGATCCAATTGGAACCAAACTTGGGTGCATGGTAATATACATCAAAAGGAAGCCGCCTGCCGATAAAAAGGCCATGAGGTCAATGTTACAGGGGTCAACGGTTACAGTATAATCTTTGATAATATTTTGCGTTAAACAAAAGTTATTGCCTTATATCTCAGCAATGCCTGATTCAATTGGAACCAAACTTGGGTACATGGTGATATACATCAAAAGGAAGCAGCATGCTGATGCGTTCAAGATTACAGGGGTCAAAGGTTACAGTATAATCTTTGTTAATATTTTACGTTAAATTTTTGCGTTGAACAAAAGTTATTGCCTTATATCTCAGCAATGCCTTGGATCAATTGGAACCAAACTTGGATACATGGAGATTTACATCGAAAGGAAGCAGCATGCTGATGCAGACATCATGCGGTCAGGTTTATGGTGGTCAAAGGTTACAGTATAATCTTTGTTAATATTTTACGTTGATTTTGCATTTAAAAAAAGTTATTGTCTTATATCTCAGCAATGCCTGATCCAATTGGAACCAAACTTGGATACATGGAGATTTACATCGAAAGGAAGCAGCAGGCATCATGTGTTCAAGGTTATGGGGTCAAAGGTCACGGTATAATCTTTGTTAATATTTTACGTTAAGTTTACAAAACTTGATAGGGTGGTTGGACTAGGTCTGTGGAAGAAACCTATCGAAATCGATGATCCGAAATCCAAGATGGGTACCAGCCACAGGTGGCCATCTTGAAAATTGATTTCCGGATGATATCTCTGTTACCATTTATCAGATCGCTTTGAAACTTCATATGGTGGTTGGACTAGGTCTGGGGAAGAAACCTATCGAAATTGACAATGATCCGAAATCCAAGATGGCCGCCAACCACCGGTAGTCATCTTGAAAATTGGTTTTTGGATGATAGCTCCGTTACCGTTTATCGGGCTGCTTTGAAACTTCATAGTGTTTGAACTAGGTTTGAGGAAGAAAGCTATCGAAATCGACAATGATCCGAAATCCAAGATGGCCACCAGTGGCCATCTTGAAAATTGGTTTCTCGATGATAACTCCGTTACCGTTTATCGGATCGCTTTGAACCTTCATAGAGTGGTTGGACTAGGTCTGAGGAAAACACCTACCGAAATCGACAATGATCTGAAATCCAAGATGGCCGCTAGCCACAGGCAGCCATCTTGAAAATTGGTGAAAAGTTTTCGGATGATAGCTCCGTTAGCGTTTATCGGACCGCTTTGAAACTTCATGGTGTTTGAACTAGGTCTGAGGAAGAAAGCTATCGAAATCGACAATGATCCAAGATGGCCACCGTTACCGTTTATCGGATCGCTTTGAATCTTCATAGAGTGGTTGGACTAGGTCTGAGGAAAACACCTACCGAAATCGACAATGATCCGAAATCCAAGATGGCCGCCAGCCACCGGTGGTCATCTTGAAAATTGGTTTCGAGATGATAACTCCGTTATCGTTTATTGGATCGCTATGAAATTTCATACGGTTGTTCGACTACTTCTGGGGAAGAAACCTATCGAGATTGACAATGATACAAACTCCAAGATCTTTTTTGGAATTTTGGCATCTGCCTTGAAAAGCCCTTGAAAATCAACATTTCCCCCCCATGTGATTTTTACTGTCTGCAAAACGTTCACGTACTGATGTAAATAAAGATTTATGAAAATTTGATTGGCAATTTGACCGGCAAAATCCATCTGGAACCGAGTAAGTTCCAAAATTCAAACTAATTTTAAAGGTTATGATGGTAAGCTGTATGACATTTTGCGTCAGTGTCATATCCTCACTTCGTACGGGATCCTGGTTCTGAGTCCTTGAGAAATCAACTTTTTTAGTCGTTAAGTCCTTGAATAAGAAAACCTGCCAGCTGTATGACCCTTGAATATTTACAGGTGACAGACACAGAGACCTTGTGCCTCTCGTTGTATAGTCTTAAGAGCCTACGTTCCTCTTATGAATAGTGGCTGCCTCTTCTTTGACTGTAAGATGGAACTGGAACACTCAATGGCCCTCGACACCAGGATGCCATCTTTGATAGAGTTGTCATTCCCATTTTGAGAATCATGCCCTTGAAAGCTGCCATATCTTCATGGATGACAACGCTCGATCTCATCATTCCATAGTAGTACCTGGCATTATGCCAATGAAACTACCATGGCCTACGAGGAGCCCTGCCATGATTCCAATAGAGCATATCTGGGATGTTTGTGGGGGGATGGTGTGGGAGAGGGATCCTCCAGTGCAGAATTTACAGGAATTGACTGGTACTGCACGAGGAACGGCAGCAATTACATGAGGTAGCGTGTTAAGTCCTTCATCCAAGCGCAGGGTGGATATACCCGATGCTAATCAGTGACAGACTCGGAACCGTGTTGGATGACATTTACAGATGACATTACCGACCATCAGGTCTTTTGTGTCAGCTGTGGAGCAATAGTTGTAAGCTGTATGGCAAATGTTCATTTTCCTGTCACTTGTAATAGCATCCTTCAGCGTCTCCATAACAGCTTTCCGCACTTTTTCGCATTCCTTCAAGATATTTAAGCGAAAATCGTTGCATCGCTTTAGTATAAGGAGTTACTGAGCACGTTCGAGTTTCAGACATTTTCGTAAATTTTTCATGGAGTTATGCCCCCTTTCGACTTATGAAATACAAAATATATTAGTTTTCCGCACACTTTTTGCAGTCTTTCAAGATATTATACTGAGAACTGCTACATTGCTTTGTTATGCGAAGGTACAGACCAAGTTGGAGTTTCAGGCATATGCGTAAATTTTTGATGGAGTTATGCCGCCTGTCGACCTATGAAATACGAACAATATTAGTTTTCCGCCCTTTTTCTCGCAGTCTTTGAAGATATTCAACTGAGAATTGGTACATTACTTTATTATGAGAAATTACAGACCAAGTTCGAGTTTCAGGCATTTGCGTCATTTTTTGATGGAGTTATGTCCCCTTTTGACTTATGAAATACAAACATATCAGCTTTCAAGACTTTTTCCTTCTCCTTCACCATATATAACTGAGACTTGGTTTATTGCTCTGTTATGAGAAGTTACTGATCAAGTTCGAGTTTCAGCTGCTTTTGACAATTTTTAATGAAATTTTTGACTGTCAATCTCTAAAGATTTATATCAGCAGGTAGGGGACATGTATTGCAAAGGAATACTTACAGAATGCTTGTTATCTATTGCAATCCGATATATGTGTACAAAATGTTAGATATTATCGGTATTCTTGTAGGGTGTGTCGTAGCATAAAGATGGTCTGTCTTTTGTGTGAACAAATTGGGTGGTGCTTAATCTTTGCGCAGGTGTACATTTCAGGATTGGTGGACATTATTGGAAGTAAACTTAAATATATGCCTATGTTGTTATATTAGGAATCTGCATGATGGCATTGAGGTCACAAGCTCAAAAGTCACTGACCGTCATACAAATCTTTTTCAACATTAAAGCTGAACATTCATGCCAAAATAACCATGACTCCGAGCTCTATGTACTGAGTGAATCCTTTTCTAATGCGCGAGGAATGTTAAGCAGATCTTGTCTAAAATAACAATACCCAGACTCAATAGTTAACGGAAATTTATTGTTAGCACTATGTTGCTGGTTGTCGTTAAACACTGTTTCATTTATCATGAGAGATCGGGTTTAACTATATCATGAGAATGCAGCAGAACGGCATTAGTCAAAAGGTCAACAGTTAAGTATTTAGGTGAGCTAGAGCGATGACCCATCATCTGTTGGCTGTCCCTCTGTTGCAAAAAATGGTGGCCCGTTTCTGTAGTTTTTAATGGATTTAGTCCAAACCTAGTACAAATTGAAGATATTGTAATCCTGTATCTATGTTGCGGGGATGAAGTCAATTCGACGTCAAACACCAGATTTATGTATCACACAAAAATATTATCGTTTCAAAGACGCTATTAGGCTTAAAGGATTTAAAAACCCTTGATTTCTTGAAAAATCATAAAATATTTGGTTCGCTCAATACCGTCAGCTGGCCTGTAAGTATTACTTTTTGGAAATGCATCATTCCGTACTTTGACTGGGATTGTGTTTGGTCAAAATTTGGATGTAATCAACAGAGTTATCCCCCTTGAGTTCTTGAAAAAATCCTAAAATATTTGGTTTCCATTTTAGAACCAGCTAGCCTACATGGATTCGGTTCAAATTTCAAAACTACATCACCCTTCATGAGACCTTGAAGGTGATTGCATTCAGCGGAGATCTGGCTATGATCACCACAGTTATCCCCTATGACTTCTTGAAAAATAAACTATTTGGAATCCGCTCGATAACTTTATTTGGAGACAGACAGGCATTCTCATTGATAGCTTGCACAAACCCATTGACAACTTTGCAGAATTACACAAGTTGATGGGAGAACTTGAACTTGAAACATTACATCAGCAAAGGAAGGCAAATAGACTTGTATGATTTTGCAAGTTCAAGTTCTCCCAGCAGTTTGGTGGCGAAGCCCTTGTAGCTGCTGGTGTAATGACCTGCTATAAAATGTCGCCTTACAGTGGATTCGTTGTAACTGCATGAGGTCCTTGTGGTCCAACAATGATGAACCATACATGGTCAGAGCGAACTAGTGATAGATATGCCAGTTTCCTGTGGAACAGGATCTGAGAATGTTTCTCATAAAGTTAATGCTTTGCTGCTGATCTTTGATATTTGTGGAGACCGTCATCTGATATTAGGATGGCCAGATCCATATGTATTTTGGTGCACACGCTTGAGGGCTTGGTTGTCAGTGGATGAATCCGATGTCAGTCAAGTATAAGACGTCATAATCAATTACGTCATATGTCGGCTGATGTCACAATCAAAATGTGTAATGAATGACGTAACTAGGTCCATCATGAACATTTAATAGCCAGTCATTCTACTGATAAAATTTCAAAAATTGTCTTCTTGGTCTTCAAATGGACATTTTCTATTAGAAAATTGAAATATTCTTGAACAAATTTGAAGGTTTAAAGGGTTACAGCGGCACTGTATTTGTGTACATTACCATTGAGAGGGCGGGAATGATGGGGAGTGGGGGGAAGTAAACATACAGATTCATGTCTCGCCATTTGTTCAACTCGACATTGTAATGTACTGTAATTGGTACACATGAATGAAGGCAAGAACAAGAATATAACAATAATAAATATATTTAGAAAAATATTCTCTATAATTGTAACATTTGAATAAATAAACAAATAATATATTCAATAGAAATTGTAAAATACATTAGTTTTATGTTTTCGTGCAAATACTAAATAAATTTTGGACGGAATTAACGATGGAAAATTACCATGAATATGTGAAACCATATATTCACAGGCCTATGCAAGTAAAGCTATTATACGCGGCTGGTTTGTACTTTATGTTTTTACAATATATTGTGGCATTCAGGGTCAAGTTCGACTCGCTAACTATAGTCAGTTTCATGGTTTACTGATCATGCGCAGTTGCTATGCCCAGTCGAACTTGATTTTAGTCAACTATAGTTCACTGGTCCCGGTTCCCTATTCAATTACTATAGCAGAAAATTTGGAGCCGGGTACCAGTCTCCATTAACCCTTTCTGTCGTCTGTTTTAATGAGCTACAAAAATGGGTTATTTTTGTCTGCTAAGATGTCAAAAAGCGCCCATATGGCATAAAGTGGGAAGGAATATGGGCTTGGGAATATCAACATACAATGTGAAAGCATAATTTCATCAAACCTAAGTTATTTAGTGAAATATTTACACTTTTATATGCATTTATTCGTGGCAAGCGATCGGTGTCAACCATTTTGAAACTTACGCAAATATCGGACTAACCATCTGAACCGAAGTCGGGTGCTCGGTTGACTATAGTTGACTAGCTAGTTAACTATTTGAGGTTTGACTGGTACTCTAGTTAGCTATAGCTAACTATGGTTAGGAGTCGAACTTGACCCAGGTGTGAAGGCTATGATGTCCTTATTCAATAAACATTTATATAGTTACTTTTAACACATTTTATCTCATTATGTCTGAACAGTTTAATCCTTGAAATTCTGGAAAGCTGTTCAATATTTTGAAACTAATTTGACTGGAATTTAATCTGAAATTCTAGTGTCAGTTTCAAGAAATGTATACAGGAAAGCTGTTCAATATTTTAAAACTAATTTGACTGGAGCTTGTTGCGACAGCTACCGGTCAAGTTAGTTTGAAAATATTCAACAGAATATTCCTTATATTTGAAAGAATTTGTTGTTTCTAGTATGCGGTCAGAGATAATATTTACAGCAGGACGCTTCAATCATGAACAATACAATTTGTCAAAATTATTAGGCCACAACACCTTTCAGTCAAATTCTTTTCAAATTAGCAGAAAGCCGTATCACATTAGATTCCTTGAAAGTATAGTCAAGCGGAATTTTTGATGGAAGACTACTGATTTAGAGACTTGGTAACCGAATATATATCCTCAATCCAATATAATAATTACAGTCGTTTAACCCTTTAACACTCATATCAGCCAAAAACGACTTCTGCAGTGATCTTGAGAAATGTCCATTTGCAGACCAAGAGAAGACTATTTTTTTTAATTTAACACTGCAATGACTGGCTCGATAACCGAGCCAGTCATTCCAGTGGTAGATTTTCAAAAGTAGTCTTCTCTTGGTCTGCAAATGGACATTTTCTATGAGAAAATTGAAATTTTCTTGAACAATTTTGAAGGTTAAAGGGCTAAAGCAAACAACCTGCTTAACTGTCTACATGCTGAATTCCTGCAAACTACATGTTCTATGGGGCATAACTGTGGATATGCTGCATATTTGGAAAACAATTTGACTGAAAGTTGGTGGTGGCTGAGCCACCAACAGTCACCTTGTTTTCAAAATATTACACAGGTACAGAGTTATTGCCCATTGAAGGTATTGTCTGGTGGCTTTGCAGCAGTCAGACAGTTAAGATCCTTGGTTGAGCAGTCACAGGTAATAAAAGCCAGAGATATAAGGGCAGTGAGGTTATAAAGCATGAATTATTTTACTCATGCCATCATTCTGCAGCCACTATGTTCCTGCCATTACTGGTACCCTGACTAGGCAGTGACAAAGAACAGGCACACTCGCACGCACGCACGCATGCACGCACACACACACAGACCATGAATTACTTTATTACCCATACACCATAAGTGGAAGTGGGTACTGTATTCATGGGTGGATGTGTGGGTGAGCGCATGCATGCGTGTGTGTGTGAGCGACCACATTAAGTGAGTGTGTGCTTATTCGGAGCTGTATCTAATATCTACAGATCTGATTTGAATAAAATTTTAATTTTAACATCATAACGTTGGTCATGATCCCAAAAAAAGGAAAGGTGGGGGTTTCCAATCTCTGATTGCTCGTTTAAATTTTAATTTATTCAAACTTCTCCCCTGGATTTTTCTTGAGGCCTTATACACAAGTCAGTTGTTTTACAGCAAAACTACACAAACCTAATGTAACCTATACTAATACTTGACATTTCAGTAGTAAAATGGTTAAAACATTAAACCAAACATCTCAATGATTGCTCTCATCATCCTCATTGTCAGCTTACATTAATCTGCTCTCTTGTGTTCAATCTCAAAATGGTGTGTTCCATCCACCAACTCTGAAAACGACTGACTGTGCACTGTATCATAAAAATAGGCTCACTAAGGGTTATATGGAGCAATATCTGCGAACAATTCTTCGTCTTGCGGCGGGTCGATACGCTTTTGTTCCACGACACCATTTATTGTGCCCTCAACACTTTCTGCTTCACTCTGACCAATAATCGGGTTTAATTCATTCTGGGACAAATCACCATCTGAATGTTCCGATGCCTGCTTATTTGGAATAGAGGCTAATTTGTGAGTGTCTGTTCCATTCAGGCTATTGTGGTCTGAAAAGTGCATTTCATCCTGGCTTGTTTCTTGTTCCTGTGTCTGAGTTGCATTACTCTCATTAAAGTCCTGAGCATTTGTGATATCACCATTTACATCATTACTAGCACCGTTAGCAAGACTCTTATCAGACTGTCTTAGTTCTGTGGCAATCATAGCAGCTGTTTGATTTTTAACATCGCTATGGCGACTAATATCAGATTTCATAGATGTTTGTGATGGCTGCCTTACTCTCGTTTTGTAAGTGGATATTTCTGCTTCATCATCGTTGTCTAAGTTGGATGATTGGGAATGTCTCTGACTGTTATATCCTGCATTATCTGCATTAGGTATCTGTTCGTTGAGGGAATGCACAGATTCTCTAGAAGTGTGTATCTGTTCAGCGGCTGATATGTCATGTGTTGCTCTGTCGAGTCCAGCGTTTAATTCCCCGTTATTGTGCTCGAACTCAGATGTCCTCTCTAATCCATTTACAGACCCATTTACTCCAGACTCGGATACATGAACTGATTCCTTTGTTTGTCTTCTTTTCTGTTCTATCACATTTTCATCACCAGGAATCGGTCTGGATAATGAATCGCGTGAACCTGTCAATGATCGTCGGCCAGCAGAACCGGAGCCTTGTCGCTGCCGGAACTGCAATAGTGCTGATTCCTTAGCCGAGATTTGTGATGGTTTTGCCGTGACATCCTGCTGTGTTAAGTGATTTGCTGTGTAACTGTTATTCCTAGAAGAAACACTGGCTGCTTTCTCTGATGATGTCACTGACTGACGATCAGTTTCCAGTCTAGCTCGCAATGCATCATCAGGCACCTCTTTGCTTTTCTTAGATTCTACTTCAATACTCATCGGCTTTTCTCTCACTAAACTCATATCCAATGGTAAGGGTGGAGCCTTTGGGCTGATTTGTTTGTAAGATATCTGTGATCTATCTGACTGTGGCATAGACATCTTACTCTCTGAATTCTCATTTTCACCTTCATCCATGTCGTTCCCTTCATTATCATCATCATCTTGATCATCGCTAAAGTCATCAGCTGCAGCAATTCCAGGTGACAGCTTTTGAAGCATCAGGTATGAGCGTGATTTCCTGCTTCCGTCTTCAGGGAGACCTGATAAACACAGAAACAGAAACTCGGATCATTGAGACCTTGTAACAAGCTGAAAACAGTGAAACAACCCAAGCTGGGAACAGTGAAACACAACCCAAGCTGGAAACAGTGAAACACAACCAAAGCTGGGAACAGTGAAACACAACCAAAGCTGAGAACAGTGAAACACAACCCAAGTTGAGAACAGTGAAACACAACCCAAGCTGTTAACAGTGAAACACAACCCAAGCTGGGAACAGTGAAATGCAACCCAAGCTGGGAACAGCGAAACGCAAGCCAAGCTGGGAACTCAAATGCATCCCAAGCTGGAAACAGTGAAATGCAACCCAAGCTGGGAACAGTGAAATGCAACCCAAGCTGAGAACATAGTAAAAACATGAGATAGGAACATTGTAACACAGCCAAGCTGAGAACATAGTAACAACATGAGATAGGAACATTAACACAGCCAAGCTGAGAACATAGTAACAACATGAGATAGGAACACTGTAACACAACCAAGCTGAGAACATAGTAACAACATGAGATAGGAACATTGTAACAGCCTAGCTGAGAACATAGTAACAACACAAGATAGGAACATTGAAACACACCCAAGCTGAGAACACAGTAACATGATATAGGAACACTGTAACACAACCAAGCTGAGAACATAGTAAAAACATGAGATAGGAACATTGTAACACAGCCAAACTGAGAACATAGTAACAACACGAGATAGGAATATTAACACAGCCAAGCTGAGAACACAGTAACAACATGAGATAGGAACATTGTAACAGCCTAGCTGAGAACATAGTAACAACACGAGATAGGAACACTTTGAAACACACCCAAGCTGAGAACATAGTAACATGATATAGGAACATTGCAACACAACCAAGCTGAGAACATAGTAACAACACAAGATAGGAATATTGTAACACAACCAAGCTGAGAACATAGTAACAACACCAGATAGGAACATTGTAACACAGTCAAGCTGAGAACATAGTAACAACACAAGATAGGAACATTGTAACACAGCCAAGCTGAGAACATAGTAACATGATATAGGAACACTGTAACACAACCAAGCTGAGAACATAGTAAAAACATGAGATAGGAACATTGTAACACATCCAAACTGAGAACATAGTAACAACACGAGATAGGAATATTAACACAGCCAAGCTGAGAACATAGTAACAACATGAGATAGGAACATTGTAACAGCCAAGCTGAGAACATAGTAACAACACGAGATAGGAACATTGTAAAACAACCAAGCTGAGAACATAGTAACAACACGAGATAGGAACACAGCCAAGTTGAGAACATAGTAACAACACGAGATAGGAACACAGCCAAGTTGAGAACATAGTAACAACACGAGATAGGAACATTGTAACACAACCAAGCTGAGAACATAGCAACAACACGAGATAGGAACACAGCCAAGCTGAGAACATAGTAACAACACGAGATAGGAACATTGTAACACAACCAAGCTGAGAACATAGCAACAACACGAGATAGGAACACAGCCAAGCTGAGAACATAGTAACAACACGAAATAGGAACATTGTAACACAACCAAGCTGAGAACATAGTAACAACCCGAGATAGGAACACAGCCAAGCTGAGAACATAGTAATAACACGAGATAGGAACACAGCCAAGCTGAGAACATAGTAACAACACGAGATAGGAACACAGCCAAGCTGAGAACATAGTAACAACACGAGATAGGAACATTGTAACACAGCCAAGCTGAGAACATAGTAACAACATGAGATACGAACACAGCCAAGCTGAGAACATAGTAACAACACCAGATAGGAACATTGTAACACAGCCATGCTGAGAACATAGCAACAACACAAGATAGGAACATTGTAACACAGCCAAGCTGAGAACATAGTAACAACATGAGATAGGAACATTGTAACACAGCCAAGCTGAGAACGTAGTAACAACACGAGATAGGAACACAGCCAAGCTGAGAACATAGTAACAACATGAGATACGAACACAGCCAAGCTGAGAACATAGTAACAACACGAGATAGGAACATTGTAACACAGCCAAGCTGAGAACATAGTAATAACATGAGATACGAACACAGCCAAGCTGAGAACATAGTAACAACACGAGATAGGAACATTGTAACACAGCCAAGCTGAGAACATAGTAATAACATGAGATAGGAACACAGCCAAGCTGAGAACATAGTAATAACATGAGATAGGAACACAGCCAAGCTGCGAACATAGTAACAACACGAGATAGGAACACAGCCAAGCTGAGAACATAGTAACAACATGAGAGAGGAACACAGCCAAGCTGAGAACATAGTAATAACATGAGATAGGAACACAGCCAAGCTGAGAACATAGTAACAACACGAGATAGGAACACAGCCAAGCTGAGAACATAGTAACAACACGAGATAGGAACATTGTAACACAGCCAAGCTGAGAACATAGTAATAACATGAGATAGGAACACAGCCAAGCTGAGAACATAGTAACAACACGAGATAGGGACATTGTAACACAGCCAAGCTGAGAACATAGTAATAACATGAGATAGGAACACAGCCAAGCTGAGAACATAGTAATAACATGAGATAGGAACACAGCCAAGCTGAGAACATAGTAACAACACGAGATAGGAACACAGCCAAGCTGAGAACATAGTAACAACATGAGATAGGAACACAGCCAAGCTGAGAACATAGTAACAACACGAGATAGGAACACAGCCAAGCTGAGAACATAGTAACAACACGAGATAGGAACATTGTAATACATGCACTTGGAACAGTACAGAGAATAGAGCCATCCATTTCTATCTATACCACGCCCATTTCTAGCGAAGCGCCGCCCACATTTTATGCGTGTTGAGATTGATTTATATATTTTTATTCCCAATTTCAAGCTAGCCATACAGGTAAACTGTTGAATATTTTGAAAGTAATTCGACTTAGTGCTGCTGCTGCCTACTATGGCAGCAACAGCAGTCAAATTTCTTTCAAAATACTCCACAGAATGCTTAGTAAATACTGAGTCCATCACAGACATACAATTTATACACTTGACAGATTACTCAATGACCATAACGGAGCTAAATACATCATTTATTATGCATATTAATTGTGGCAACAGCTTACATGTGACATAATTGATTATGATGTCATATACTTGAGTGACTGATCAGATCTCTCTATTATAACAAAACACAAGCTGGGAAAATTGACACACTTAGATAATTGACCTTTCCAGTTTTAGCTATGCCCCGCCCATCTCTACCTAAGCTCCACCCACACCTCACTCATGTTGGGAACTTGGGGTCGATTAATCACTGAATTCACTGACTATCAATTTCCCCCAAAATTATACAGGTAAGGTGATAAACTGTCCATTGTAACAAAACAAGCCTCAGTACATCTTGGAACATTGTAACACAACACATACTGAGAATCGTGTAACACAGCATGAGCAGAAAGCATCCTAGTGCAAAACGGGCTTGTACTGTGCTACAATATTCTCAGCTTCTGTTCAGTACGTTCACCAGTTAAATTGAGAGTTGAACAGAGGCATTCAATCTGTTACTCAAGTATCTAATGTCATACTCAACCACGTCACTAGTTCATTGACATTATAGCCTCACAAAAATCTAAAAGTCTATTAATAATGTACGAATTGTATGTCTTTGATAAATTTACAATTTAATAAACATTCTGTTGAATATTTTTTAACTCATTTGATTGTAAGCAGATGCGCCAGTCAAATTAGTTTCAAAATATCAACAGCCTATCTGTATAGTTACTATATAGTTAACTTTGGGTCTGGAAATTTAGGTTTTACAGTTTCATATCGATTCCAGCATGCGTAAAAAGGGAGTGACGCCTTGCTAGAAATGAATCCCTTGATTGTATAACAGTAAACTATGATTGCAGGGTGTGACACACCAAATAGAGTGCAACTAATAGGGCCTGTCTCTGATTGACACTCACCTGTATCCAAAATGAATGCCACTGAAGCCAGGGTCCAATGGCTAGGTGATAGAGCACTGCGCAGGTCAAAGGATGTCACTTGCACTTGACGACTCTAGAAATGTAAATATGAACATATCATTATGATTGGTATAAAACGTTAATAATTCTACTGAATATAGAAGATGATTCAGAACAAACAAACAATGCCAATTTGTCCATCGCCTGTTGAGTGTTGTCTGATGTCCATTGTCTCTTGATAGTTGACAGTTGTCTGGCGTTCACTAACAATAGTGAAAAAAGTGTGTCATCTTTTGATATATTAGTATTAAATTCAGCAGATACATTATTTTGCCAATATCAATCTGGCGTAAAAAAAATCAAGCTGATCAACACTTGAATATCAGAGTTATGGTCCTTGCTAGATCGGCAATGAATTGAAAAATGAACTGTAGCACTCTCATCATGGGAATTGTAGCGTGATATACATTATTCAAAACTTGTTCCATAAATAGAGAATCTGAACCGAGGTCACTTTTCATATCAGTATTATGGACCGAGTTGAAAATTATCAATTGCACAAGCTTTAGCGAGTGCAAAATTGATAATTTTCAACGAGGTTCATAATAGTGATATGAAAAGTGACCGAGTTTGAGATTTTATTCATCATATAAACTGTAATTTTGATATATTTGCCATTAGTTGCTGATGTGACTTTTATCTGATTTCTCATTGTTGATTTTCGTGAAATTGATACCGCCGCTGTGACGCACCACTACTTGATAACAGATACTGAATACGCAGCAAAATATAGTGACAAACACAAAATCTGGCGATGTCAGCCGTAAACTACACTTTTCTTCTAAGACTATCGCAGAGCCACGGCCATCAATCGTTACTTCGCGGCCGACTGATAAACTGTCAAATGATGACATTTTGTGATGATGTCTCATGAATGACAAATCGTAGTAAACAAATCGTAGTAAAACGGTACCGCATAGTAAACTAAATCACGGATTTCTTTTTTCACGAGAGAGTTGATACTTACCTCCCTAATACTCTTTGATATTGCCAAATATCGACTTTCACTCAATAACACACTCAGATTAAAAAAGTTAGGTGCCTATACTGGGCAGGTAGTCAGATGTCAGTCCGGCGAATTCCAGCCCTAACCTTGCGCATGCACAAACTAGTACTTCCTCTGACTAAATTTATTGGCTGACACTATGCAACTTTAAGAAAGCCTGAAGACCGAGCCTCTGTGGGGCGGAGAGGCTGGGTCCGTATTAGGGAGGTAAGTATCAACTCTCTCGTGAAAAAAGAAATCCATGATTTCGTTTATTTCACTTCAAGAGTATACTTACCTCCCTAATACTCTTTGATATTGCCAGAATTCGACAGGGAATTCGGCGGGAGGGAGGCGAGGTCAAAAGACCAGCTCTTCCCTATGCGCCCTTCTGTGTTTAAGGCACTTAAACTTCTGAAATTGTGTGAAAACACAACCAGGGATAGATTTGAACATCGGCTAACACAACCGATGGCTGAGAGATGACCCTATGTCATATGCGCTCGCAGACCGAGCCTCTGTGGGGCGGAGAGGCTGGGTCCATATTAGGGAGGTAAGTATCAACTCTCTCGTGAAAAAAGAAATCCATGATTTCGTTTATTTCACTTCAAGAGTATACTTACCTCCCTAATACTCTTTGATATTGCCAGAATTCGACAGGGAGTTCGGCGGAAGGGAGGCGAGGTCAAAAGACCAGCTCTTCCCAATGCGCCTTTCTGTGTTTAAGGCACTTAAACTTCAAAAATTGTGTGAAAACACAACCAGAGATAGATTTGAACATCGGCTAACACAACCGATGGCTGAAAGATGACCATATGTCATATGCGCTCCCCAGCCCCACGCCCCCCACCCCTTCTTGGGAGGAGGACTGAGTGACCTCAATGTCCCATACGCTCTCTACATACAAGTGCCATGTACTATAGGACATTAAACGAAAAGACTTCATTTTCGCATACTCTCAATAATGAACCACATAAAACACGTACCATCACCATATTAATAACGAAGGGTCACGTGACAATACAATTAACAATGAACAACACATAAACAACTGACCTTGTGGAGGTTGGCTGCTGTCATCATCTCCCCATAGGTGAAGACTGATGCAGCCCAAATAAGTGGTTGTTTCCATTGATTAATTGTAAAAATATATTTTAAAAATGAGGAAACCTCATCAAATATGTACACCTAAATTATTTTTTCAAAATCGATAAGGCGAGAGGATTCGAGGTGTCACGGAGGTAATAGTCTGTAAAACTGGACTCACAGTGCCACTGAGCTACCGACATAATGTCATCCACAGGGACCCCATTAAACAGGGCAGTGGAAGGCACTATGCCCCGGACACTGTGAGCCTTGGCCATGTCAACTTGTTTAGCTGTGGCAGATTTATGACAAAATTAAATACACTCTACAATCCACCTGGAAATGGTGTCTTTAGACGCCCTGCCATGGGGTTCAATATATGACAAACATAACACTGTTGGGTCCATCCGCCATTCCGCAAATCAGTTGATTTTATAATCATATGCCTTTGCCATAAACATGGCTGCTTGCTCAGAAAAGCCCTCCTTAATTCTAGATTCCTTGACAACATCCACGCAGTCAATTTTAACATTGACAGATTGCTGTGAAGGGCTTTGCTCTGGAAGCAGGATTGCTGGAGGGAATGCGTATACATACATTTCCACCCAGCTGATAGCTAGCGCATCTGTTGCGATAGCGCTCGGATCTGGAATCGGGGAGACGTACGTCGTCATCTTCTCATTCGTCTTCATTGCGAATAAATCTATGTTGGGTTTCCCCCAGTGGATGAACAGACGATCCGCCACACATTGATTCAGTTGCCATTCCATAGGTAAAACACTCATCCTTCGGCTCAATGATTCTGCTAACAGATTTAACCTTCCCGGAATATGAACTGCTTTCAAGGTAAACCTGTGATTCAGGCACCAGCAAAGCAGCTTCCATGTCATCATACAGAGAATGGGCGACTTCGTTCCGCCCTGGCGGTTTATGTAAGTCACTACTGTTGAGTTGTCTGATCGAATTAGAAAACTCTTGCCCTGAACTTTCTCTAAGAAATGTTCCAGGCCCAGGACTACTGCTCGTAATTCCAGTAGATTTATACGTTCTTTTGACTGTTCCAGATTCCAAAGCCCTGATATCGTAGATTCTTCCAGGCAAGCTCCCCACCCCTCCATCGATGCATCTGTATACATCATTAACTGACGGTGAGGAGGGGTGAGCATCACCCCCGCTACGAGATTCTCTGTCTTCAACCATCATTGTAGGTGGTGAATTAGGGGCTCCAGCACTGACACGTTTGAATCCAGTGAACCTGTACTCTGAGGCCATTGCATCATGAGAAATAACTGGATCGGCCGCCTGCGTAAGGTCGCCTGAGGCATGACTGGTTCCAGAGGAACCATCAACCCCAGCATTCTCAGGTAAACCCGTGCCAGGACATGATGACTGTTGCACACTGACTGAATTAATGAGATGAGTGTCTGAACCCTCTCCTGAGTAGGATAAACATATCCTATCGCCAGATCGAAGAACATTCCCAGGTATACAAACTTCTGGGATGGAGTCAGCTCTGATTTTTGAAAATTGATTATCCAGCCTAAGTCTGTGAGAGTTTTCAAAACTATCTCCAGATTTGCTGATAAACTTTCCTGGTTGTGTGCTTTTAACAGCCAGTCGTGTGGACTGCTATGCTCCTCCTGCGGAGGTATGCTGTTATCGCAAGAACCACCCTGGTGAAGACCCGAGGAGCTGTAGAAATTCTGAAGGGTAATACCCTGAATTCCCACTGTCTGCCCTGGAATGCGAATCTCAGGAAGCGACAGAAATTCCTCGCTATAGGAATGTGGAAATAAGCATCCTTCAAATCTATTGAAGCTGTCCACATTCCCTACTCCAACCCTGCCAACACCGATTTCACTGTCTCCATTTTGAAACTGGGTGTGTCTATGAACTTGTTCAATGGCTTGAGGTTGAGAATTGGTCTCCACCCTCCTGTGCTCTTTGATACTAGGAACACGGTTGAATAGACGCCCGGAGATTTTTGCGCCAGTTGAATTTCTCCTTTTTGTATGAGGGAATTTATCTCTTCCTCTATACACAACCGTTGATCTGGATCTCTTGGAATTCGAGTCCAGACTGGCACCAGAGACAGTCACGATGGAGGGTCTGTTATCCAATCGGGATGATACCCGACTGAAAGCCATCGCAAGACTAAACGGTCCTGAGTCAACCATTCCCACTCTTGCTTGTGGTGGGCCAATTGGCCTCCCACTGGACCACCTAGGGAGAGAGGTAGACCGGGAGCCTGGCCGCGTGTCCTCACCTAACGCCGCGCGATCATCCACGCTCGGCTTAGGTACCACACCGTATTTCTGATATTCATCAGACACGATGCGGCAACACCGCGCCACCTCGCGGCAGAGATGGCATTGCACTAACAGCCGACCTACCTGCCAATCACGGGTGGTGATCCCCTTGGCTAGCCAACTGTTCCACAGGCAGGTCTGGCCTGACGCTTATAAGCCACTGACAAGCGTCCGACAAGTCATCCTCTGTGGCTACTTGCAAAAGCTCTACAAGACGAGGGCCTTCGTCTTCCTCCTGAGCGTTCACAGGCGTGCATGAGGCTGGATAACCTGACACTCCTGGCAAGCCAGAGAAAGCATGTGGGCCCGAAAGAGCAGGCATACTAAACTGACTGGCTTGACCAGGAGTAGGCGCCGTGGTATTGCGTGGGGCGCTTATCGCCATACCATGGTCCTGACCAGCACCTGCTACATTCTCGGCAAGCCGAGGTATGTGGTAGACCTGGCCATCAGATCCAACCCGGGCTACCTTCTGTGCCGTGAACCCTACTCCTGCATGAGTAGAACCATGGATAATGTCGCCTGTATTCCCCACGAGGGGTGCACAGACGTCAATGTCCATGGTCATGGCATCAGAAGGAGAACCCAGCAGATAATCCTCTTCATCCTGGCCAGAAAGATTAGACTCCGCGTCAGCAAAGAATGCTAACCCGGTCTGGCCAGGAAAGGTACCATAGGAGGAACTGGTACCTGCGGTGTGCGGAAAATCCTGGCCTGATACGCAGGCACCAGGCTCCAGCGACAAACGTCCATGGATCACCAGCGCCGCAAGCCTGCTGCCAGTGTCCTGGACTGCCCCCTCTAATGGGGCCACCTCTGAATCTTGCTCGAAAACTGGTAGGGTCCTAAGGAAACCTGATTCAGTGGCGGGGATTACCTGCTCCGAAGCAGATGAAGAGGACAACAAAAGATTTGGTCCAAGAAGCATGCCACAGAGCAACTCTGGAACCAAATCCTTGATTGTCCTCTTCATCTCTCCCAACATCTCAACTCGGAAGGCCTCCATATCCACAGAGGACGAGGCCTTCCTCTTACCCTTCTTACCCGACACCTCTCTCTTCGGTCTTCTCTCCTCCTCAGCCACCTTCTCCTTTGCCTGTAACGATAAAAATTCCGTCATTAGCTCACCCCCCGCACCCCCCCCCCCACTGTTTACATATTTCACATTTAAGCAGTGGTCCACAGGGACTGCACTGGAAACAGAGATGAGGGGCGAATCGTTCTTTCAGAAAACGTCCACAAGAGGGACAACCAGGTCTCTGAAACAGGCCAGAGGATGAAGTTAAAGAATTAGTAACTCAAAACCAAAATAAAAAGGACAGAGAAGGTGGTCATAAAGACCACCTATAAAGATACTAAACCAGTGTTGGGCAAAACTTTAAATGTTAATAAAGTGCAAGGCTGATTATGACATCATAACTACAAAAAAAAGAAGAAAAAAAAGAAGTTAAATCGATCCGAAACAAACATCCACGTGTAAGGACGAATTGTATTCATATCCAGGACATCCTAACTAGAAAGTTTAGAACATACAGGCTATACAAACATCAGATAAACAATGATAAAATGGCAGCAGAGTTCATAAATATTTTCAAATAAATTCGAGGTGCCTCATATCACAACTAGAATACCTGAGTCTTTAGCATAGACAAACCATCCTCTCCGATGAACTGGAAACTCCACCAACACTATGACCTCTTAACTCTCTCCACCTTTAAAGGGAAGGAAGTGGACCAAGAGGGCAAAGTGAGAAGACCTTCCGAGGCCGCTAACTCACTGGGCATAGAATTTTGGTTAGATAACCTAACAATGTTAGTAGGAAATGGAACCTTGGTGGAGAGAAAAACAAACCCTCTGACGATGTGCTGTCCTGTTCAACCATAGATAGATACCTGTGGACATAAACACAAAGAGAGATTAGTATTTCATGGTGCCATTTAGAAATAGACCAGTTATTTTAGGCGCTTATCACAATAAACGCGAGTCCCGGAAACACATTACAATGGGACAAACTCGCTAAAATATAATTGAAGTCACCTGATGAATAGGTCCTGGGCCCTCCTCTGGAGACATAGCGCCTTTATGAAGTTCAGACATCATTCACTAGGTAAATTTCAATACTACTTTTCGAAAAACTAGCAGAAAACCTTAGAGCCAAAAATTGCATGGGAACTCTCTGCCAATAAATTAGCAAAGAGGAAGTACTAGTCTGCGCATGCGCTCTGGTGGGGCTGGCATCCGCCTGACTGTCTTCTGACTACCTGCCCAGTAGGGGCACCTTACTTTTTTAATCTGAGTGTTTTATTGAGTGAAAGCCGATATTGAGCAATATCAAAGAGTATTAGGGAGGTAAGTATACTCTTGAAGTGAAACTTGTTTACCTTATTCATGAATACTGGGCAGTGATATGTCTCATACTCGGGATTGTTCAGCCTCTGTGCCTCTACCTCAGATGCTGGTACAGGTATGACATATAAAGCTGGGATGATGCACACACTATCGCTGGAAGGAATAAACAACAGAAAGGTACATTGGTATGCTATCAGTCAGAGGGGATGATGCAACAGGGTTAAACGATAATGATTATTGTAATCATAATTGGTTTGAAACCTAGTTACTTAGTGTTTTTAAACAAAAGTTGACGGATGGACGATGGATGAGACAGTCGCCATGCATATCAGTGACCTTGACCTTTGACCTTTTGACCACAACATCATTGTGTGATGCCATGTCATTATAAGGAAGCATGTATCCAAGTTTGGGTCCAGTATCATTAACCAAACATGAGATATAAACAGAAAGGTTTAGCTAAACGTAAAAGCTGAAAAAATAAGGTCCTTTACCAAGGTCACAGTGACCTTGCCTTTTGACCTTTTGACCCCAATCTCAATGTGTGATGCCCTGTCATTATAAGGAAGCATGTGCCCAAGGTTTTTTACCAAGGTCACAGTAAACTTGGCCTCTTGACTCCAAGATCATTGTGTCATGTCGTGTCATTATAATGAAGCATGTGCCCAAGTTTGGGTCCAGTGTGATTAACCAAACATGAGATATAAACAGAAAAGTTGAGCCAAACACAAATTGGCCGCCGCCGCTGGATGATGTGCAGGGTATCGCAATAGCTCGTTTTACTTCGTAAAGTTGAGCTAAAAATTACCATTGGTTAGAAACAATAATATTGAAGTATGCGGATCATCCAGGTGATGGTTTCAGTAATGTTTGCAGCAGATTGGCGGTTTGTGCCTTCGCCTGTGCACAAGATCACTATTGCATGGTAGATACCAGCATTAACATCAGATGAATAAAGTAAACATATTCGATCCACAAACTCCATTTCATGGATCCTTTCGGCATTAACCAAATTGGGTGTAAAAGCATTTCCATCCCTCTAAGAATTATTTTCTGTAATTTTGACAGACAATTATTCTAATTAATTAGTCTATTTTCAAATTAAGCCGTTGAAAAAATTATTACTACCTGGCTTCGCAGAGACAGTCATGCTCAAAGTCCCATTCGGCACCATGAAGTTGCATGTCCGTCAGCATCAAGCCACCATTAGCAACAGCAGGCATATTGTCAAGATCACCAGTGTCAAGCACATGGCACTTGAATGTTAACTACAGGGGAAACAAGAAATTTAAGGAGTGAACTAGAGCACAATCATACAACTACTTTGTAAACATTTCTTTCTATATATCTGTGATATTTGCTACATTGCATAAAAACCTAATGCTGATTATTTGTCAAAATTCACCAGACTTGCTTCTGTAAGTCAGCAACACCTTTCAATGAAATCATTATTAAAAAATGCAGCATGTCTTGGACAGTAGACCCAAGGGGGTGGGGTGGGGGTGGTTGGGTTGGTGGTAGCTTGATGTTCACCTGCCATACATCTCAAGTTCTCGATCCAACAAATTTCTACAGCTTAACTCTCAAGAGAGTTTCAACATATGTTGTCAAAATAATAGAAAATGTGGTTGATAATTTTATTACGTTTGACCTACATTCTCCAAAAACTAGGGAAGACTGATCTAGTTGTTAAATGGGCTGGTGGGCTGTAGCTGCGCAGCAAGCATTTGAAAATTACATATGATCCTTCTAGCCAAATTAAATTGAGAATTTTATGAAGCTTCAATTTTTCATAAAATTAATTTTCACCCAAAAATATGATGAATAAAAATTCTGAAATTTGCGTGAAATCAGTCAAGTCACTAAGAAGTGATTTGACAAATTTTTCATAAAATCTAAGTCTAAGGATTTCACCCAAGAATTTGATGAATCAAAATTTTGAATGACAGTTCTAGAGTACAATAGGATCCTTTGAATCCAATTTGGTTGAGATTGGTCAAAATGGTAAGGAGAAAAAGCAATTTGACAATTTCCAGCAATTTTTTAATAAGATTGAAGATATTAGAGCCAAAAAATAGGTGAATACAAATTCTGAATGGAAGTTCTCAAGACTATGACCATTTGATAATTTCAGCCAAATTTGGTGGAAATTGGTAAAAACGTTAAGGAGAAGTAATTTGACAATTTCCAGTAAAATTTTAACAAAATCTAAGATTTTGACGCCAAAAACTAAAAAAAATCCAAATTTTGAATGGAAGTTCTGGAGCTGAGTACGATAGGATCCTTTGACACAAATTTGGCTAAAATCTGCCTATTGGTTAAGGAGTAGCATTTTAAACCAAAAGTTGACGGACGGATGACGGATAGTTGCCATGGCATTCTGGGCAGGTGAATTAACAATAATTAAGTTTATCAAGCAGGATGAAAAAAATATTTTCTCAAAGCATTCAATTTTACTATTTTCTGAGGGGAGGATGGACACAAAGAAAAGGAGCAGGGAACTATCAAATTCTGTTGAAAATACTACCACCAGTAAAACCAGAAATCAATCGGAATAATTTGAGAAAAAGTATTTAAATACAGTTTATGTGACTCTAGTGGGGTAACCAGCAACCAATTAGTGGCACTGCTGGCCCTTTGCGCTCCGCCATATGCAAACAGTGTCATGCCTGAATATAGTTCCATGAGAGATAGAAATAAAATTCTCCATAGGTGCTGATATAGAGTGATTATCTCGCTGTTGTTTAATTAAATTACTGGTACTGCTAATCATTTCTGAAAACATTATAATTGAGTCACTGTCTCTGGTGGGAGCAACGAGTTTCAATAAGAATATTTTCAAAATGGGCTTTCCATGGTCAGAGTATAATACATGTTGAATATTTTTAAATCAGTTTGACTTAAAGTAGTTCCTGTCACTGGAAACAACGGCTTTCAGTCGAATTGTTTATACCTAAAGAATACTTTCCATGTAGCAAGTAGGGGCTAGTCAGATTAATGCAAACATTGCTGTAATTACATATCATCGGGTATAGAGGATATTATTTATTCATCTCCATACAACAGATCGTAAAGGCCCAGCAGTGTCACTAATTGGTTCCCGCTTAGGCAACATGACTGTGCCCATTAGTCACATAAATGGTATTTAGATCTTTTTAAAAAAATTATTCCGAGTTATTTCTGTTTTTTAACCAGTGGTTACAGTTTTATTCTTATATTAGCTTATCATTCAACAGCATTTGATTTTTTTTGGTTTTTTTGGCTTTCTTTAAGAAGCAAACTGGTCTGTTAATAATCTGACAGTAAATTACCAGAAATATTGCTTCAGTAAAACACCTAATGGAGTACCTACAATTAATCACTACGGATCAATTCTCATTAACTGTCTGACTGCTGCAAGCTACCAGACAATAATTTCAATGGGCAATAACTCTGGACCTTCTGAATTTTCTGAAAAGAATTTGACTGAAAGTCAAATTGTTTTCGAAATATTAAGCAAATCAAGAATTAAACCCCATGGAAAAAATAGTGTGCAGATATTAAGCTGGCAGACAGTTAATACATGTCATAGGATATGTGTTTTTGAGTCGAAAGTTGGTGGTTCACTATGACATGTTGTTTTTCTCACAACATGTCTTAAAGAAACATCAATATTTGACTTAAAATGCAGATAGTCTTTCGAGCAGGCTTAACAGAACCGATCATATGAGAATATATATTGACAAATAACGCTATTTGTAATGTACAAGATGTTAATCAGTACCTGATCAATGGGACATTTCAGACGGTGTGCCTTGTCCTGCATAAGAGCTGTTAGAAGAGCTTGTGGATTGACCAGTCCTCCAAGCCACACCTGATTAACGTGACCATATCCACTCATATGCCGATCAACCTCTTCACCACTACCCTTGTATGTGGGCACCATACCATGTCTCACCCAGTATTGTAACTGATCATAGCGACGCTTCAAATCTGTGAAGAAATTAACATTACATTATCTTATCTCTCTAACCCTTTGCTGAGGATACTGGCCGAGGTCAGCCCATACTTTACTAATGACACTCCCGCCAAAAATATTCCACTAAGAGTGCTCATCCTTTGGCCACATAATCACCAGTTTTCTTCGAAAAACAAGGGAATAATTAACTACACTTTAATAAATACATAGAAAATGTTGTGGGAGACTTTTTTAAGGTCAATCTTACCCTGTCTGGTTAATGCCAAAGGGTGCCATGGAGTGGAGTTGATGTATCCAATGGCTTTCTTTAGCGTGCCTCCATGAGGTGAATTCATCATCTGGGTCAGATGAGAGAACTTGTATGATTCTGAACTGTACGTCGCTCCTAGAATGGCCTTCTAGTGTAAAGTGCCTTGAGACTGGTGTGTCATATCATATATGTTTGTAGAAGTTGGTGATGGAGCGTAGATGTTCTTGGATTCAGATCTTAAACGCTCTTTTCGTTTCTCCCATGTACTGTTTTTTGCAGTATTTACAGGTTATCAGGTATATAACATTTCTTGTTTGACAATTGCCGATGATTTTCACTCTGTATGTCAATTCTGTGTGGTTGCTTTTGAACCATCTACTTTGGTCCATTACTGTGCAGAAATCACATTTTCCTTTTGGGCAGGGGAGAAAAATGTTCCTGTGTTTTGTTTTTGTTTTTTCTGGATCGTCTAAACGGGCTCTGATGATGTCATCTTTGATCCTTTTGTTTCTCCTGAATCCAAACATTGGTTTCTCTGGGAAGGCTGTACTGCAGCATTGACTGCTTTCTAGGATATTCCAGTGTTTGAGTATTTTTTTTGGTACAAATTCACTGCTTTTGCTGAATTCTGTGATGGGGATCTGTCTCGGTGAGCCTTGTTTTGTTGTGGGCGTGGTCTGGTGGATGAGGGAATTCCTGTCTTGGTTGAATGCTTTTCTTGTGCTTGTCCTAGTAGTGCTGTTGGGTAGCCTCTTGATTCATAGTGTGTGATGAGATCTGTGCTGTGTTTGAGATAATCTCTGTTTGTGGACCAGATTCTGCGTAGGTGCAGACATTGTCCATATGGTCCTGTGTTCTTGCTTGAGATAGGATGCGCTGAAGTGTAATGGCAGTATCCGTGGATGTCAGTTGGCTTGGTGTACAGGGAGAAGATAATGTCATTCTTATCTCCCTTTATAACTGTGGTGTCTAGAAAATTCACATTCTTGTATGAAAATTCAGCAGTGAATTTGATGGTGGTGTGTGATTGATTCATGTATTTGATGAACTCGTTCAGTGCATCGTCTCCGTGCTCCCAGATCATAAAGATGTCATCTATGTATCTAAGGAATAGTGATGGCTGGTGTGGTGCATTTTTTAAGTTTTGTTTCTAACTCACTCATGAAGATGCATGCATAGGTGCATGCGGCTTTACTTCCCATTGGTGTACCACCTACCTGGAGTTGATGTTTACCATAAAATTCAAAATTGTTGAATTCTAAAACTAATTTTAATAAATTTAGTAGTACTCTTATTGACAGAGTACCTGGGAGGCTATGGAGTTGCATGAATTTAAGAAAATTTACCAAATTTCTTTTTCACGAATAAGATGACATACTTATCTCCCTAACACTCTTGATATACTAGTATATTGGCTCTGAAGTTCAATAATATTCAGAATTATAAAAAGTTAGGTGCCCCAAGTAGGCAGGGGGATGTACACAGTCATGCACATGACAGACCCCACCTACTGCACATGTGTATACTGGTACTTCCGTTATTAAATATTGGCTGACATAGAACCAACTATTCAAATAACCAAAGGACCAGGCCTCCATGGGGTGGAGAGGCCGGGATCCTGTTAGGGAGGTAAGTATGTCATCTCACTCGTGAAAAATAAATTTGGTAAATTTTCTTATTTCACATCATGAGAACATACTTACCTCCCTAACACTCTTGACAAAAGCCAGAATTTGAAAGTAAATTTGGTGGGAGGGAGGCAAGGTCCTGAAAACCAGCACACCCGTGAAGAGACTAGCTCTTTGAATTTTCAAGAAATTTAAAACATCTGAAATTGTGTCTGAAAACACAACCAGGAATAGAATTTTGCATCAGATAATCGACCGATGAAGAGAGATTGATCAAAAGGCAAATGGCCTCCCCGCACCCCCTCTCTTTCTGAGGAAGGTTAGGAAAAAACGCTGCTCTAAATGACTAGCACATTCTCTAATACTTGATGAAAAATTATTACTAGACATTGGAAAAGAGGAATTGCTTCATTTTCAAAAACTCTCTGAAAGAACCACAATTAAGAGACATTAACCATCACCACATTAAATAAAATACATGACACCAGCACCAAGACAAAAAACAAAATGGTCACATATACTGAACTCTGAGTCTTGGGCGCAGAACTCATCTCTTCCCCCCCCCTCCCCCCCCCCTGGATGAAGAGAATGGTACCAGATAATAGTAGGGATACCCTACCAACAAATGTGATATTTGTAAATAGCAGAGGAGGAAAACTAATTACAAATATATACCTCTACATTAATTTATTTTCTGAGGACTGAGACGGCGAGCGGGTTAGAAGGGTTACGGAGGTAATGGTCGTTAAAACTTGATTCACAGTGCCACTGGGCTACTGACATGATGTCTTCAATAGCAACACCATTAAATAATGCCATGGAAGTTACCACACCATGGACGCTATGAGCCTTGGCTCTATCTACTTGAATTTCAGTGGCTGTCTTATGACAGAATTGAATACATTCTACTATCCATCTGGAAATAGTGTCTCTTGACACCCTACCATGGGGTTCAATATATGACAACCATAGAGAGCATGGGTCCGTCCACCAATCCTGAGTCCTTCTCTTGTACTTATTTAAAGCACGGACAGGACACCATGCTTTAGAACCAGGATCATATCTGGTTAAGGCAGGTAAAATAATAGGTTGACTCGGATATTTTAAAGATTGATTCTTAGCCAAGAAATTCAATCTCAGTAGAAGCTTAAGGCCTTCACCTGTAACAATATAATGGTCAGGCTCAGCAGACAAGGGATGAATATCACTTCTGCGTCTGGCTGATGCAACTAAAAATACAGCTTTAAGTGTCAATAATTTTTATAGAAATAGCACTAAGTGGTTCAAATGGTTTATCACTCAAAACTTGAAGAACCAGAGAAAGACTCCATGATGGTGTCAGTGGAGGATTTCCCGGTCTGAGATTGCCCATAACTTTAAAACACATACTTCATCACTTGCCCTCTTTGCCATGCAAGGGATAACAGTCATTAATGCTGAGTTATATCCAGCAATAGAACTAGGCTTAAGACTATAGGCATCATACCAGGTGACAGAGAAAATCAGCTACTACCTGAATAGATGCATCCATTGGATTGATACATCTCTTTGAGCACCATTCTGCAGATCTGTTGATTTTATAATTATATGCTCTGGAGGTTGACCCCCTTCTGGCTCTGGTCATGAAATTGGCTGCTTGCTCAGAAAAGCCCTACTTAGTCGCGGATTTTTTGACAACATCCATGCAATCAATTGAAACATTGACAGATTGTTGTGAAGGGTCTTGCCCTGGATGATAATATTGTCCATCAGAGGCAGAGGAACCGATTTGCAGACCAGAAGGTCCAGCAGATCCGTAAACCATGATCGACTTAGCCAATTTGGGGCGATCAGAAGTACTTGGCATTCCTCCTGCTTGATCTTCTGAAGAATCCTTGGAATCAGGATTGTTGGAGGGTATGCATATGCATACATTCCCTTCCAAATGATAGATAGTGCATCTATTGCGATAGCGCTTGGATCTGGAATCGGAGAAACGTACATCGTCATCTTCGCATTCTTCCTCATTGCGAATAAATCTATGTTGGGTTTTCCCCAATCATTGAACAGACGTTCTGCCACACATTGATTTAGGTGCCATTCCGTAGGCAGAATGCTCATCCCTCGGCTCAATGAGTCTGCCAACAGATTCAGCCTTCCCGGAATATGAACTGCTTTCAAGGTGATCATATGATCCATGCACCAGCAAAGCAGTTTCCATGTCATCATACAGAGACTGGGTGACTTCGTTCCGCCCTGGCAGTTTATGTAACTCACTACTGTTGAGTTGTCTGAACATATCATCACAAATTTTCCCTCCACATCTTTTAAGAAGTGTTCCAGGCCTAGAATTACAGCCCGTAATGCTAGCATGTTGATATGTTCCTTTGACTGATCCAGATTCCAAAGCCCTGATATTGTGGCTTCTTCCTGGCAAGCTCCCCATCCCTCCATCAATGCATCCGTAAACATCGTTACTTGAGGGTGGGGAGGGGTCAGCATGACCCCCGCCAGGAGATTCCCTCTCTCCATCCACCAATGAGTGATGAATGAGAGAGTCCAACACTTGAATGCGCGAGTCCATCTTATACGGGCGGCCGTCCACTCCAAATCGGCCCACAGGTTGAATCATAAAATCATGCTCCCGAGGGAACAGGATGGTGTGAGCGGCCACGCTCCCCATGAGAGGAGTGTAGACGCTCGCATCCATGTCTTCATGATCATCCTGTGGGCCGAGCAGGTAGTCTTCATCATCTTCCTGGTCAGGAAAGTTAGACTCTGGATTAGTAAAGAAAACTAATCCAGACTGACCAGGAGACTGCTCGAAAGCAGATGATGAGGGTACTCCGCAAGCGATCGAGGTCAGGATCGCTGGTCGGGTCCCGCCTGATGCTGCTTGCGCTGCTGGATCACCAGGCGATGCGACAATCAAGTCCGGGTCCAAAACGGCCGCCCTTGGATCACTGAAAGCTTTGTCCAAACTAGTAGGGCATGATCCAGGGAAACACCTGTGCCTGGCAACATGCTGCGAAGCATGTCAGGCATCAGATCTTTCAAAGTCCTGCCCATCTCACTCACTAATTCTACCGTGAAGGCCTCGAGCTCACCCTTCTCAGAGGCCTTCTTCTTCGCCTTCTTGCCATCCTCGACCATCAGATTTGCCTGCAAAGCAAAGAATTCATAGGTTAGATCCCGTCCCCACTCTTTACAAATGGCACATTTGTTGGACAGCCTACAAACTGTACAAGATGGGCAAGGGTGGAGGAAGAATCTAGCCTTTAGGTTCTTGAAGCAAGTTGAACATGATGACTTCTGGAAGGTAGGCATATGAAGACAATGAGTATCATAGTTTGTAAACTTTGTTATTTCTTTTTAGTAAATACAGGAACAAACTCGAGAAAGAAGACACCCACTTTTATTACTGACAACCCTGAAGGGACAGATGTCTTCTCTTGTTAAACAATAACAAAAACAACCAGGGGAAACCGTAGTAAGAATGTTAGAAGGACGAGAGAGAAAGATTATGACTATCTAGATATCTCTCCACATTCATAATAAAGGATGATAATGACATCAATTAGACTTCTCTAAACTAAGATTATGACATCAAAGGAAAGAGAAAAAAATCTCTGGTTGATTATGACATCAAAACCTCAATGCAACAGCTCCTTCAAGGTAAGGGGACATCAGAAAATGAATGCAAGAAATACCTAGTGACTAAATACATTCATTACTCAAGAATAATATAATATTAAATTATATATCCGAGAGCCCATGCACATACAAGAGAGAATACAGTGCAATAAAGATGGTAGCAGAAATTGTAAATATTTTCAAATAATTAGGTGCCATAACTAATAAACTCCCTTATCCTGAGCACAGGCAAACCATCCTCTTGTGCAGAAGAACATGTCCATCCATCCAACGAGTCTCTTCTTTCTGTAGAGTCTGATGAAGGGGATGGGACAACAAAAGGAGGGAGATATTTATTCGCCCTATATCTCCGACCCTTAGACATGTCATAATGATAAGTAAAAAAAAGGGACATGAACAACCTCCACAGGCTCCTATCATCCATAAGTTGAACCTGTGGACAAAGCACAAGGGATTAATAGCCCTAGGCACTGGGAGAATTTAACTAGGATTCCCAGCACCTGAAAAGCGCGTTAATGCCAAATCGGCCGTGAACGAAAACTGGTAACACATAAAAGTTACAAGTCTTAATTAATATATGGAACAATATCACCTTAACGGAAGATGAAGATGACTCCTCTGGTGATTTTGACTCAGCCATAGATGAAGATGGATGATAAAAGTGATTGAAAATCTTAAAAAGAGCTTAGAAAAGTTTTCACAATGTTGCTTGAACAGCCAATATATTAGAAAACGAAGTACCAGTATGCGCATGCGCAGTCGGTGGGGTCTGTCATGTGCATGACTGTGTACATCCCCCTGCCCATTAGGGCACCTAACTTTTTATAATTCTGAATATTATTGAACTTAGAGCCGATATACTAGTATATCCAGAGTGTTAGGGCGGTAAGTATGTTCTCATGATGTGAAATTCCTGTCACTTGTAAACCCTCCTGGTTAGGAATATTTGTGTATAAGGACGTGAAATCCATGGTGACAAGAAGTGTTTCTTTGGTGATTTTACCATAGTTTTCCACTAATCTGTTGAAATCAGTGGTGTCCTTAACATAGGATTTTATTTCTTTGACATAGATTTTTATATGTTCGTCAATGAAGCTACTAATTAGCTCTGTTAGGCAGCCATTTCCACTTATGACACGTCTGCCCAGTACCAGGGCACCTGTTTTTGCTTTGTGGATTTTTGGTAGCAAATAGAAACGGGCAGTTTTCGGTTGTGGTGGGACTAGGCCGGCTGCTATGTCGGCTTTAATCTCACCATCCCTGACTAACTGGTCCAGTCTTTTCTGGACCAATTGTGTATGGATCTCTGTTCTGTCATCCTGTAGTTCCTGATAGAAATTTGTATCAGATAGTTGTCTTAAGGCTTCGCTAATGTAATCCAGTGTCTTGGATGACAATGGCTTGTCCTTTATCTGCTTTTTTCACGACGACATCCGTATGTTTCTTAAAATTTTAATGGCCAAAATTTCTGGGGGTTTTCAAATTGCCGGTTAGGTTTCTTTAGTGGATGTGTTTAGCGAATTGGAATTTGATAATTTTAATGAAGATATCTAGTTGCGCATTTGTGCCTGGAGCTGGATTGAACTTGGATTTTGGCAGGAATTTCTTCTTGAGCACCTTTTCCAGAATGGTTGCTTTGAGAACCGGTTGTGGTATGGTTAGGGGTGGGTTGGGTATGGTTAGGGGTGGGGCTGCTATGGGGTGTGTGGGTGGTTCTGGGTTGTTACCCAGAAGGGAGGGGTGGGGTGGGTAGATATTGGGGTAGTGTAGAGTTAATCGCAACCTTCTGAAAAACATGCCCAAATCTCTGTTGAGAATGCCAATGTCCGGTTCATAGACCGTAGGGCAGAAGCCTAGTCCCTTGTCTAGTGCTTCAATGGTGCTTTTATCTATTATCTTTTCAGAAAGATTTACAACAAACTTGGAATGGTACATTTTGTCAGCTTCATTTGAACCGTTATTATTAGTATTCATTGATTTAATAGGTGAAGACGGAAATAGTATAGGTTTACGATTTGCAGATGATGGTTGAAATATATTTTTGTAATTTTGTAGAATAGTTATTGGAAGTATCAGCATCTGCTTCTTTGCTGCTTTAGTTTTAGCACCATCTGGTGGATGTGTTCTAGTGGGTCGTCTTCCCTCTCGTCGTTTGAGATCAGCCGTCTGGGCCTTGTGCCCTGTCTCGCCCGGTTCTCAGTGTTTGAGCCTGGTTCCCGGTTTCTTCTGTTTCTGGTCTTCTGTTGAAGATTTGTTTCCGGTTCTTTAGTCTTGCCTTGGGTGGTAAGGCCTGCCCGTTTTTTGATTTCTGGAAAGGTTTTTTTCTAATTTGCTTATTATCGGGACTGGACATTCTGATTTGTTTGGCCCTGGTGGCTTCTACGGCTTTACCTGCTTCTGATAGTGTGCATGCGTGCTTGCATTCGTGCGTGCGTGCATGCATGTGTGTCCACAGCCCAAGAAAATTTGTTCCTAAGTAATTCAGAATAATTAACTCCATCCACAAAGAAAAGTTTGTAGAATAAAACCAGGCACGAAAGTCTTAATTGTCAAATACAATTTTGTCATACAAAATGTCCATTTGAAGAACACAAGATTATATTTGAAAATTTATTACTGGAATAACTGACTCGGTTATCCGGCCACTCATTACAGTGGTAAAGTACCATAAATAGTCTTCTCCTAGTCAGCAAATGGACATTTCTTAGGCCCATGGCAACAGCCTCTTTGGGCTGGCTTGACCACTGAATGGCTAAACATCCAGCTATTAACATGCTCAGACTTATAGTTTAAATATGAAAACTGTTTATGACACAATATCAATTCTGGTCTATATTTTAACATTATTTTCATTTCGCGCAACGGTTTTCCATAAAATTATTTGCAAATCATTTAACATTTTCTGCATTGTTTCCTTTAAAAATAGTATATTGGTAATTACGGGCTGAAAGGGATAAACAAATCAATACTGGTTCTTACCATATGTAACATGAAGAAAGCATAGGCTCAATGATTAATAAGTAATGTAGTAGCTTCCTTCTAATCTGAAAATATGTGTGTGGTGTAAACTGAACCCACGTTGTTGACAATTCACTCAGTGACATCATACTTAATGTCTAAACCAATGATTTTAACCACAATTTTATAATTGTAATTTGATAGAGTTTGTGAACATTTGCAAATCTTTTTAATTTATAAAATATAATACAAACTCTTATTCTTGGTCGGTTTTTATTGAAAGGTAAAATATAACGGTCAATTTATCGATACACGGAAACAATAAAATACAAAATCCAGGCCTTGACCTTGATACCAATGATTATGCAGTGCACTCTTCTCCAATACTTGTAGTGTAGTCATATCCCTGAAAAAGTAAATTCTTTACGATATAAAACTTTTTCTGTTGAATATTTTGAAATCATTAATTAAATTAAGTTTCCTTACATAATTGCCTTGAAAATGAGATATTGGGAATTCATCAATGAGTGTTAAGGTTATATATTTCTATATCTCACCTTTCAGCCATGACAGGAGACTGTGTGTGCCAGGCTGCTGCTGTGGATGTAACCAGCTAACGGGTACTTGTTCCTCTTGTAAGCTATACACGGTAGGAAGGAAAAGCGTGTGGAGTGCCTCGACTCCACTCAGAATATTATGCATAATCTGATGGATCTGCTGACGAATGTGACACAAAATCTGGTTCAACCACAGACATTCCTGAAAGACAAGGTTGTATAAATGAGGACTTAATAGACTGTGTTCTGCTACACTCAAAACTGCAGGACTAACCAATTTTAACCCATTAGCCCTCAAGCTGTCCAAAAATGGCTTCTGTTGTCGTCTTATTTGCAGAGCAAAAGTTACCACTAGTATGTCCGGCTAGATAATCGAGCCAGTCATTCCAGTGACAAATTAAAAAAAAATCCCAATGTTTTCCATTCTAATTTGAGAGTTAAACGGATAATTACAAACAAGAGACACATCCTCTATTAAAGGTGCACATTCACAACAAAATTTATGGGTAATGAAATCATCCTATGTTAAGATTTATTTAATTTCACTACACCTAAGCCTCTAAAAGTATAGTTTTAACGAGTTTATTTTCAAGCATTCTGGTATGAATATGCTCCTTTAATAAGAAGATTTAACTAGTATATCGGCTCTAAATTCAATAATATTCAGAATCATAAAACGTTAAGGTGCCCCTAATGGGCAGGTGGAAGTCCATAGTCATGCACATGACAGACCCCACCCACTACGCATGCGCATACAGGTACTTCCGTTACTAAATATTGGCTGACATAGAAGCAACTATTCAAATAACCAAAGGACCAGGCCTCCGTGGGGTGGCGAGGCCGGGATCCTGTTAGGGAGGTAAGTATGTCATCTCACCCGTGAAAATGAAATTTGATAAATTTTCTTATTTCACATCATGAGAACATACTTACCTCCCTAACACTCTTGATAAAAACCAGAATTTGAAAGTAAATTTGGTGGGAGGGAGGCAAGGTCCTGAAAACCAGCACACCCTTGAAGAGACTAGGTCCTTTGAATTTTCAAGAGATTTAAAACATCTGAAATTGTGACTGAAACACAACCAGGAATAGAATTTTGCATCGGATAATCGACCGATGAAGAGAGATTGATCAAAAGGCAAATGCGCTCCCCACCCCCCTCCGCCCCCACCCCCTCTTTTTGAGGAAGGTTAGGAAAAAACGCTGCTCTAAATGACTAGCACGTTCTCTAATACTTAATGAAAAGTTTTACTAGACATTGGAAAAAGAAGAATTGCTTCAATTTCAAAACTCTCTGAAAAAAACACAATTAAGAGATATTAACCATCACCATATTAAATAAAAAATTACACCATCACCAAAACAAAAAACAAAATGGTCATATATACTGACCTCTGATGTCTTGACGCGGCACTCATCTCTTCCCCAACTGGATGAAGAGAATTGTACCAGCTAATAGTAGGGATACCCTACCAACAAATGTGATATTTGTAAATAGCAGAGGAGGAAACTAATTACAAACATAAACCTCTACATTATTTTTTTTTCGGAGGACTGAGACGGCGAGCGGGTTAGAAGTGTCACGAAGGTAATGGTCAGTAAAACTTGATTCACAGTGCCACTGGGCTACTGACATAATGTCTTCAATAGAAACACCATTAAATAATGCCGTGGAAGTTACCACACCACAGACACTATGAGCCTTGGCTCTATCTACTTGGATTCCAGTGGTTGTCTTATGACAGAATTCAATACATTCTACTATCCATCTGGAAATAATGTCTCTTGACGCCCTACCATGGGGTTCAATATATGGCAACCATAGGGAGCATGGGTCCGGCCACCAAACCTAAGTACTTCTCTAGTACTTATTTAAAGCACGGACAGGACACCATACTTTAGCACCAGGATCATATCTGGTTAAGGCAGGTAAAATAATAGGTTTACCCGGATATTTTAAAGATTGATTCTTAGCCAAGAAATTCAATCTTGGTAGAAGCTTAAGGCCTTCACCTGTAACTATATAATGGTCAGGCTAAGCAGACAAGGCATGAATTTCACTCCTGCGTCTGGCTGATGCTGCCGCAACTAAAAATACAGTTTTAAGTGTAAATAATTTTACAGATATAGCACTAAGTGGTTCAAAAGGTTTATCACTCAAAACCTGCAGAACCAGAGAAAGACTCCATGACAGTGTCAGTGGAGGATTTCTTGGTCTGAGATTGCTCATACCTTAATAAGAGTATTTAAAACACTTACTTCATCACTTCCCCTCTTTGCCAAGCAAGGAATAACAGTCATTAATGTTGATTTGTATCCAGCAATAGAATTAGGCTTAAGACTATAGGCATCATACAGGTGACAGAGAAAATCAGCTACTACCTGAATAGATGCTTCCATCGGATTGATACATCTCTTTGAGCACCATTCTGCAAATCTGTTGATTTTATAATTATAAGCTCTGGAGGTTGATCCCCTCCTGGCTCTGGCCATGAAATTGGCTGCTTGCTCAGAAAAGCCCCCCTTAATCGCGGATTTTTGGACAACATCCATGCAGTCAATTGAAACATTGACGGATTGTTGCGAAGGGTCTTGCCCTGGAAGATAATATTGTCCATCAGAGGCATAGGAACCGTATTGCAAATCAGAAGGTCCAGCAGATCCGTAAACCAAGATCGGCGTGGCCAATTTGGGGCGATCAGAAGCACTTGGCATTCCTCTTGTTTGATCTTCTGAAGAATCCTTGGAATCAGGATTGTTGGAGGGTATGCATATGCATACATTCCCTTCCAACTGATAGCTAGCGCATCTATTGCGAGAGCGCTTGGATCTCGAATCGGAGAAACGTACGTCGTCATCTTCGCATTCTTCTTCATTGCGAACAAATCTATGTTGGGCTTTCCCCAATGATTGAACAGGTGATCCGCCACACATTGATTTAGTTGCCATTCCGTAGGCAGAATGCTCATCCTTCGGCTCAATGAGTCTGCTAATAGATTCAGCCTTCCCGGAATATGAACTGCTTTCAAGGTGATCATATGATCCATGCACCAGCAAAGCAGCTTGAGACTGGGCGACTTCGTTCTGCCCTGGCGGTTTATGTAACTCACTATTGTAGAGTTGTCTGAACGTATCATCACAAATTTTCCCTCACCTTCCTTTAAGAAGTGTTCCAGGTCTAGAATTACAGCCCTTAATTCTAGCATGTTGATATGTTCCTTTGACTGATCCAGATTCTAAAGCCCTTATATTGTGGCTTCTTCCAGGCAAGCTCCCCAACCCTCCATCAATGCATCTGTAAGCATCGTTACTTGACAGTGGCTGACCCCCGCCAGGAGATTCCCTCTCTCGATCCACCAATGAAGGTGATGAATGAGAGGGTCCAACACTTGAATGCGCGAGTCCAGTGATCCTGAACTCTGCATCCACTGAGTCATGAGAAACAATTGAATCGGCCGCCTGCGTAAGGCCGCCTGAGGAATGACTGGTTCCACTGAAACCATCAGACGTAACATTCGCAGATAGACTCGTGCTAGAATATAACGACTGTTGCAAACCAACTGAATGCACGAGAGGAGATTTTCCCCTCTCTCTTGGGATGGATAAACATATCCTATCTCCAGATCGAAGAACATACCCAGACAAACAAACTTCTGGGATGGAGTCAGCTCTGATTTCTGAAAGTTGATTATCCAGCCTAAATCTGTGAGAGTTTTCAAAACCATCTCCAGATTTTCTGTCAAGCTTTCTGGGTTGTGTGCTTTCAGCAACCAGTCGTCTATATAAGTGTGAACAGCTATATTTCCCCCCGCGGAGGTATGCCATGATAGCAAGTACCACTCGAGTGAAGACCCTTGGAGCCGTCGACATGCCGAATGGAAGAACCTTGAATTCCCATAGGCGTCCCTGAAAAGCAAATCTCAGGAACTGACGAAAACTCCTTGCAATTGGAATGTGGAAATAAGCATCCTTGAGATCTATTGATGCTGTCCACATCCCCTTCTCTAACCCCAACAACACAGATCTTACTGTTTCCATTTTGAAAACTCTATAAACTTGTTTAGAGGTTTGAGGTTGAAAATTGGTCTCCACCCCACGGTGTTCTTTGTCACAAGAAACACGGTTGAATAGAAGCCCGGGCAATCTTGCGCTGGTTGAATTGCTTCCTTTAGAATTAGAGATTCTATCTCCTCTTCTATGCACAACCGCTTGTCTGGATCTCTTGGAATTTGAGTCCAGACCGGTACCAGAGACAGATGCAATGGCGGACCTCATCCATTCTGGACTGTATCCGTGCGAAAGCCATTGCAAGACTAAGCCGTCCTGAATTAACCGCTCCCACTTCTGAATGTGGCAAGTCAAACGACCTCCCACTGGTGAACCTAGGGTTGATGGGGTGCCCATAAATTTTAGAAGTGGGAGTGTCTCTGGTACGAGTGACAACACCCGAGTGGTACTTGTGGTAACCGCAAACGATTTTAGCCCATCAGGCCCGGTTACCACGTGCCGCGACCAGTGCCACGTGCACCACGGTGCGCGGGCTGCTGTCTGGCTGGCTGCGCTTGGGGTGCTGGCTGACATAAAACAGCACGCTGCTGCTGGCGCGGCCGACGCGGTCTCTGAACCCGGCCGGCCTGCTGGCCTCTGACAATGCCAGCGCCGCCACGAGCGTACTGCTGTCGAGCAGCCAAGGGCTGAACATGCACGTGTTCTCTGCGCAGCACTTCAAACTGTGCGCGCAGTGCCCTCTGGTTGTTCACCAAAGTTACTGTCTCTTGGAGGTGCTGACAACCTTCACCTCCAAAGAGACCATGGCCCGCCATCGGCGCTTGCAACAAGCGTGACTTGAGCTCCTGAGACGGGCACAAATTGTCCAACGCAAAGGTGCGCCTCATTCTCAGCGACTTTGTGACTGACCTAGTCAGACAGTCCAAGCCAGGTTGATGCCATCCTGGATGGCTTGCTGGACTGTCACAGGACTAGGCTCTTGCTGCACTGAAGCTGCTACAACCCAAGATAGCAGCTGAGAGACATGAGACAGCGCACTAATCACCGCTCGTGAACTCTCCTCGGTGTCGCGCAAAGCGGCATTAGCCGAGCGCATAGCGCCCGTGCACAATGCTCCTGTGTCAGCACGGGGACCCGGCCACGTATCTTCCCCCCCAGCGGCGCGGTCGTCCGTGCTTGGTCTGGGCACTAGGCCATATCGAGCATACTGACTAGCAGTAACTCGACATCATCTAGCAACCTCGCGGGGGGCCTTTGCGAGGCGACCTTTTGGTCTGATCGACTCCTCTGCCGCCGAGAACATATCTAAGATATGTTCAGCATATGGCAGAGACAGAGTCGTGTTGGCCAATGGCTTTGCCTGTAACCATGCCCGAGGGTTACCGGCGGCCATCTCATCCACGGAGAGCTCTGGTCTGACAGCGAGGAGCCACGCACATGCTTCTGACCACTCTTCATCCGTGGCTACCTGCGAATTGCTGATGAGCAGCGGGCCCTCATCATCTTCAATGGCATTCGCAGGTAAGGCCGAGGAGGCTATAGATGAACCTGGCTGCCCAGGGAATGTATACGGGCCCGCGAGGGCTGGCATAACATTCTCCATAGACTGACCAGGCACCAAGGCCGAGCTTGTATGTGGGGGTTCATGCACACCAGCGTGGCCCGGAACGTCCGTATGAGATTCCACGTCTAAGCGTGGAATCTTATACGGGTGGCCGTCTGCTCCAAACCGGCCCACAGGCTGAATCATGAAACCTGCTCACGAGTGAACAGTACCATAGGTGCGAGCGGTCGCACTCCCCATGAGAGGAGTGTAGACGCTCGCATCCATGTCTTCATGCTCATCCTGTGGACCGAGCAGGTAGTCTTCATCATCTTCCTGGTCAGGAAACTTAGACTCTGGATTAGTAAGGAAAACTAACCCAGACTGACCAGGAGAATGCTCGAAAGCAGACGATGAGGTTACTCTGCGAGTGATCGTGGTCAGGCCCGCTGGTCGGGTCCCGCCTGATGCTGCTCGCGCCGCTGGAACACCAGGCAATGCGAACATCAAGCCTGGGTCCAAGATGGCCGCCCCTGGATCACTAAACACTTTGTCCGAGCTAGTAGGCCATGATCCAGGGATGGGGGCTACCTGCACTGAGGTCGACGCGCAGGAAGTTGAAACACCTGTGCCAGGCAACATGCCGCGAAGCATGTCAGGCATCAGGTCTTTCAAAGTCCTGCGCATCTCACTCACTAACTCACTCTTGAAGGCCTCGAGCCCACCCTTCTCAGAGGCCTTCTTCTTACCATCCTTCTTAGTCTTCTTACCCTCCTCAGCCATCAGCTTATCCTGGGAACAGAAGAATTCAGAGGTTAGATCCCCACCCCCTCCTACTCATTACAAATGACACATTTGTTAGTTAGCCTACAAGCTGAACACAGATGGCAAGGGTGGGGGAAGAATCTAGCCTTCATAGGCTTCAGACAAGATGGACATGACTTCTGAAAGGGAAGGGATACGAAGACAATGAGTATTATAGTTTGCAAAACCTTGTTAATTGACTATTAGTACAAAACAAGAACAAACTCGAGAGAAGACATCCACTTTTATTACAGACAACCCTGACGGGACAGCTGACTTCTCTAGTTAATAAAAACCAATCACAACCAGGATCCCAAATTAAGAAAGAGAGAGAGAATAAACGAAATCTAGGATTTCTTTTTTCACGAGAGAGTTGATACTTACCTCCCTAATACTTTTGATATTGCTAAATATTGGCTTTCACTCAATAAACACTCAGATTTAAACAGTTAGGTGCCCCTACTGGGCAGGGAGTCAGAGCGTAGTCCGGCGGATGCCAGCCCCACCACCGCGCATGCGCAGACTAGCACTTCCTCTGACTAGATTATTGGCTGACACACATGCAACTATTAAGAGCCTGAAGACCGAGCCTCTGTGGGGTGGAGAGGCCGGGTCCGTATCTAGGGAGGTAAGTATCAACTCTCTCGTGAAAAAAGAAATCCTAGATTTCGTTTATTTCACTTCAAGAGTATACTTACCTCCCTAATACTTTTGATATTGCCAGAATTCGAAAGTGAATCTGGCGGGAGGGAGGCGAGGTCAAAAGACCAGCTCATCCCTATACGCTTTTCTGCGTTTAAGGCACTAAAACTTCTGAAACTGTAAGAAAAAACAGTCAGGATTTGACTAACCATCGGATAACACCACCGATGTATGAGAGATGACCGAATGTCATATGCGCTCCCCCCCCTCCTTCCTGGGAGGAAGAGTCGACTGACCTCAATGTCCTATACGCTCTCTACGTACAAGTGCCATGTACTACAGGACAGAGACGAAAAAGCTCCATTTTCGTAACTCTCAACAATGAACCACACAAATACACAAACCATCACCATATTAATAACGGGTAATCGTGACAAAACAATCAACAACGGACAACACATGAACAAGACTGACCTTGTTGACAATGGCTGCTGACATCATCTTCCCATCGGTAAAGACTGATGCAGGCCCAAAAATGTGGGTGTTTCCATAAATTAATTGTGATATATATAAGTAATGAGGAAATCACCTCAAAAAATATAAACCGATTTATTTTTTCAAAACCGACAAGGCGAGAGGATTAGAGGTGTCACGGAGATAATGGTCTGTAAAACTTGACTCACAGTGCCACTGAGCCACCGACATAATATCATCCACAGGGACCCCATTAAATAGGGCCGTGGATGTCACTACGCCGCGGACACTGTGAGCCTTGGCCACGTCAACCTGTTTCCCGGTGGCGGATTTATGGCAAAACTGAATGCATTCCACAATCCACCTGGAAATGGTGTCCTTAGAAGCCCTCCCATGGGGTTCAATATATGACAACCATAACGCTGACTGGTCGGTGCGCCATGCCGCCGTACGTTGTTTGTACCGGCGCAGTGCCCGGACGGGACACCATGCTTTAGAATTAGGATCATATCTAGTTAAAGCAGGCAAAATAATAGGTTGACCTGGATATTTCAACGACTGACTTTTAGCCAAGAAATTAATCCTAGGTAGCAGCTTAAGGCCTTCCCCTGAAACCACAAAACGGTCATCCTCGGCTGATAAGGCATGAATCTCACTCCTACGCCTAGCCGAGGCCGCAGCAATTAAAAACACAGTCTTCAGTGTTAATAGTTTCATAGAAATGGAACTAAGTGGTTCAAAAGGCTTATCACCTAGTACTTGAAGCACTAGCGATAAACTCCAAGACGGAATCACAGGAGGATTCCTTGGTCTTAGATTGCCCATGCCTTTAATTAATACATTCAATGTATTTACTTCATCACTTCCCCTCTTAGCCAAGCAAGGAATAACAGACATTAATGCTGACTTATAACCAGCAATAGAGTTAGGCTTGAGGCTATAGGCATCATAGAGGTGACAGAGGAAATCAGCTACTACTTGAATAGATGAATCCATTGGATCAATACATCTTTTTGAGCACCATTCTGCAAATCTGTTGATTTTATAATTATATGCTCTGGAGGTTGACCCCCTCCTGGCTTTGGCCATAAACATGGCTGCTTGCTCAGAAAAGCCCTCCTTAATTCTAGATTCCTTGACAACATCCACGCAGTCAATCTGAACATTGACGGATTGTTGTGAAGGGCCTTGCCCTGGAAGATAATATCTTCCATCAGAGGCAGAGGAACCGGATTGCAGACCAGAAGGTCCAGCAGATCCGTATACCATGATCGGCTTGGCCAATCCGGGGCGATCAGAAGCACTTGGCATTCCTCTTGTCTGATTTTCTGAAGAATTTTTGGAATCAGGATTGCTGGAGGGAATGCGTATGCATACATTCTCCCCCAGCTGATAGCTAACGCATCTGTTGCGAAAGCGCTTGGATCCGGAATCGGAGAGACGTACGTCGTCATCTTCGCATTCTTCTTTGTTGCGAACAAATCGATGTTGGGTTTCCCCCAATGGTCGAACAGACGATCCGCCACACATTGATTTAGTTGCCATTCCGTGGGTAAAACACTCATCCTTCGGCTCAATGAGTCTGCTAGCAGGTTTAACCTTCCCGGAATATGAACTGCTTTCAAGGTAATCTGGTGATCCAGACACCAACAAAGCAGTTTCCATGTCATCATACAGAGACTGGGCGACTTCGTTCCGCCCTGGCGGTTTATGTAAGTCACAACTGTTGAGTTGTCTGAACGAATAAGAACAATCTTGCCCTGAACTTTCTGTAAGAAATGTTCCAGGCCCAGGACTACTGCTCTTAGCTCCAGTAGATTTATATGTTCCTGTGACTGTTCCAGATTCCAAAGCCCTGATATCGTGGATTCTTCCAGGCAAGCTCCCCAGCCCTCCATCGATGCATCTGTATACACAGTCACCTGAGGGTGGGGAGGGGTTAGCAAAACCCCCGGTAAGAGATTCTCTGTATTCAACCACCATTGCAGGTGGTGAATCAGAGGCGCCAACACTGACACATTCGAGTCCAGCGAACCTGTACTCTGGGTCCATTGTGTCATGAGAAACAACTGGATCGGCCGCCTGCGTAAGGCGGCCTGAGGAATGACTGGTTCCAACGAAACCATCAACCCCAGCATTCTCAAGTAAACCCGTGCCAGGACATGACGACTGTCGCACACTGACTGAATCAACGAGATGAGTATTTGAACTCTCTCCTGAGTAGGATAAACATATCCTGTCTCCAGATCGAAGAACATCCCCAGGTAAACAAACTTCTGGGATGGAGTCAGCTCTGATTTTGGGAAATTGATCATCCAGCCCAAGTCTGTGAGAATTTTCAAAACAATCTCCAGATTGGCGGACAAACTTTCCCGGGTATGCGCTTTCAACAGCCAGTCGTCTATGTACGTGTGGACTGCTATGCTTCTCCTGCGGAGGTATGCTGTGATCGCAAGAACCACACGGGTGAAAACCCGAGGAGCCGTGGAAATTCCGAAGGGCAACACCCTGAATTCCCACTGTCTGCCCTGGAATGCAAACCTCAGGAAGCGACAGAAACTCCTGTGGATGGGGATGTGGAAATAAGCGTCCTTCAAATCTATCGACGCCGTCCACATCCCCCTCTCCAACCCCGCCAACACCGAGCGCACCGTTTCCATCTTGAAACTGGGCGTCTCGATGAACTTGTTCAATGGCTTGAGGTTGAGAATCGGTCTCCACCCACCGGTGCGTTTTGTTACCAAGAACAGGGTTGAATAGAAGCCCGGACACCTTTGTGCCGGCTGAATAGCTCCTTTTTGTACGAGGGAATTTATCTCCTCCTCGATACACAACCTTTGATCTGGATCTCTCGGAATGGGAGTCCAGACTGGCACCAGAGACAGTCGCGACGGCGGGCCTGTCATCCACTCTGGATGATACCCCACGGAAAGCCATCGCAAGACTAAACGGTCCTGAGTTAACCGTTCCCACTCTTGCATGTGGTCGGCTAGCCGGCCTCCCACCGGTCCACCTAGGGACCGCGGTGGACACAAGGCATGCAAGAGCGGCACTGTCTCCGTCGCCATACACACCGGCGTGGTCCTTACCGCGGTAAGCGCCCTGTCAGGAACGATAACCACGCCCAGATCCTCGCGCGACCCGCCCCGCCCCGCGCGCACCTCGGTGCACGGGCGGCTGCCTGGCTGACGGCGGCTGAGGAGCCTGCGCCCCCCTCACTGCTGGCCGAATCGCACGCGGCCGAGGCCGGCGCTGCGACGGCGGCTGGCCTCTGACTTGGCCAACACCACCTCGAGCCTGCAGGGGACGATACGCAGGGGCCGCGGCGCGAACGTTAGCACGACGCAGTACCTCAAACTGTTCGCGCAGCGCCCTCTGGTTATTCACCAGGGTGACCGTCTCCTGGAGGTGGCGACATCCCTCACCTCCAAAAAGACCAGGACCCGTCATCGGCGTACGGAGTAGCCTATTATACAGGTCCTGAGACGGGCACAGATTGTCCAGGGCAAATGTGCGTCTTGCCCTGACACTCCTGGTCACCGCCCGCGTCATACAGTCCAGCGCCAGGTTAATACCATCCTGGATGGTTCGCTGGACCGCGAGCGGGCCTGGCTGGCGCGATGCGGATGCCGTTACTACCCCCTGTAACAGCTGGGAGACGTGGGACAGAGCGGCCATCGAAGCCCTCCCACTCTCCTCCGCATCACGCAACGCGGTATCCGCCGAACGCAACGCGTTCGCGCACAAGACCCCCGCGTCAGAACGGGAGCCTGGCCGCGTATCCTCACCCAAAGCCGCGCGGTCATCCACGCTGGGCTTGGGTACCACACCGTACCGCTGGTAGTCCAGGGGCACGATGCGACAACGCCTGGCCACCTCGCGAGGGGCCTTCGCGAGACGTCCACTCGTGTTAATGGACGCCTCCGCCGCCTTGAACATGTCAACGACATGCTCCGCCAGCGGCAGAGAAGGCATAGCGTTAGCAGTTGGTTTCCCAGCTAACCACGGCGTGTGAACACGGTGGCTAGCCGACTGCTCCACGGGCAGATCAGGCCTAACGCTCACCAACCACTGGCAAGCGTCATACCAATCCTCCTCCGTGGCTAACTGCGAGCGCTCTACAAGACGGGGTCCTTCGTCTTCCTCCTGAGCGCAAGCAGTAGAGCTTGACGGCGGGTACGCTGATACACCTGGCAAGCCAGGGAAAACATGCGGGCCTGAAAGCACCGGCATGAGAATATCACTGGTTTGACCAGGAGCAGGCACCGCGGTAGAGCGCGGGGTATATATAGCCCTACCACGGGCCCGGCCAGCACCAGCTACACTCTCGGCAAGCCGAGGTATGCGGTACCGCTGGCCATCAGCAGCGCCCTGGGCCACCACCTGAACCGCGGACCTTACTCCAGGGTGAGTAATACCGTGGAAAAAAGCGCCTGTATTCCCCGCGAGGGGAGCACAAACGTCTTCATCCATGTCCACGTCGTCAGACGGCGACCCTAGCAGGTAATCCTCATCACCCTGGTCAGAAAGATTAGACCCCGGGTCAGCAAAGAGAGCTAACCCGGGCTGACCAGGAACGGTGCCATAGGAGGTACTGGCCACCGCGGCGTGCGGATACCCCTGGACTGATAAGCAGCCAGCGGGTTCCAGCGACAACCGTCCACGGTCCCCTATCGGCGCGGCAATAAGCCTGCTGCCAGGGCCGTGGAACGCCCCCTCTAATGGGGCCACCTCTGAATCGTCGGACAACGGAAGCGGACTAAGGAAAATCGATCCAGAGGCGGGGATTACCTGCTCCGAAGCCGATGATGAGGACAATAAAGGATCCGGTCCAGGAAGCATGCCACGAAGCAACCCTGGAACCAAATCTTTTTATTGTCCTCTTCATCTCTCCCAACATCTCGGTCCGGAAGGTCTCCATATCCACCGCGGACGAGACCTTCCCCTTACCCTTCCTACTTACAACCTCTCGTTTCCGCTTCTTCTTCCTCTCCTCCACTACCACCTTGTCCGTCGCCTGTAAGCAGCACAAGAATTCGGACATTAACTCGCCCCCCCAGTGCTTACATATGTCACAATTAATCAATGGACCACAAGGGCTACATCGACAACACAGATGCGGCCAGAACTTCACATGCATAAAACGTCCACAGGACGCGCAACCCGGTCCCTGAAACAGGGCAAAGGACAAGGAGTATGAGCAACTAGTTAAGCTTAGAAACTCAATCCAACTCAAGGAGAAGGAAAACGATCATAAAGATCAATATACATCAAAAACCAGCATAGCGCTTGAATTGCTAATAAATACATAGCCAGCTGATTATGACGTCATTAATCCCGTGACAGGAAAAATTCGATCCCAACAAAACATCCAAGTGCAAAGACGAATTGTATGCTGAATGGATAAGTTGACTACACAACCATCAGATACATATAGATAACTCTTGACTGGCAAAAATGTTAATTATCTCCCTTTGATTGTTTACAATAATTAACATCACCACATTATCAATAACTAGATACCTGACACTTTGTATAGACAAACCATCCAACGTGACGAACCGGAAACTCCACCATCTGCACGCCTCTTAACTCTCTCCACCTCATGGGGAAGGAATTGGATCAAGAGGGCAAAGTGAGAAGACCTTTATACCAGGCCTCCAACTCACTGGACATAATTTTTCATTTGGTTAGATAACCTAACAGAGTTAGTAGGAAATGGAACCATGGTGGAGAGAATACTAATTCTCTGGTACTGTGACGTCACAACCTAGCGTCATACAGACCTGTGGACAGAAACAGAAAGAGAAATTAGTCCTAGGTAGCACCGAGTTGACCTAAACCAACTAACTAAGGCGCTTATCACGGTAAACGCGAGTCCCGGAAACACAACACACCGGGAAGAAAACTCGCTAATTTTACTAGAAGTCACCTGATTTAAAGGTCCAACGTCCTCCGGTGGCGAAGTGTATCCTCCCGCCATCCAAATCAGGTCTTATCACTTCCAAAATCACACCAATAAAAACGTTAATGAGCAAGAAAAGCTTATGACTGAAAAACATGTGTGTTCTCTTTGCCAATAATCTAGCAAAGAGGAAGTGCTAGTCTGCGCATGCGCGGTGGTGGGGCTGGCATCCGCCGGACTACGCTCTGACTCCCTGCCCAGTAGGGGCACCTAACTGTTTAAATCTGAGTGTTTATTGAGTGAAAGCCAATATTTAGCAATATCAAAAGTATTAGGGAGGTAAGTATACTCTTGAAGTGAAAAGATCATGACTATCTAGGTATCTCTCCACCATCATAATAAAGGGTGATAAACACATCACACACTTCTCTAAACCAAGATTATGACATCAAAGAAAGAGAAAAAAACTCTGGTTGATTATGCCATCAAACCTCAATGCAAAAGCTCCTTCAAGGAGAGGGGACGTCAGAAAAGAATGCAAGAAATATCTAGATATTAAAAACATTCATACCTCCCGAATAATATAATATCACATTATATATATATATATTCGAGAACCCATGCACACACAAGAGAGAATACAGTGCAATAACAAAAGGCAGCAGAAAATTGTGATTATTTTCAAATAATTATGTGCCATAATTAATAAACTCCCTTAGCCTGAGCACAGGCAACCATCCTCTTGTGCAGGAGAACACGTCCATCCATCCGCCGAGACTCCTCTTCCAGAAGAACTGATGAGGGGGATGGGACAAAAGGAAGGAGATATTTCCTTTATTAATGTAATATATCTCCAACCCTTAGACATATCACGATGATAAGTAAAAAAAGAGATGTGAACAACCTTCGAGAGAAGAACAGGAATCCTTATTCATACATAAGTCGAACCTGTAAGCACAAAGCACAAGAGATTAATAGCCCTAGGCGTTGGGAAAAAATTTAACAAGGATTCCCAGCGCCTGAAAACGCAGTACCGCCGAAACGGCCGCGACGAAAACCGGTAACAAATAAAAGTTACGTCTTAGATAAATATATGGAACAATATCACCTTAGCAGATGACGAGGAGGACTCCTCCAACACTTTTGCATCAGCCATGATGGAATAGGATGATTTAAATAGAGAAAATTCTCGATAAAGAGCCTGTGAAGATTTTTCACAAGTTGCTTTCAGCCAATATATTAGAAAACGGAAGTACCGGTATGCGCATGCGCAGTGGGTGGGGTCTGTCATGTGCATGACTGTGTACTTCCACCTGCCCATTATGGGCACCTTACTTTTTATAATTCTGAATATTATTGAATTTAGAGCCGATATACTAGTATATCAAGAGTGTTAGGGAGGTAAGTATGTTCTCATGATGTGAAATACAAGTTATATATAATAGGATATGTTATTTGGTAGAAAAACATTATGTTAAATGTGAAACATAGCTTTTATATAGCACTACACTCCTGGTATTCTGAAAGCCCATGTGGACAGGAATGTGTATATAAAATCTTGTAGCAGAAAACGGAAAATTCTGATTTCAGTATCTCAGAGCATGGTGGAATGCATTCAGTATATCAAGCCACCAGGGGATTGAGTTCAGTATATCAGGCCACCAGGGGAATGAATGCAGTATATCAGGCCACCAGGGGAATAAGTTCAGTAAAACAGGGAACTAGGGGAATGAGCTCTGTTTATTAGGTCACCAGGTGAATGAGTACAATATATCAGGCCACCAGGGGAATGAGTCAGTAAAACAAGGAACCAGGGGAATGAATTCAGTATATCAGGCCACCAGGGGAATGTGTTCAGTATATCAGGCTACCAGGGGAACGCGCTCAGTATATCAGCCCACCAGGGGAATGAGTTCAGAATATCAGAACACCAGGGAATGAATTCAGTATATCAGAACATCAGGGAATGAGCTCTGTATATCAGAACATCAGGGGAATGAATTCAGTATATCAGAACATCAGCGGAATGAGTTCAGAATATCAGAACATCAGAGGAATGAGTTCAGAATATCAAAACATCAGGGGAGTGAGTTCAGAATATCAGAACATCAGGGGAATGAATTCAGTATATCAGAACACTAGGGGAATGAGGTCAGAATATCAGGCCACCAGGGGAATGAATTCAGTATATCAGAACATCAGGGGAATGAATTTAGTATATCAGAACACCAGGGGAATGAGTTCAGAATATCAGGCCACCAGGGGAATGAATTCAGTATATCAGGCCACCAGGGGAATGTGATCAGAATATCAGAACACTAGGGGAATGAGTTCGGAATATCAGAACACCAGGGAAATGCATTCAGTATATCATAACACCAGAGGAATGGGTTCAGAATATCAGGCCACCAAGGGAATGAATTCAGTATATCAGCACACCAGGGGTATGAATACAGAATATCAGGCCACCAGGGGATGAGTTCAGAATATCAGAACACCAGGGGAATGAATTCAGAATATCAGGCCACCAGGATGAGTTCAGAATATCAGAACCGCAGGGGAATGAATTCAGAATATCAGGCCACCAGGGGAATGAGTTCAGAATATCAGAACAGTAGGGGAATGAATTCAGAGCATCAGAACAGCAGGGGAATGAATTCAGAATATCAGAACAGCAGGGGAATGAATTCAGAATATCAGGCCACCAGGGGAATGAATTCAGTATATCAGGCCACCAGGGGAATGAGTTCAGAATATCAGAACAGCAGGGGAATGAATTCAGAACATCATAACACCAGGGGAATGAATATATCAGAACACCAGGGGAATGAATTCAGAATATCAGAACACCAGGGGAATGAATTCAGAATATCAGAACACCAGGGGAATGAATTCAGTATATCAAAACAGCAGGGGAATGAATTCAGAATATCACGGGAATGAATTCAGAATATCAGAACACCAGGGGAATGAATTCAGAATATCAGGCCATCAGGGGAATGAATTCAGAATATCAGGCCATCAGGGGAATGAGTTCAGAATATCAAAACAGCAGGGGAATGAGTTCAGAATATCAGAACACCAGGGGAATGAATTCAGAATATCAGAACACCAGGGGAATGAATTCAGAATATCAGAACACAAGGGGAATGAATTCAGAATATCAGAACACTAGGGGAATAAATTCAGAATATCAGAACACCAGTGGAATGAATTCAGAATATCAGAACACCAGGGGAATGAATTCAGAATACCAGGGGAATGAGTTCAGAATATCAGACCAGGGGAATGAATTCAGAATATCAGAACACAAGGGGAATGAATTCAGAATATCAGCACACCAGGGGAATGAATTCAGAATATCATAACAGCAGGGGAATGAATTCAGAATATCAGAACAGCAGGGGAATGAATTCAGAATATCAGAACAGCAGGGGAATGAATTCAGAACAGCAGGGGAATGAATTCAGAATATCAGAACACCAGGGGAATGAATTCAGAATATCAGAACACCAGGGGAATGAATTCAGAATATCAGAACACCAGGGGAATGAGCTCAGAAAATCAGAACACCAAGGGAATGAGTTCTGAATATCAGAACACCAGGGGAATGAGTTCAGAATATCAGAGCAATAGGGGAATGAGTTCAGTATATCAGAGCACCAAGGAAATGGGTTCACTATCCAAGGGAAATAGCGGAATGAGTTCAGTATATCAAAGCACCAAGGAAATGGGTTCACTATCTAAGGGAAATATGGGAATGAGGTCAGTATATCAGAACACCAGGGGAATGAGTTCAGTATATCAGAACACCAGGGGAATGAGTTCAGTATATCAGAACACCAGGGGAATAAGTTCAGTATATCAGGCCATCCAGGGGAATGAGTTCAGAATATCAACCTGACAGACATTTGAACTTTTAACCAACATTACCTGTTGCAGTACATAAGTAGTAGAGTCTGCCATCTCCGAAATGGAAACAGTATCCAGGCTGATCAAACTTGGTCTATGATATGGGAATGAATACTCATGCTGGTTAATAGGTAAATCTGGAACATCACCCATCTCAAGCAAGGGAGGTAACTGCTCTGTAGCGATATCCAATGCTGAGCGAAGTCGTGCAATATTCACAGTAGCTACAGCAAATTTAGATGTAACAAGATCTGAGCCCCCATCAATGCTCTGTGCTTCAAACATTGAATCCAGATGCTGCATGAACTGTATCGCACTAAAAGTATGGAAAAGCATAAGAATAAGTTTGTACATATATATATATATACAGAAAGAGATGCCTGGACAGACTGGTAGATAAGATGGATCCATTTCTACATATGTCCCGCCAATTTCTAGTTAAGCTCTTCCCACTTTAAACATGTATTTGAATCGAATTATACAGTTTGTACCCTAAATTCCCAATTTATTCAGTCAATTTAGTTTCAAAATATTCAATAGAATAAATTGTAAATGCACCAAAGGCATCCAATTCATACTTTCATGATGGACATTTCGATTTTTGTGACAAATCAACATCATTTTAATTGTGATGTCAGCTAAGAACTGATGTATTTGATTATTACGTCATATACTTGAGTGACAGATCATATCCCTCCATAAGGACAAGATGGGCCCACTTCACCAGAGCCATCATAACTAATGTTCACTTACTCAGTTTCATTAATCTCCTTCTCTACATTGGGATGCAAACTCAGAGCTTCTAGTGTACTGTCATCTGTGGACAACTTCTCACCTAGCCAGTGTGCATAGGCTGAAGGCTCTACAGAAAAGCAAATAAATAGGGAAATGTTTATACAAACTCATGTCACGTAGAAGTAGTAGTAGTAGTAGTAGTAGTAGTAGTAGTAGTAGTAGTAGTAGTAGTAGTAGTAGTAGTAGTAGTAGTAATTGTAGTAGTAGGAGTAGTAGTAGCAACAGAGGCAGTACCAACAACCAGCAGCAGCAGTAGTAGTGCATGGGCACAGTAACTTAGTACTTACCCACATTTGCAGGTGGAATAGGAAGTGTAGCACTCCCAAGTTTGAGCATTCCTGAAGTGTTGTTCATGACATTGTCCAGTACATGCCATACTAATGCAGTTACATAGTCTTGGTCAGACTCAGACAGGCAGATATGTCCATAGATACTCTGTAATGAAAATGCATTTATACTGTCTATTATAATTTACATTCGGAGACATTTTGTCAACCTTTGTTCTAATTTAGTCAATGTATGTGTCATTGAAATGTGTGTAAGCCCATATCGTGCAGAGAAATCACAGGCTTTTGTGAGACAGCATGTTAAGACAGAGGGTTGACGAAACACCTGGCAAAACAAGGGTTTGCCTGTAGAAAGAGACCTGTATTAAAAGAGCACCTGTTTTTAGTGACAACGATTACTGAGCATGACAAAGTGATCTTTTAAAGCTCTCACATCGCCTTAAATAGAGAAACATTTTAACAAGATGTGGGATGCCTGTTGATTTCTGTGCAATTTACCCAACATGTACTACTCTTGACCCCATATTCATGGTAACTATTGGAAGCTTTATTAGATGAGTCTACTGTACAGAGCGGGATTTCTCAAACAAAATGTCCCAGTCTGTACAGGCAACTGGTCATTTGTCAGCCAGCTCTAGAGGTGAAAACATGTAAGATGTATTCATGGCAGTTCACCCAACAGCGAATATTTCGATACTGTTCAGCGCAAATCTATCAATTTCCAGGAGAAAATACGAGAAAGCTGTTGGATACTTTGATGACTAAAATGTCCGTAAAAGTTGTTGCTGTCCATTCAGTCAAAATATTTTCAAAATAATTAGTAGGCAATGTGAGTGATACTTGCCATAGATTTAAAACAAATTTGAATTAAAATTGTTGTGGCAACAGCTTTCTATCTAAATACTCTAAAATAATCATCATAACTTTCAGTTGCAACTTGCTGCAGATTTGAAGATCAATTTAAGTAAGTTTTTGCTGACGAATGCACCAACAACTTTGTCAACTTATTTTCCATACAATCAGTTGGCTTTCGATATTATGTAACTAATTGGGCTGGGAGCAGTTGCTGCCATATGCAGTAACAGCTCCAGTCTAATTACATTCAAATTATTCACCAGCTTGCCTATATAGTTATCTTGAAATTTAGATACTCGGAATTCAGGTTTCAAAGTTCAAATTCTAACATGTGAAAAATATGGGTGGTTAACTAGAAATGTGTAGAGCATAGATAGAAATGGTTCCTTCTATTACCAGTTTGTGACCTTTTGCAGTCAAGCGAGTTTTCATGATGCCTCTAAAACTGGAGATACATATTATTAATGATAGAATCTAAGACAAACCTCAGAAACAACACGGCAGATATCTTCAACTTTTGCCACATTCTCAGGCGCAGTTTTCAACATTGGACTCAAAATGACATTGACAGCCTGTGTGATCTGTACAGAGTTGAATGGGTACCATATTGTGAGACCACCAGGGCCAAACAGCTGACGAGACAACAATGCACCTTGTATAATGCCAAGACCATATACAGCTGCTTTGGTATCCTGTGACTCATTCCGAACTTGTTCCCAAATGTCATCTGGAATTTGCTTTAAGGCGCAAATGATTGCTAAAAAGGAGAATTTACACCTAAATGTCATATATTGTATAACTACAATATTGTCAGATATGCCAATAATTATGATTTTACAAGAGGTCCCAAATCATCCTAATATGAAATGTCTTATATTGAGGAACATATTTATTAGACATGAAATCAATTTATATTGTTTATACAGTTCCAACCAGAACCTACATATAGTGACATACATATAAGGACAAACATGAAATACCATGCTTCAAGAAATATAATGTAGATAATTGAAAATACACTTGCTCTCATCAACCGATTTAAGAAACAAGAGACCATTTTAACAGGCAGACATGCCAAGTCTCATGCATTTGGCATGAGAGTCACACAAGCAGCCTTCCTATCATGCAGAGCCTAAATCTCATGTAAATATCCATCTTGCTATGCGAGGGGGGGGGGGGGCATTGGGATTCCATGAAAGGTTACATAAATACAGTAACAAGCGGCAAAATGTCATGTTGCACAATAATGAATGAATTTGGATAGCTGTCAATTAGGCCGTCAGATTGCATCCGAGATCATCTAGATTCAACAATTTCAGGAGGGGGGGGGGGGAACCCCCGGACCTCCTTTGAGGCCAGCTCACTATACTTACCAGGAATATTACTCTTTAAGCAAATAGCAACTTGGCAACCCTGAATAGGCCATTTGTCAAATGCCATATTTTAGTTTGTTGACAAGCTAGTACACTGCCATCTGATACATAAAATCAGCGAGATACGTGAAGTGAAAGCGAGTCTCTAATTACTGAATATTATCTTAACAAGCCAGTTCTGTTATAAATTTTATAAGACAAACTCTTACTGCAAACAGGTTATACAGATAACATTCCAATGGCATTGATTTGAAATGAAATACAAATCTTTCTATATTTTAGAACGCCAAACTTGAATATATCAGTATATTATTACACCCTTCAGCATCTTGTTCATCAATGAGAACACTCTCAATTTCAAAGCAACCATAAAGGAAAGCTGTTCAATATCTTGAAAATAATCTAACTGTTGCTTCCAAGCAAATAAGTCACAAAATTTCAACATAATATTTCTCTACATCGCATAGAAATTGTTGTATCTAGTTAGTTGCGCTACAACCTTTTCCACACTGATATCCTTAAGAATACTAAGACTGAAAAGAATATAAAATTTAAGAAATACAAAGAACTATAAGACTAACCATCTTTTAGGCTGGTTCTTAATGAATGCATAGTAACCAAGGCAGAGCTCTCAGACTTTGATGTATCATGGCTGCTAGGTGATGATTGTTTAGCTATCAGGCGCTGCCAAGCAACCTGATGCATATTCTGGAGGATATACAGAGGTATAACATCATATGGCTCGGTCGTGATCCAAAGAGAAAACTTGGCCGGTGTATTTGGGTGTCCAGAATCTAGAAAGCAATGTAAATTAACATGAGTAAACAGATCATAGAAGCATATATAGATTGTTATTAACCCTTTAATGGTTGCACTGGCCAAAACCGGACTCTGTTATGGTTTTATGCCATGTCCATTTACAGGCGAAGAAAATACAATTTCTTAAAATCTACCCCTGGGATGACTGGCTCGAGACCAGGCGCAAAGTTGTGAAATTCTAGTGCATGGACTTACCATTTCCTGTGATAAAATTTGAGCCAAATGGGACCAGTAGTTTCCGAGATATTCACAGATCCAAAATTTGACCCAATCAGCATCTGGGTTCTTTTATTCGGATCATGGCCAACACCTGAAAATCCTCTTGCATGGCAAGTTCTTTCATTCTGTTAGCGGTTGAGCCAAATTGGATACGTAATTTTTTAGATACAGCCTGGAATAAGCTTTTGTGACTGACTAATGGACCAACTGACTAAGGGACATGATGTGGTATATTGAGCTGCTACTCGCAGCTAAAGACATAATCCACAGATGGGGGTGGGAGCGTAATTATAAACAAGCTTCAGGACATGCACACAAGTATCAAATATACAAATAGTAGAGCACTTACTTCTCTGATTTTTAATCATCACAAGCTTTTGCTTTAAAGCTTCCCAGAGTGCATCTGAAGCTAGGTGCATATTCTCAATAATAATCCACGAGTCATGTTTTTCAGCCACATCCACGCTGTCAATTACATGAGCATCACATCCCTCGCCGACTTGAACATGCTCTAACGTCACACCTTTACTCTGTGGGTGAAATGTTGTGACAACTATGAGCAAACAATATCATTATGTGGCAATGGCATAAAACACCTTGATGTACTTGTTTGTAAAACACATACATAGCCCGGCCACGTATCTAATTTGCCTCAGCATTACAGGTCATATCGTTTGGATTGCAATTTAAAAAAAATCAATTTATTCCCAAAATCTACTAATTCTCTGCAGGAATCCTTATTTGGAAATCTGACATGTGCCTGCTGCAGTACAAAGTTGTACTGAAAATTGGATTGTAAGCACTGAAGGCTTGCATGATGATTATGATTAGTTTACATAGTTCAAGAATATTCTCCCTATAAAAGAACATAATTCTTTTACAGATTACCTGAGCTAACTCCTGTATTTGTGGTACTAATAATGTTCTGAATCCTGCAGCTGTCAAATAGTTCTGTGGTTGCATAGTTGTATTACCGGCACTGAGCGGCAATAGAACCATTACACCCAGATGACGACGGGCATCCTGTAATATGACATCCATATCTGTCTGCTCTGTCCCATCAATGCCCATAACTTCTGCTGCAGTTGTAATGTCTGCAGGTAACAGGTTCAGTTGAAGATGTTTATTGACGTAATTAGCCATAGCGAATGGCAAACGATCAGGTCTCAACATTCTGATGATTAATAGTTGATGGAAATCAGACAGAGGACCAAGATCTGGACTGGCTGCTGGCTGCTCTGCTTCATTTGTGCCTGGCTGCTGATCTGGAGACATGAACAAAGTAAATAGTATTTAATGTTATGATAACTTAGGGGGGGTTTTGTATTTTGATCCCTTGGTAACAATATCTGTCAATTCACTTAAATTTAGATTCATTAAACCCTTTAACCTTACAGTCCAGAAATTACTAATTCCTTGTAATGGAAAGAATATTCTGTTCAATATTTTGAACCTAATTTGCCTGGAATAGGTTACAGTCAAATTAGTTTCAAAATACTCAAAAGACTTTTCCTGTATCGCTGCCTTGAAATTATGACTTTGTAGTTTCAAGGGCTAGGGTGTTAAATGGGTCATTGGTTTTCATGCTTATTTACAGAGAATTCATCACCATAAAGTGTTTGTATGTTTAAATCATATTTGAGATTTTGGACTGAAAGGCATAAATGACACAATGAATGAAAATAGACAGTAAACATTAATCAATTGCACACTTTTATAGAAGCAGAAGTGTATAAGATGGAGCATATGAGAAAACATGCATAATCATCCACCTTTAATTTTCATACATCTGCAAATGTGCAAGGACCATAACTCTGAAACTAAACCCGAAAAATTATTTTTTTTCCAAAATTGCTGAAACTCAAACTTGATCAGTAATGTTAGACCTAATAACAAAGCAATGTACCACATTTCAGTTGAAAATATTGAAGGAGAACGGAAAATGTCTGGGAAGGTGATATTTTTTTATTTCATCAAGTGGAAAGGGGACAGAACACCATAAAAAATCGATAGAAATGCCGGAAACTCAAACTTGATCTGTAACTTCTCATACCAAGTCAATGTACCAATATTTAAGTTGAATATCCTGAAGGAGAGCGGAGCGAACAAACATGAGGAAAACTGATATTTTTCATATTTCATAAAAAATTAATGGAAATAAACGAAATCAAGGATTTCTTTTTTCACGAGAGAGTTGATACTTACCTCCCTAATACTTTTGATATTGCTAAATATCGGCTTTCACTCAATAAACACTCAGATTAAAACAGTTAGGTGCCCCTACTGGGCAGGGAGTCAGAGTGTAGTCTGGCGGATGCCAGCCCCACCACCGCGCATGCGCAGACTAGCACTTCCTCTCACTAATTTATTGGCTGATACACATGCAACTATTAAGAGCCTGAAGACCGAGCCTCTGTGGGGTGGAGAGGCCGGGTCCGTATCTAGGGAGGTAAGTATCAACTCTCTCGTGAAAAAAGAAATCCTTGATTTCGTTTATTTCACATCAAGAGTATACTTACCTCCCTAATACTTTTGATATTGCCAGAATTCGACAGTGAATTCGGTGGGAGGGAGGCGAGGTCAAAAGACCAGCTCATCCCTATACGCTTTTCTGCGTTTAAGGCACTTAAACTTCTGAAACTGTATGAAAAACAGTCAGGATTTGACTAACCATCGGATAACACCACCGATGTATGAGAGATGACCGAATGTCATATGCGCTCCCCCCCTCCTTCCTGGGAGGAAGAGTCGAATGACCTCAATGTCCTATACGCTCTCTACGTACAAGTGCCATGTACTACAGGACAGAGATGAAAAAGCTCCATTTTCGTATACTCTCAACAATGAAACACATAAATACACAAAACCATCATCATATTAATAACGGGTAACGTGACAAGACAATCAACAATGGACAACCCATGCACAAGACTGACCTTGTTGAAATGGCTGCTGACATCATCTTCCCATTGGTGAAGAACGATGCAGTCCCAAAAAAGTGGTTGTTTCCATGAATTAATTGTGAAATATATAAGCAATGAGGAAACCTCAACAAAAATATAAGCCTAGTTATTTTTTCAAAATCGACAAGGCGAGAGGATTAGAGGTGTCACAGAGATAATGGTCTGTAAAACTTGACTCACAGTGCCACTGAGCCACCGACATAATATCATCCACAGGGACCCCATTAAATAGGGCGGTGGATGTCACTACGCCGCGGACACTGTGAGCCTTGGCCACGTCAACCTGCTTCCCTGTGGCGGATTTATGACAAAACTGAATGCATTCTACAATCCACCTGGAAATGGTGTCCTTAGAAGCCCTGCCATGGGGTTCAATATATGACAACCATAACGCCGACTGGTCGGTGCGCCACTCCGATGTACGTTGTTTGTACCGGAGAAGCGCCCGGACGGGACACCATGCTTTAGAATTAGGATCATATCTAGTTAAAGCAGGCAAAACAATAGGTTGACCTGGATATTTCAACGACTGATTCTTAGCCAAGAAATTAATCCTAGGTAGCAGCTTAAGGCCTTCCCCTGAAACCACAAAACGGTCATCCTCGGCTGATAAGGCATGAATTTCACTTCTACGACTAGCCGAGGCCGCAGCAATTAAAAACACAGTCTTCAGTGTCAATAGTTTCATAGAAATGGAACTAAGTGGTTCAAAAGGCTTATCACCTAGTACTTGAAGCACTAGCGATAAACTCCAAGACGGAATCACAGGGAGATTCCTTGGTCTTAGATTGCCCATGCCTTTAATTAATACATTTAATGTATTTACTTCATCACTTCCCCTCTTAGCCAAGCAAGGAATAACAGACATTAAAGCTGACTTATAACCAGCAATAGAGTTAGGCTTGAGGCTATAGGCATCATACAGGTGACAGAGGAAATCAGCTACTACCTGAATAGATGAATCCATTGGATCAATACATCTTTTTGAGCACCATTCTGCAAATCTGTTGATTTTATAATTATATGCTCTGGAGGTTGACCCCCTCCTGGCTTTGGCCATAAACATGGCTGCTTGCTCAGAAAAGCCCTCCTTAATTCTAGATTCCTTGACAACATCCACGCAGTCAATCTGAACATTGACGGATTGTTGTGAAGGGCCTTGCCCTGGAAGATAATGTCGTCCATCAGAGGCAGAGGAACCGGATTGCAGACCAGAAGGTCCTGCAGATCCGTATACCATGATCGGCTTGGCCAATCCGGGGCGATCAGAAGCACTTGGCATTCCTCCTGTCTGATTTTCTGAAGAATTTTTGGAATCAGGATTGCTGGAGGGAATGCGTATGCATACATTCTCCCCCAGCTGATAGCTAATGCATCTGTTGCGAAAGCGCTTGGATCCGGAATCGGAGAGACGTACGTCGTCATCTTCGCATTCTTCTTCGTTGCGAACAAATTGATGTTGGGTTTCCCCCAATGGTCGAACAGACGATCCGCCACACATTGATTTAGTTGCCATTCCGTCGGTAAAACACTCATCCTTCGGCTCAATGAGTCTGCTAGCAGATTTAACCTTCCCGGAATATGAACTGCTTTCAAGGTAATCTGGTGATCCAGGCACCAACAAAGCAGTCTCCATGTCATCATACAGAGACTGGGCGACTTCGTTCCGCCCTGGTGGTTTATGTAAGTCACAACTGTTGAGTTGTCTGAACGAACAAGAACAATCTTGCCCTGAACTTTCTGTAAGAAATGTTCCAGGCCCAGGACTACTGCTCTTAGCTCCAGTAGATTTATATGTTCCTTTGACTGTTCCAGATTCCAAAGCCCTGATATCGTGGATTCTTCCAGGCAAGCTCCCCAGCCCTCCATCGATGCATCTGTATACACAGTCACCTGAGGGTGGGGAGGGGTTAGCATAACCCCCACCAAGAGATTCTGTGTCCAACCACCATTGCAGGTGATGAATCAGAGGCGCCAACACTGACACATTCGAGTCCAGCGAACCTGTACTCTGGGTCCATTGTGTCATGAGAAATAACTGGATCGGCCGCCTGCGTAAGGCGGCCTGAGGAATGACTGGTTCCAATGAAGCCATCAACCCCAGCATTCTCAAGTAAACCCGTGCCAGAACATGACGACTGTCGCACACTGACTGAATCAATGAGATGAGTTTCTGAACTCTCTCCTGAGTAGGAAAAACATATCCTGTCTCTAGATCGAAGAACATCCCCAGGTAAACAAACTTCTGGGATGGAGTCAGCTCTGATTTTGGGAAATTGATCATCCAGCCCAAGTCTGTGAGAGTCTTCAAAACAATCTCCAGACTGGCCGATAAACTTTCCTGGGTGTGCGCTTTCAACAGCCAGTCGTCTATGTACGTGTGGACTGCTATGCTTCTCCTGCGGAGGTATGCGGTGATCGCAAGAACCAAACGGGTGAAAACCCGAGGAGCCGTGGAAATTCCGAAGGGTAACACCCTGAATTCCCACTGTCTGCCCTGGAATGCAAATCTCAGGAAGCGACGGAAACTCCTGTGTATGGGGATGTGGAAATAAGCGTCCTTCAAATCTATCGACGCTGTCCACGTTCCCCTCTCTAACCCCGCCAACACCGAGCGCACAGTCTCCATCTTGAAACTGGGCGTCTCTATGAACTTGTTCAATGGCTTGAGGTTGAGAATTGGTCTCCACCCTCCGGTGTTTTTTTTTACTAAGAACAGGGTTGAATAGAAGCCCGGACACCTTTGTGCCGGCTGAATAGCTCCTTTTTGTATGAGGGAATTTATTTCCTCCTCGATACACAACCTTTGCTCGGATTTGGAGTCCAGATCGGCACTAGAGACAGTCGCGATGGCGGGCCTGTCATCCAATCGGGATGATACCCGACTGAAAGCTATCGCAAGACTAAACGGTCCTGAGTTAACCGTTCCCACTCTTGCATGTGGTCGGCTAGCCGGCCTCCCACCGGTCCACCTAGGGATAGAGGTGGACATAAGGAGTGCAAGAGCGGCACTGTCTCCTTTGCCAGAAACACCGGAGCGGTTCTCACCGCGGTAACCATCCCATCAGGAACGATTACCACGCCCAGATCCTCGCGCGCCACGACCAGCACCGCGCGCACCTCGGTGCGCGGGCGGCTGCCTGGCTGACTGCGCCTGAGGAGCCTGTGCCCCCCTCGCTGCTGGCAGATTCGCACGCGGCCGAGGCCGACGCTGCGATGGTGGTTGGCCTCTGACCTGGCCAGCACCACCTCGAGCCTGCAGGGGACGATACGCAGGGGGTGCAGCGCGAACGTTAGCAGGACGAAGCACCTCAAACTGCTCGCGCAGCGCCCTCTGGTTATTTACCAGAGTAACCGTCTCCTGGAGGTGTCGACATCCCTCACCTCCAAAGAGACCAGGACCTGTCATAGGCGTACGCAGTAGCCTATTGTACAGGTCCTGGGACGGGCACAGATTGTCCAAGGCAAATGTGCGCCTTGCCCGGACACTCCTGGTCACCGCCCGAGTCATACAGTCCAGCACCAGGTTGATACCATCCTGGATGGCTCGCTGGACTGTGACCGGACTTGGCTGGTGCGACGCGGATGCTGTTACTACCCCTTGTAACAGCTGGGAGACGTGGGACAGAGCGGCAATCGAAGCCCTCCCACTCTCCTCCGCATCACGCAACGCGGTATTTGCTGAACGCAACGCGTTCGAACACAAGACTCCCGTGTCAGAACGGGAGCCTGGCCGCGCATCCTCACCCAAAGCCGCGCGGTCATCCACCCTCGGCTTAGGTACCACACCGTACCGCTGGTAATCCAGGGGCACGATGCGGCAACGCCTGGCCACCTCGCACGGGGCCTTCGCGAGACGTCCACTCGACTTAATGGACGTCTCCGCCGCCTCGAACATGTCAACGACATGCGCTGCCAGCGGCAGAGAAGGCATAGCGTTAGCAGTAGGCTTACCAGCTAACCACGGCCTGTGGTCACGCTGGCTAGCCGACTGCTCCACGGGCAGATCTGGCCTAACAGTCACCAACCACTGGCAAGCGTCAGACCAATCCTCCTCCGTGGCTAGCTGCGAGCGCTCTACAAGACGGGGGCCTTCATCTTCCTCCTGAGCGCAATCAACAGAGCTTGACGGCGGATACGCTGATACCCCTGGCAAGCCAGGGAGAGCATGCGGGCCTGACAACACCGGCATGCTAATCTCACTGGCTTGACCAGGAGCAGGCGCCGTGGTAGAGCGCGGGGCACATACCGCCCCACCACGGCCCCGGCCAGCACCAGCGACACTCTCGGCAAGCCGAGGTATGCGGTAACGCTGGCCATCAGCGCCCAGGGCCACAGTCTGAACCGTGGATTCTACCCCTGCGTGAGTAGAACCGTGGAATAAGTCGCCTGTATTCCCCGCGAGGGGTGCACAGACGTCATAATCCATGGCCACGTCCTCAGACGGCGACCCCAACAGGTAATCCTCATCCTCCTGGCCAGACAGATTAGACTCCGGGTCAGCAGAGAGCTAACCCGGACTGGCCAGGGAAGGAGCCATAGGAGGTACTGGCACCCGCGGCGTGCGGATACCCCTGGACTGATAAGCAGCCCGCGGGTTCCAGCGACAACCGTCCACGGCCCCTCGGCGCGGCACTAAGCCTGCTGCCAGGGTCGTGGAACGCCCCCTCTAATGGGGCCACCTCTGAATCTTCGAACAACGGAAGCGTACTAAGGAAAGGTGATTCAGAGGTGGGGATTACCTGCTCCGAAGCAGATGATGAGGACAGCAAAGGATTTGGTCCAGGAAGCATGCCACGAAGCAACTCTGGAACCAAATCCTTTATTGTCCTCCTCATCTCTCCCAACATCTCGGTCCGGAAGGCCTCCATGTCCACCGCGGACGAGGCCTTCCTCTTACCCTTCTTACTCACACCCTCGCTTTTCTGCTTCTTCTTCTCCTCCTCCACCACCTTGTCCTTCGCCTGCAAGCACAAGAATTCGGACATTAGCTCGCCCCCCCCAGTGCTTACATATCTCGCAATTAAGCAAGGGACGACAGGGGCTACACTGATAACAGAGATGAGGCACAAACTTGTCCTTCAAAAATCGTCCACAGGACGCACAACCAGGTCTCTGAAAAAGGGCAAAGGACGAGGAGTATGAGCAATCTAGTTAAGCTCAGAAACTCAACCAACTCAAGAGAAGGAAATGATCATAAAGATCAATATTCATCAGAAAACCAGCTTTGGACAAACTTTAATTGTTAATAAAGAGCAAGGCTGATTATGACGTCATTAATCCTATGACAGGAAAAAATCGATCCCCAACAAACATCCAAGTGCAAGGACGAATTGTATCTCTAACCAGAACATGTGCAGAATGGACATTTCGACTACACAACCATCAGATATATACTGATAACAATGGCAAATACTGTTAATTATCTCCCTTTCCTCTCTAAATAATTAACATCACCTCATATCAATAATTAGATACCTGACACTTTGTATAGACAAACCATCCAACGTGATGAACTGGAGCACTCCACCAACTGAACGCCTCTTAACTCTCTCCACCTCTAGGGGAAGGAATTGGATCAAGAGGGCAAAGTGAGAAGACCTTTATACTAGGCCTCCGACTCACTGGACATAAAATTTTTGGTTAGATAACCTAACAGTATTAGTAGGAAATGGAACCATGGTGGAGAGAAACAAACCCTCTGCTGATGTGATGTCCATTACATATCGTCACACAGACCTGTGGACATAAACACAAAGAGAGATTAGTATTATATAGCACCTAGTTGAAATAAACCAACTAAACAAGGCGCTTATCACGGTAAACGCGAGTCCTGGAAACACATTACACCGGGTAAAAAACTCGCTAATTTTACTAGAAGTCACCTGATTTAAAGGTCCTGGGCCCTCCTGTGGCGAAGTCATCCTTTCTGCCATCTATATCAGGGATTATCACTTCCAAAATTCACACAAAAAGACTACGAATTGAGTTAGAAAAGCTCTAGCACAAAAACATGTGTAGACTCTCTGCGAATAAATTAGCAAAGAGGAAGTGCTAGTCTGCGCATGCGCGGTGGTGGGGCTGGCATCCGCCAGACTACACTCTGACTCCCTGCCCAGTAGGGGCACCTAACTGTTTTAATCTGAGTGTTTATTTAACAAAGCTATGCATCAATTTTCAGCTAGATATCCTGAAGGAGTGTGAACAAATTTGCGGAAAACTCATGTTTTTCGTATTTCATAAGTCGATTGATGAAAATGTCTGAAATACGAATTTACTCTGTAATGCCCTATAATAAAGCAATGAAGCCACCCATTTTCGGTTGAATATAGAAATGGACAAAAATGTCTGAAACTCAAACATGCTCTGTAGTTCCTTACAATGAAGCAAACTACCAATTTTCAGTTTATATATCTTGGAGTGCAGAAAAAAGTGGATAAAAAATGATATTTTTCGTATTTCCTAAGTCGCACTTGGCATTCCTCTTGTCTGATTTTCTGAAGAATTTTTGGAATCAGGATTGCTGGAGGGAATGCGTATGCATACATTCTCCCCCAGCTGATAGCTAACGCATCTGTTGCGAAAGCGCTTGGATCCGGAATCGGAGAGACGTACGTCGTCATCTTCGCATTCTTCTTCGTTGCGAACAAATCGATGTTGGGTTTCCCCCAATGGTCGAACAGACGATCCGCCACACATTGATTTAGTTGCCATTCCGTGGGTAAAACACTCATCCTTCGGCTCAATGAGTCTGCTAGCAGGTTTAACCTTCCCGGAATATGAACTGCTTTCAAGGTAATCTGGTGATCCAGACACCAACAAAGCAGTTTCCATGTCATCATACAGAGACTGGGCGACTTCGTTCCGCCCTGGCGGTTTATGTAAGTCACAACTGTTGAGTTGTCTGAACGAATAAGAACAATCTTTCCCTGAACTTTCTGTAAGAAATGTTCCAGGGCCAGGACTACTGCTTTTAGCTCCAGTAGATTTATATGTTCCTTTGACTGTTCCAGATTCCAAAGCCCTGATATCGTGTACTCTTCCAGGCAAGCTCCCCAGCCCTCCATCGATGCATCTGTATACACAGTCACCTGAGGGTGGGGAGGGGTTAGCAAAACCCCCGGCAAGAGATTCTCTGTATTCAACCACCATTGCAGGTGGTGAATGAGAGGCGCCAACACTGACACATTCGAGTCCAGCGAACCTGTACTCTGGGTCCATTGTGTCATGAGAAATAACTGGATCGGCCGCCTGCGTAAGGCGGCCTGAGGAATGACTGGTTCCAATGAAACCATCAACCCCAGCATTCTCAAGTAAACCCGTGCCAGGACATGACGACTGTCGCACACTGACTGAATTAATGAGATGAGTTTCTGAACTCTCTCCTGAGTAGGATAAACATATCCTGTCTCTAGATCGAAGAACATCCCCAGGTAAACAAACTTCTGGGATGGAGTCAGCTCTGATTTCGGGAAATTGATCATCCAGCCTAAGTCTGTGAGAGTTTTCAAAACAATCTCCAGATTGGCCGACAAACTTTCCCGGGTGTGCGCTTTCAACAGCCAGTCGTCTATGTACGTGTGGACTGCTATGCTTCTCCTGCGGAGGTATGCTGTGATTGCAAGAACCACACGGGTGAAAACCCGAGGAGCCGTGGAAATTCCGAAGGGCAACACCCTGAATTCCCACTGTCTGCCCTGGAATGCAAATCTCAGGAAGCGACAGAAACTCCCGTGGATGGGGATGTGGAAATAAGCGTCCTTCAAATCTATCGACGCCGTCCACATCCCCCTCTCCAACCCCGCCAACACCGAGCGCACCGTTTCCATCTTGAAACTGGGCGTCTCGATGAACTTGTTCAGTGGCTTGAGGTTGAGAATCGGTCTCCACCCTCCGGTGCGTTTTGTTACCAAGAACAGGGTTGAATAGAAGCCCGGACACCTTTGTGCCGGCTGAATAGCTCCTTTTTGTACGAGGGAATTTATCTCCTCCTCGATACACAACCTTTGATCTGGATCTCTCGGAATGGGAGTCCAGACTGGCACCAGAGACAGTCGCGACGGCGGGCCTGTCATCCACTCTGGATGATACCCCACGGAAAGCCATCGCAAGACTAAACGGTCCTGAGTTAACCGTTCCCACTCTTGCATGTGGTCGGCTAGCCGGCCTCCCACCGGTCCACCTAGGGACCGCGGTGGACACAAGGCATGCAAGAGCGGCACTGTCTCCGACGCCATACACACCGGCGTGGTCCTTACCGCGGTAAGCGCCCTGTCAGGAACGATAACCACGCCCAGATCCTCGCGCGCCCCGCCCCGCCCCGCGCGCACCTCGGTGCACGGGCGGCTGCCTGGCTGACGGCGGCTGAGGAACCTGCGCCCCCCTCACTGCTGGCCGAATCGCACGCGGCCGAGGCCGGCGCTGCGACGGCGGCTGGCCTCTGACTTGGCCAGCACCACCTCGAGCCTGCAGGGGACGATACGCAGGGGCCGCGGCGCGAACGTTAGCACGACGCAGCACCTCAAACTGTTCGCGCAGCGCCCTCTGGTTATTCACCAGGGTGACCGTCTCCTGGAGGTGGCGACATCCCTCACCTCCAAAAAGACCAGGACCCGTCATAGGCGTACGGAGTAGCCTATTATACAGGTCCTGAGACGGGCACAGATTGTCCAGGGCAAACGTGCGTCTTGCCCGGACACTCCTGGTCACCGCCCGCGTCATACAGTCCAGCGCCAGGTTAATACCATCCTGGATGGTTCGCTGGACCGCGAGCGGGCTTGGCTGGCGCGATGCGGATGCCGTTACTACCCCCTGTAACAGCTGGGAGACGTGGGACAGAGCGGCGATCGAAGCCCTCCCACTCTCCTCCGCATCACGCAACGCGGTATTCGCCGAACGCAACGCGTCCGCGCACAAGACCCCCGCGTCAGAACGGGAGCCTGGCCGCGTATCCTCACCCAAAGCCGCGCGGTCATCCACGCTGGGCTTGGGTACCACACCGTACCGCTGGTAGTCCAGGGGCACGATGCGACAACGCCTGGCCACCTCGCGAGGGGCCTTCGCGAGACGTCCACTCGCGTTAATGGACGACTCCGCCGCCTTGAACATGTCAACGACATGCTCCGCCAGCGGCAGAGAAGGCATAGCGTTAGCAGTTGGTTTCCCAGCTAACCACGGCGTGTGAACACGGTGGCTAGCCGACTGCTCCACGGGCAGATCAGGCCTAACGCTCACCAACCACTGGCAAGCGTCATACCAATCCTCCTCCGTGGCTAACTGCGAGCGCTCTACAAGACGGGGTCCTTCGTCTTCCTCCTGAGCGCAAGCAGTAGAGCTTGACGGCGGGTACGCTGATACACCTGGCAAGCCAGGGAAAACATGCGGGCCTGACAGCACCGGCATGAGAATATCACTGGTTTGACCAGGAGCAGGCACCGCGGTAGAGCGCGGGGTATATATAGCCCCACCACGGGCCCGGCCAGCACCAGCTACACGCTCGGCAAGCCGAGGTATGCGGTACCGCTGGCCATCAGCAGCGCCCTGGGCCACCACCTGAACCGCGGACCTTACTCCAGGGTGAGTAATACCGTGGAAAAAAGCGCCTGTATTCCCCGCGAGGGGTGCACAAACGTCTTCATCCATGTCCACGTCGTCAGACGGCGACTCTAGCAGGTAATCCTCATCACCCTGGTCAGAAAGATTAGACCCCGGGTCAGCAAAGAGAGCTAACCCGGGCTGACCAGGAACGGTGCCATAGGAGGTACTGGCCACCGCGGCGTGCGGATACCCCTGGACTGATAAGCAGCCCGCGGGTTCCAGCGACAACCGTCCACGGTCCCCTATCGGCGCGGCAATAAGCCTGCTGCCAGGGTCGTGGAACGCCCCCTCTAATGGGGCCACCTCTGAATCGTCGGACAACGGAAGCGGACTAAGGAAAATCGATCCAGAGGCGGGGATTACCTGCTCCGAAGCCGATGATGAGGACAATAAAGGATCTGGTCCAGGAAGCATGCTACGAAGCAACCCTGGAACCAAATCTTTTATTGTCCTCTTCATCTCTCCCAACATCTCGGTCCGGAAGGTCTCCATATCCACCGCGGACGAGACCTTCCCCTTACCCTTCCTACTTACAACCTCTCGTTTCCGCTTCTTCTTCTTCTCCTCCTCTACCACCTCGTCCGTCGCCTGTAAGCAGCACAAGAATTCGGACATTAACTCGCCCCCCCAGTGCTTACATATGCCACAATTAATCAATGGACCACAAGGGCTACATCGATAACACAGATGCGGCCAGAACTTTACATGCATAAAACGTCCACAGGACGCGCAACCCGGTCCCTGAAACAGGGCAAAGGACAAGGAGTATGAGCAACTAGTCAAGCTTAGAAACTCAATCCAACTCAAAGAGAAGGAAAACGATCATAAAGATCAATATACATCAAAAACCAGCATAGCGCTTGAATTGCTGATAAATACATAGCCAGGCTGATTATGACGTCATTAATCCCGTGACAGGAAAAATTCGATCCCAACAAAACATCCAAGTGCAAGGACGAATTGTATGCTGAATGGATAAGTTGACTACACAACCATCAGATACATATAGATAACTCTTTTCTGGCAAAAATGTTAATTATCTCCCTTTGATTGTTTACAATAATTAACATCACCACATTATCAATAACTAGATACCTGACACTTTGTATAGACAAACCATCCAACGTGACGAACCGGAAACTCCACCATCTGCACGGCCCTTAACTCTCTCCACCTCATGGGGAAGGAATTGGATCAAGAGGGCAAAGTGAGAAGACCTTTATACCAGGCCTCCAACTCACTGGACATAATTTTTCATGTGGTTAGATAACCTAACAGTGTTAGTAGGAAATGGAACCATGGTGGAGAGAAAACTAAATCTCTGCTACTGTGATGTCACCATCTAGCGTCATACAGACCTGTGGACATAAACAGAAAGAGAAATTAGTCCTAGGTAGCACCGAGTTGACATAAACCAACCAACCAAGGCGCTTATCACGGTAAACGCGAGTCCCGGAAACACAATACACCGGGAAGAAAACTCGCTAATTTTACTAGAAGTCACCTGATTTAAAGGTCCAACGTCCTCCTGTGGCGAAGTGTATCCTCCCGCCATCCAAATCAGGTCTTATCACTTCCAAAATAACACCAATAAAAACGTTAAAGAGCAAGAAAAGCTTATGACTCAAAAAACATGTGTGTTCTCTTTGCCAATAATCTAGCAAAGAGGAAGTGCTAGTCTGCGCATGCGCGGTGGTGGGGCTGGCATCCGCCGGACTACGCTCTGACTCCCTGCCCAGTAGGGGCACCTAACTGTTTAAATCTGAGTGTTTATTGAGTGAAAGCCAATATTTAGCAATATCAAAAGTATTAGGGAGGTAAGTATACTCTTGAAGTGAAAAGGGGGCGTAACTCAATGAAAAATTGACGAAAAAGTCTGAAACTTGAACTTGCTCTGTAACTGCTTATACTAAAGCAATGTACAAATTTTCTGCTGGATAGCTTGAAGGAGTGCGAAAAAAGATGTGCAAAAAACACATATTTTTCGTATTTCGTAAGTCGAAATAAACGAAATAAGATTTTTTTTCATGAGAGACTTGATACTTACCACCCTGATACTCTATGATATTTCCTAAATATCGACCTAGTTTCAATAATACTCAGAATTAAAAAGAACACCACCCCCCCCCCCCCTGGGTAGGTTACTCAACTGACAGTCCAGCGGATGTGTGGCCCAAACTCGCACATGCCCGGGGCTGTCTCATTCTATTCCAAAATATTGGCTGACATAATTTCAACATAAAATGCTGAAAGACCGAGCCTCTGAGGGGTGAAGAGGCCGGGATTGTATCACGGTGGTAAGTATCAACTCTCTCGTGAAAAAAGAATTCCGTGATTTCGTTTATTTCACATCAAGAGTATGCTTGTATAGCCACAGTTCGTAAGAGAATTCAGCAGGAAGGAGGGGAAGGTCAGAAGACCGGCTCATCCCTGGAAGAGCAAGCTCTTTTGCTTTTGGAGCACAAAAAACATCTGAAATTGCGTATGTAAACACAATCAGGAAATGATTTGGACATCGGATAACACGACCGATATTGAGATTAATGACTGTTTAACATTTGCTCCCCCCCCCCTCTTTTAAAGAGGGAGTGATGACCTCAATGTCCTATACGCTCTCTATGTACTCGTGCTAAAGTACTATAAGACATCGGATGAAAGCTTCATTTCGTATACTCTCAGATGGAACCACAAAGAACACAAACCATCATCATTTTAGTAAGTAACTAGATGATATAAATCAAATAATCCCCCCACAACAGCAGCCATGTTCATGAGATGACATAATCCCACTGATTTGGATAGACATATGGATGGATACACAGACAAATGAGAGCTAATAATTATATACTAAGAAGTTTCGTCACAATACTCCAAGCAAAAACAAAGTTATTGAACGAAAACCCAAAATTTGCACAGACGGACAGACACAAATTTAGAGACAAAGGTATGGATGGACGGAGGGATGAGCTGACTGACCCACAAAATAATGTACATTTCCCTAGAAACATAGCCAATGTTCCCATGAAGTTTTGTCACAATACTCCAAGCAAAAATAAAGTTATTGAACAAAAGCCCAAAATTTGCACGGACAGAGGGACACAGAATTCAGAGACAAAGGGATGGATGGATGTAGGGATGGGCTGACTGACCCATGAAATAATGTACATTTCCCTAGTACCAGAGCCAATGTTCCCATGAAGTTTCGTCACAATACTCCAAGCAAAGATAAAGTTATTGAATGAAAACCCAAAATTTGCATGGACGGACACAAATTCAGAGACAAAGGGATGGATGGACAGAGGGACGAGCTGATTGACCCACAAAATAATGTACATTTACCTAGACAATGTTCCCATGAAGTGTTGTCACAATATTCCAAGCAAAAGTCAAGTTATCGAAAGAAAACCTGTGTGTGACGGATGCACAGACGGATGGACGGACGGATGGACAGACGGACGGACGGACGGATGGATGGACGGAAGCGAAAACATAATCCCCCCACTTTTCACTAAAGTGGGGGCTAATAAAGAACGTGACAAAAAATAACCATCACCAAATATAGGACTAACCTATTTTGACGAGATTCCCTTTAATTACCTCTGGCGATGATAGGTACAGTACGGAAAAGCGGTGATTCCCCCACTAAATTGCACTGTGTGTGAGTCAACAGCCTTATATACATTATTTACAAATATATACAGATTTAATGTTTATGTAAAATCGATACGGCAAGTGGATTTGACGTGTCACGGAGGTAATGATCTGTAAAACTAGACTCACAGCGCCATTGCGCTACTGACATCCACTGGCACTCCATTAAACAGAGCCGTGGATGTCACTACGCCACAAACACTGTGTGCCTTGGCCATGTCAACTTGTTTTCCCATGGCGGCTTTGTGGCAATGCTGGATGCATTTCACAATCCACCTAGAAACGGTATCTTTAGAAGCTCTCCCATGGGGTTCAATGTAAGATAGCCATAAAGCACTAGGGTCCATCCGCCATTCCTGTGTATGTTGTTTATAATGTGTTAATGCATGGACAGGACACCAAGCCTTTGAATTAGGATCAAATCTAGTCAAAGCGGGTAAAACTATAGGCTGACCAGGATATTTTAAAGACTGGTTTTTCGCCATAAAGTTAACTCTAGGTAGAAGCCTAAGGCCTTCCACTGTAACCACAAAACAGTCTGGCTCTGCTGACAAAGCATGTATTTCACTTCTTTGTCTGGCTGAAGCTGCAGCAATCAGAAAAAGTGTTTTAAGCATCAACATTTTCATGGAAATGGAGCTTAGTGGTTCAAAGGGTTTATCTGCTAATACTTGAAGTACTAACAATAAACTCCAAGGCAGAATCACTGGAGGATTCCTTGGTCTTAGATTACCCATGCTTTTGATTAAAGTATTTAGATTACATACTTCATCACTTCCCATATTAGCCAAGCAAGGGATAACTGACATTAAAGCTGACTTGTGGCCAGCAATAGAGTTAGGCTTGAGGCTATAGGCATCATACAGGTGACAGAGGAAATCGGCTACTACCTGAATAGATGTATCCATTGGATTAATACATCTTTTTGAGCACCATTCAGCAAATCCCCCCACAGACCCCCCTTGCGGGTTGGTCTGTTGTTCTATTAACCACTATAAAAACATACATACCGTTCAATCACTACATGCTAAATCAATTATCTGCATTTAGCTACCAGAATAAGAATTTTATGCTTGCATACACTCCTCCCCATGCCTATTCCTATTAATATGGACCCTCAACCAGGCTACTGGTTAGGTCCATCTCCAGTATATTAACTGATATGGACTGGCACCAGTCTGTACTCACTCCATAGTGACGCCTGTCACTAAGCGCGCTTGCGCCTGCGCACTGGAGCCCAGATAGGAAACAGATTCACTTTTCAATTATTCTGCAAGCAGAATAACTGCCTAAATATTATCAGAAAGTTTTTATAGCTTTGTGCTCTGTCAGCTTACTATTGAAGGACTTCCTCACGCTAAGATATGCCTACTATGAAGTCTATCCTCCCAAAATTATGTTTCATGGTTATATTGAACTATGTATATAAATGTTACCGGTTTTCATGGGGTTTCGTTTTTGTGGTAACAATCTTAATATGCCTAAGTCATCATCATCTAAAATCCCTCTATTACTCCAGTGAGCCCTTATTCACTTTCAGTTTAGTGCATTACAAGGAATTACGTTTATTTCCCTATGAAAGATTGCTTTCTTGTCGTTATGGATTTTTGAATTTGAACTTTTCCAGCCTTTCTTTGAAATGCGTTTGCATGTTTCTAGACTCCTTTTAACAAAATACTAAGCTGTATGCTTCTGGAATCTTTTTTCATTTTTAAGAGTCTGTTAAAACGACCGATAAATCAAATGCACGTCCTCAATCTGTGACCGAGTTCACTCTGTGGAGTATGGAGGACATGTCTGTTTAATGTGCACTACGTGTACCCCCACAATGATGTGCGGGCTTTGCATAGGGTGGTCTGCATTCGTATCTACGGTTCGTACCTGAGTAATAGGAATAGGCATGGGGAGGAGTGTATGCAAGCATAAAAATCTTATTCTGGTAGCTAAATGCAGATAATTGATTTAGCAAGTAGTGATTGAATGGTAATGGGTGTTTTTGTGGTGTAATAACAACTGTTGATTTTATAATTATATGCTCTGGAGGTTGACCCCCGTCTGGCTATTGCCATAAACATGGCTGCTTGCTCAGAAAAGCCCTCCTTAACTGCTGATTCCTTGACAACATCCACGTAGTCAATTGGAACATTGACACGTTGTTGTGCAAGGCCTTGCCCTGGAAGATTATACTGTCCATCAGAGGCAGAGGAACAGGATTGCAGACCAGAAGGTCCAGCAGATCCATATACCACAATCGGCTTGGCCAATTTGGGGCGATCAGAAGCACTTGGCATTCCTGCTACCTGATTTTCTGGAGAACTTTTGGAATCAGGATTGCTGGTGGGAATGCATATGCATACATTCCCTCCCAGCTGATAGCTAACGCATCTATTGCGACAGCGCTTTGTTCGTTTCAAATAAATCTATGTTGGGCTTTCCCCAGTGGTTGAACAGATGGTCCGCCACACATTGATTTAGTTGCCATTCCATGGGAAGAATGCTCATTCTTCGACTCGATGAGTCTGCTAATAGATTTAGCCTTCTCGGAATATGAGCTGCTTTCAGGGTAATCCCATGATCTAGGCACCAGCAAAGCAGTTTCCATGTCATCATGCAGAGACTGGGCGACTAGTGCAGTCACGAGGGAAAAAGCGGGCCTTCATGAAACGGTAGCAGGAAGGGCATTTGTCCTCAATTACCCTCTGAAATGACACAAACGGAAACAATTAGTTTTTAGTTATGACGAACCAAAAAAACAATTGCAGAAGGCTAATAAATTCCATAAGGAAAAATTTGACCATCAGATGAAAAGATAAGCCAGGGCTATAGAGAAAACTATGGGTCTGACTAAAGGTAAACAAATCCTAAACACTTATTCTTCTTTAAGAAGACAAGGGAGACATTAGAATTTAAACTTGAATACTTGAGAGACGATTATAGACTACACAGCTCAATACAAAGATTCATTAGTAGTTGAATTTTATAAACACAATGAACCTATGCAAACCATCAAGACAGATAAATAACACAACACTCAATCATGAAATCTCTAAAAAAAATTTAGAAATAAAATGACTGAAAATGTTCTCTCCAAGCTAAACCTCAGAAGCTAACTCCTGAAGAACGAGTGAAGTCTGCTGAACAACAACAGGCATACCTGATTCTGGATCCAAACCCTGTGGTGGGGGGAGAATGCAGAAAAATTACTTCTTATGGTAATAATTCCCTCTGCAAACTAATACTATAATTAGATGGACCCAGAAACCAAGTATAAATATTGTTCAAATAAAGGATACACTTCAGAAATTAGCTCATGTGTCTGAAAATACAAAGCACAACATGCGTTAGCTAATATATAGGCCTCCCCCAAAAAGAGCCAGCCTAATAAAGATGTATCCACGAGTTAGCGTGAATCCCGGAAATACCATCCAAGTCAACACGCAAACTTTTTATCAATAAATTTACTAAAGTACATCTGATGTGATGGCTAGGACTGGGCGCATCCTCCGGTGACTTGGCAGCATCAGACATACTAATAATAGTCAAAATCAAGTTGCAGAACAACCTAAAGCTTCAAAAAGATTGAAAGCAAAAGCAAGGCTAGAAAGCATGTTGCAATGGCAGGTCAATATTTTAGAAAGAGGAGACAACCCCGCGCATGCGCGAGTTTGGACCGCACATCCGCAGGACTGTCAGTTGACTAACCTGCCCAGTGGGGGCGGTTTCTTTTTAATTCTGAGTATTATTGAAGCTAAGTCGATATTTAGGAAATATCGTAGAGTATCAGGGTGGTAAGTATACTCTTGATGTGAAAAGGGGCACAACGTCATCAAAAATTGACGAATATGTCTAAAACTCGAACTTGCACTATAACTCCTTATAGTAAAGCAATGTACCAAGGTTTACTAGAATATCTTAAAGGGGTTCGAAAAAAAGTACAGAAAACCCAATGTAAGAGACGGGCACACAGATGGATGGATAGATGGACAGACGAAGAGCAAACCTATAGTCTACCCGGTTTACCGGTAGGGCACTAATAACAAAACATGTCACCATTGTTAGTTATATTTATCTACATCCCATCTGTCTACTAGCAAGACAGACACATGGCCAACAAGCAAGAGTTATCGCAATAACTTAATTGTCAGTCAGCAGGGGCTAAAAAAGTGGTTTTACTAATATCTTAAAAACTTACCTTGTTCCATAAATGTATTACTGGGAGTCTGTACAGGAAGTGGTTCCATCTCAGGGTGAGCACTCTTGTACCATTTCTGCCATGCCTTGTTTTCCTCAGCTATGTGAACACAGAGGCTATCCAGTGGGCCGGGTAAAACAGATACTGCCATCATGTCATCCCATTTCTCCTCAGGCAGCCATGTGGGTGGCTCCAGTTCACAATCAAAGTCTTCCAATGATAACTGCATCCCAAGACCTGGGTTACCTATTAAACAAAACAACAGTTAACCCTTATCACTCTGGTGTCAAAATTTAAATTTTCAAATTAAATTAAAAGATGGACTAGTGTACATTTTTCAACAAATTTGGTGGACAATGGTGCAGCCATAGACAGCAACATCTTCCAGCAAAATTGTTGAAAAATGTACACCAGTTTCTTTGATATTGACAGTAAAATATAGACCATTGACATTAGATTGCTACGGGTTAAGAGCAAGGGATTAAACTACATCATGGTGAGCCAAAGCTTTACTAGAGTTACGCGTTTGCCTCCCTTTGAGAATAAGAAAACGTTAATTTTTAGTTGTGTTGCAACTAATATAAGTTGGTTGATCAAACACTCAGTTGGTTGGTCAGTCCGCCCTGTCAAATCTTTTACATTTCGGACAAAGCTGCCTATGTCACGATTATAGCTTGTCACACTGGTTCTTTATGCAATAAAGCTATACTTATAATGCTGAGAATATATTGTTAGCATTTCATTTGATCAAATGTGTCCTGAATAGGATTACAATTAACTCTCCACATACACAATATATACAGATATTCCATAGAAGCAGACTGACTCGATGTCACAGAGACTCAAATATGTTTTCAATGGCCACCATTCAAATGACTAATCTTTAGTGGTCACTGAAGTCTATTAATACAAGTAAGATGGCAGAGGTAATTGCTTTTGTAGGTATTGATGAAATGTACTCTTTTAGCCAGCTGTTACAATAGCAAGGCGATCTCTTACTACATATTCGAAACTAGTGAGCTGAAACCAATATATAGTATTTCAACAAGAACAATAATCAGAGATTGCTAAGGTATGGATCCTCACCCCAAAATTGATAGGGTTTTAAGAACACCCTCCCACCCAAGATTGGTAACGGTGACTTTAATAAGACTCGAGTTATCATCCGGAAACAATGTCATTAATTGGGTCATTGTGACCTTCACCGTTGAGCATTTAACCCTAAAATGGATAGACTTCTTCAAAACACCAAGGACAACTGACCACCAAAGACTGGTAAAGATCCCTTCAATAAGACTCGAGTTATAATCCAGAAACGCAATATAATGTCATTAATTGGGTCATTGTGCCCTTGGCCTTTGACTCCAAAATTGATAGGGTTCTTCTTTGTTGAAGATCGCTCCAGAACAACTAGTTATCCTATCAGATGGACAGACATATGATGTCGGACAGATGGATGGATGGATGGATGGACAGACAAATGGACGGACAAAGCAAATGTTATATGGGGGGGGGGGTGGCGGCATAATGAAAGAATTATCACGCAATAGTACCTTGTAAAAGCAGAGACATCTCCTCTTCTGAAAAACTGCTTCCAGCCTCAGCTTGGATATTGAGACAGAGCAGCACTGTGAGTAATAAGCAGTCATTCTCATATAAGCAGCTGTCAAAATAGAACAGAGTGTTATGTAATATGTCAATAAAACACACAACCATCTATAAAACAGAGCAAAATGTGATCAAAATATGTTCAAACAAGAGATTCAGTTAAACTCAACAGCTGTCTGCAAAGAAACATGTTTCAAGAATGGTAAATATGTGTAGTTAGTCTTTGCGACTTTTGAACTTCAAGGTGAAATGTGGTTTTCATGGGAGCTAACTCTGGCAAATATGAATGGGAAAGGGGGTAAGAAAGCTTTAAAGAATTTTAAATTTGTCAGCGGAGATAACAATGACAGTGACATTTATGAAAAATATATCCACAGCGAAATCATGAAAGTGACCCTCCACGCACCGACGTATCAGAAATTTCAAGCACATATACAACTCTTCAAGATCGGAAATGGGCACGAAACTTTTGACAAATCCTAATTCTTTTAACGGAGAATATGGATGGATTTTGCCAAAACAAAATCATGACACTGCATCTTCCGCTAATATATTTGCAGAAAAAAATGGTAGATTCAACTCTTCGAGATATAGACGGGCCATTAAGGTAAGATGGATGGATAATGAGCACTTCAAATAAAATGACAGGGATTTGAGTGGGTGACTAGTGTTTCTCAAAAGTACAAATTTCTAAGAAATAATGAACAATAGAAAAATATAGAAAATTCCTAAAATTACAAAAAATCTTATAAAAGTATTTTTTGAATGACATTAATAAATTTCAAAATGATTCATAATCACAGTCAAATATTGTTAATCATACTTTACTCTAATGAGCAGCAACATTATGTTTTCAGATCTCTCTACAAATATCATCCCATACTCCTAAGATAATCAATGTATTCATTATTCCATTAAATGATATAATGCCCTGCTGCAGCTTGTACAACGTGTGCACATGGCCAAACTTTTATTCAGATGTATATTTGAGTACATTGTAAAAATAATTTATGATTTTGTCATGAGGTCGTGACACAAGTCTAATGGATGGATCCAATCTGTGTCTCAAGTATATGACATCATAAGCAATTACGTCAGGTGAAGGATGATGTCACACTCAAAATGCATAATGACGTATCTAGCTCTATTATGAACATTGAAAAATCTGTCATCTGAATTGTATGTCTTTGATGGATTTATTATTTGTTAACCATTATATTGAACATCTTGAAACTAATTTGACCAGGCGCTGTTGCTGCCATTCTAATAAGGCAGCAACAGCGCCCAGTCAAATTGGTTTCAAAATATTCAACAGCTTACCTGTACAATTACCATGAAAATGGGATTTCCTAGAATTCAGGGTTCAAAGTATATAGATCGATAAGAACTCGTAAATTGTGGCTAGAGCTTAGCTAGAAATGGGTGTGGCATAGCTAGAAATGATCCGTCTATTGCAAGCATGTATGTGTATATACACAGATGCATGTGTTTCTGTATGCGTAATAACCCCTATTCTAATGGATGCATTTTCAACGAGCTTAGCTGGGAGATAGTCTTTGGGGTCCAGAAGAATGTTCTTGATTTTTATGTTAAAATGTTAAAGATCAATGTCATTGAGAAGTATTGGCTGTTAAGCCATGGAATTATCAGAATACTTTTCATATTTGTATTCATGAAATGTTAATGTATTCAAAGTTATAAGCAACAACGTCTTATTTAATATTCATCCAATGTCTGCTGAACAAAAGAATAGCTACCATTTTAAATAAGCAAACATGCAACTGCATCAGCAATTTAATCAAAATCCATTTAACCCTTTCATAATGAAGCCGGACAAAACCGGCCTCTGTAATTGTCCTGGGAAATGTCGATAAGCGAGCCAGTCATTAGTGGTAAATTTTCAAAAATAGTCTTCTCTTGGCCTGCAAATGGACATTTCATAAGTAAATATTTTAATTTTTTAAACATATTTAGTCATTAAAAGGTTAAAGGCTTACTTTCTAACACTTTTAAAGACCAGGGACGTGAGCTTATCCGTGTATTGTTTGATGTGGTTTGCGGATAAGTTGTCATATTGAACACCATCTGAGGGTAATTGTTTTGTCTCTGGGAGATTGATAACGGGAAGAATGTCACTGTTTGTCACGGATAGCCGCTTCTGTGCCAGAGATGTATCCACAGACTCAGCTGAAACAGGAGAGCAAATGATTGCTGTGTTATTACATTTAATAGATTTAAAACTTAATACCTTAGACTGGGTGAACCCTCTTAAGAAATCATTACAAAAATGTTTCCTCCACAGCATTAACCTTCAGACAGTCTAAACGAAATCTAGGATTTCTTTTTTCACGAGAGAGTTGATACTTACCTCCCTAATACTTTTGATATTGCTAAATATTGGCTTTCACTCAATAAACACTCAGATTTAAAACAGTTAGGTGCCCCTACTGGGCAGGGAGTCAGAGCGTAGTCTGGCGGATGCCAGCCCCACCACCGCGCATGCGCAGACTAGCACTTCCTCTGACTAGATTATTGGCTGACACACATGCAACTATTAAGAGCCTGAAGACCGAGCCTCTGTGGGGTGGAGAGGCCGGGTCCGTATCTAGGGAGGTAAGTATCAACTCTCTCGTGAAAAAAGAAATCCTAGATTTTGTTTATTTCACTTCAAGAGTATACTTACCTCCCTAATACTTTTGATATTGCCAGAATTCGAAAGTGAATCTGGCGGGAGGGAGGCGAGGTCAAAAGACCAGCTCATCCCTATACGCTTTTCTGCGTTTAAGGCACTTAAACTTCTGAAACTGTAAGAAAAAACAGTCAGGATTTGACTAACCATCGGATAACACCACCGATGTATGAGAGATGACCGAATGTCATATGCGCTCCCCCCCCTCCTTCCTGGGAGGAAGAGTCGACTGACCTCAATGTCCTATACGCTCTCTACGTACAAGTGCCATGTACTACAGGACAGAGACGAAAAAGCTCCATTTTCGTAACTCTCAACAATGAACCACACAAATACACAAACCATCACCATATTAATAACGGGTAATCGTGACAATACAATCAACAACGGACAACACATGAACAAGACTGACCTTGTTGAAAATGGCTGCTGACATCATCTTCCCATTGGTAAAGACTGATGCAGGCCCAAAAAAGTGGGTGTTTCCATAAATTAATTGTGAAATATATAAGTAATGAGGAAAAACCTCCTCAAAAAATATAAACCGATTTATTTTTTCAAAACCGACAAGGCGAGAGGATTAGAGGTGTCACGGAGATAATGGTCTGTAAAACTTGACTCACAGTGCCACTGAGCCACCGACATAATATCATCCACAGGGACCCCATTAAATAGGGCCGTGGATGTCACTACGCCGCGGACACTGTGAGCCTTGGCCACGTCAACCTGCTTCCCGGTGGCGGATTTATGGCAAAACTGAATGCATTCCACAATCCACCTGGAAATGGTGTCCTTAGAAGCCCTCCCATGGGGTTCAATATATGACAACCATAACGCTGACTGGTCGGTGCGCCATGCCGCCGTACGTTGTTTGTACCGGCGCAGCGCCCGGACGGGACACCATGCTTTAGAATTAGGATCATATCTAGTTAAAGCAGGCAAAATAATAGGTTGACCTGGATATTTCAACGACTGATTTTTAGCCAAGAAATTAATCCTAGGTAGCAGCTTAAGGCCTTCCCCTGAAACCACAAAACGGTCATCCTCGGCTGATAAGGCATGAATTTCACTCCTACGCCTAGCCGAGGCCGCAGCAATTAAAAACACAGTCTTCAGTGTTAATAGTTTCATAGAAATGGAACTAAGTGGTTCAAAAGGCTTATCACCTAGTACTTGAAGCACTAGCGATAAACTCCAAGACGGAATCACAGGTGGATTCCTTGGTCTTAGATTGCCCATGCCTTTAATTAATACATTCAATGTATTTACTTCATCACTTCCCCTCTTAGCCAAGCAAGGAATAACAGACATTAATGCTGACTTATAACCAGCAATAGAGTTAGGCTTGAGGCTATAGGCATCATAGAGGTGACAGAGGAAATCAGCTACTACTTGAATAGATGAATCCATTGGATCAATACATCTTTTTGAGCACCATTCTGCAAATCTGTTGATTTTATAATTATATGCTCTGGAGGTTGACCCCCTCCTGGCTTTGGCCATAAACATGGCTGCTTGCTCAGAAAAGCCCTCCTTAATTCTAGATTCCTTGACAACATCCACGCAGTCAATCTGAACATTGACGGATTGTTGTGAAGGGCCTTGCCCTGGAAGATAATATCGTCCATCAGAGGCAGAGGAACCGGATTGCAGACCAGAAGGTCCAGCAGATCCGTATACCATGATCGGCTTGGCCAATCCGGGGCGATCAGAAGCACTTGGCATTCCTCTTGTCTGATTTTCTGAAGAATTTTTGGAATCAGGATTGCTGAAGGGAATGCGTATGCATACATTCTCCCCCAGCTGATAGCTAACGCATCTGTTGCGAAAGCGCTTGGATCCGGAATCGGAGAGACGTACGTCGTCATCTTCGCATTCTTCTTCGTTGCGAACAAATTGATGTTGGGTTTCCCCCAATGGTCGAACAGACGATCCGCCACACATTGATTTAGTTGCCATTCCGTGGGTAAAACACTCATCCTTCGGCTCAATGAGTCTGCTAGCAGGTTTAACCTTCCCGGAATATGAACTGCTTTCAAGGTAATCTGGTGATCCAGACACCAACAAAGCAGTTTCCATGTCATCATACAGAGACTGGGCGACTTCGTTCCGCCCTGGCGGTTTATGTAAGTCACAACTGTTGAGTTGTCTGAACGAATAAGAACAATCTTGCCCTGAACTTTCTGTAAGAAATGTTCCAGGCCCAGGACTACTGCTCTTAGCTCCAGTAGATTTATATGTTCCTTTGACTGTTCCAGATTCCAAAGCCCTGATATCGTGGATTCTTCCAGGCAAGCTCCCCAGCCCTCCATCGATGCATCTGTATACACAGTCACCTGAGGGTGGGGAGGGGTTAGCAAAACCCCCGGCAAGAGATTCTCTGTATTCAACCACCATTGCAGGTGGTGAATCAGAGGCGCCAACACTGACACATTCGAGTCCAGCGAACCTGTACTCTGGGTCCATTGTGTCATGAGAAACAACTGGATCGGCCGCCTGCGTAAGGCGGCCTGAGGAATGACTGGTTCCAACGAAACCATCAACCCCAGCATTCTCAAGTAAACCCGTGCCAGGACATGACGACTGTCGCACACTGACTGAATCAACGAGATGAGTTTTTGAACTCTCTCCTGAGTAGGATAAACATATCCTGTCTCTAGATCGAAGAACATCCCCAGGTAAACAAACTTCTGGGATGGAGTCAGCTCTGATTTTGGGAAATTGATCATCCAGCCCAAGTCTGTGAGAATTTTCAAAACAATCTCCAGATTGGCGGACAAACTTTCCCGGGTGTGCGCTTTCAACAGCCAGTCGTCTATGTACGTGTGGACTGCTATGCTTCTCCTGCGGAGGTATGCTGTGATCGCAAGAACCACACGGGTGAAAACCCGAGGAGCCGTGGAAATTCCGAAGGGCAACACCCTGAATTCCCACTGTCTGCCCTGGAATGCAAATCTCAGGAAGCGACAGAAACTCCCGTGGATGGGGATGTGGAAATAAGCGTCCTTCAAATCTATCGACGCCGTCCACATCCCCCTCTCCAACCCCGCCAACACCGAGCGCACCGTTTCCATCTTGAAACTGGGCGTCTCGATGAACTTGTTCAATGGCTTGAGGTTGAGAATCGGTCTCCACCCTCCGGTGCGTTTTGTTACTAAGAACAGGGTTGAATAGAAGCCCGGACACCTTTGTGCCGGCTGAATAGCTCCCTTTTGTATGAGGGAATTTATCTCCTCCTCGATACACAACCTTTGCTCTGGATCTCTCGGAATGGGAGTCCAGACTGGCACCAGAGACAGTCGCGACGGCGGGCCTGTCACCCACTCTGGATGATACCCGACGGAAAGCCATCGCAAGACTAAACGGTCCTGAGTTAACCGTTCCCACTCTTGCATGTGGCCGGCTAGCCGGCCTCCCACCGGCCCACCTAGGGACCGCGGTGGACACGAGGCATGCAAGAGCGGCACTGTCTCCGTCGCCATACACACCGGAGTGGTTCTTACCGCGGTAAGCATCCTGTCAGGACCGATAACCACGCCCAGATCCTCGCGCGCCCCGCCCCGCCCCGTGCGCACCTCGGTGCGCGGGCGGCTGCCTGGCTGACGGCGCCTGAGGAACCTGCGCCCCCCTCGCTGCTGGCCGAATCGCACGCGGCCGAGGCCGACGCTGCGACGGTGGCTGGCCACTGACCTGGCCAGCACCACCTCGAGCCTGCAGGGGACGATACGCCGGGGCCGCGGCGCGAGCGTTAGCACGACGCAGCACATCAAACTGCTCGCGCAGCGCCCTCTGGTTATTCACCAGGGTGACCGTCTCTTGGAGGTGGCGACATCCCTCACCTCCAAAAAGACCAGGGCCCGTCATAGGCGTACGCAGTAGCCTATTGTACAGGTCCTGAGACGGGCACAGATTGTCCAGGGCAAACGTGCGTCTTGCCCTGACACTCCTGGTCACCGCCCGAGTCATACAGTCCAGCGCCAGGTTAATACCATCCTGGATGGTTCGCTGGACAGTGACCGGACTTGACTGGCGCGATGCGGATGCCGTTACTACCCCCTGTAACAGCTGGGAGACGTGGGACAGAGCGGCAATCGAAGCCCTCCCACTCTCCTCCGCATCACGCAACGCGGTATTCGCCGAACGCAACGCGTTCGCGCACAAGACACCCGTGTCAGAACGGGAGCCTGGCCGCGCATCCTCACCCAAAGCCGCGCGGTCATCCACGCTGGGCTTGGGTACCACACCGTACCGCTGGTAATCCAGGGGCACGATGCGACAATGCCTGGCCACCTCGCGAGGGGCCTTCGCGAGACGTCCACTCGACTTAATGGACGACTCCGCCGCCTTGAACATGTCAACGACATGCTCCGCCAGCGGCAGAGAAGGCATAGCGTTAGCAGTCGGTTTCCCAGCTAACCACGGCGTGTGAACACGCTGGCTAGCCGACTGCTCCACGGGCAGATCAGGCCTAACGCTCACCAACCACTGGCAAGCGTCATACCAATCCTCCTCCGTGGCTAACTGCGAGCGCTCTACAAGACGGGGTCCTTCGTCTTCCTCCTGAGCGCAAGCAGTAGAGCTTGACGGCGGGTATGCTGATACACCTGGCAAGCCAGGGAAAACACGCGGGCCTGACAGCACCGGCATGAGAATATCACTGGTTTGACCAGGAGCAGGCACCGTGGCAGAGCGCGGGGTATATATAGTCTCACCACGGGCCCGGCCAGCACCAGCAACACCCTCGGCAAGCCGAGGTATGCGGTACCGCTGGCCATCAGCAGCGCCCTGGGCCACCACCTGAGCCGCGGACTTTACTCCAGGGTGAGTAAAACTGTGGAATAAGGCGCCTGTATTCCCCGCGAGGGGTGCACAAACGTCTTCATCCATGTCCACGTCGTCAGACGGCGACCCTAGCAGGTAATCCTCATTACCCTGGTCAGAAAGATTAGACCCCGGGTCAGCAAAGAGAGCTAACCCGGGCTGACCAGGAACGGTGCCATAGGAGGTACTGGCCACCGCGGCGTGCGGATACCCCTGGACTGATAAGCAGCCCGCGGGTTCCAGCGACAACCGTCCACGGTCCCCTATCGGCGCGGCAATAAGCCTGCTGCCAGGGCCGTGGAACGCCCCCTCTAATGGGGCCACCTCTGAATCGTCGAACAACGGAAGCGTACTAAGGAAAATCGATCCAGAGGCGGGGATTACCTGCTCCGAAGCCGATGACGAGGACAGTAAAGGATTTGGTCCAGGAAGCATGCCACGAAGCAACCCTGGAACCAAATCCTTTATTGTCCTCTTCATCTCTCCCAACATCTCGGTCCGGAAGGCCTCCATATCCACCGCGGACGAGACCTTCCCCTTACCCTTCCTACTTACAACCTCTCGTTTCCGCTTCTTCTTCTTCTCCTCCTCTACCACCTTGTCCGTCGCCTGTAAGCAGCACAAGAATTCGGACATTAACTCGCCCCCCCAGTGCTTACATATGTCACAATTAACCAATGGACCACAAGGGCTACATTGATAGCACAGATGCGGCCAGAACTTTTCATTAAGAGAACGACCACAGGACGCGCAACCCGGTCCCTGAAACAGGGCAAAGGACAAGGAGTATGAGCAACTAGTTAAGCTTAGAAACTCAATCCAACTCAAAGAGAAGGAAAACGATCATAAAGATCAATATACATCAGAAACCAGCATAGCGCTTGAATTGCTGATAAACACATAGCCAGGCTGATTATGACGTCATTAATCCCGTGACAGGAAAAATTCGATCCCAACAAAACATCCAAGTGCAAGGACGAATTGTATGCTGAATGGATAAGTCGACTACACAACCATCAGATACATATAGATAACTCTTTTCTGGCAAAAATGTTAATTATCTCCCTTTGTTTGTTTACAATAATTAACATCACCACATTATCAATAACTAGATACCTGACACTTTGTATAGACAAACCATCCAACGTGACGAACCGGAGAACTCCACCATCTGCACGCCTCTTAACTCTCTCCACCTCATGGGGAAGGAATTGGATCAAGAGGGCAAAGTGAGAAGACCTTTATACTAGGCCTCCAACTCACTGGACATATTTTTCATTTGGTTAGATAACCTAACAGTGTTAGTAGGAAATGGAACCATGGTGGAGAGAAAACTAACTCTCTGCTACTGTGATGCGACCACCTAGCGTCATACAGACCTGTGGACATAAACAGAAAGAGAAATTAGTCATAGGTAGCACCGAGTTGACATAAACCAACTAACCCAGGCGCTTATCACGGTAACCGCGAGTCCCGGAAACACAACACACCGGGAAGAAAACTCGCTAATTTTACTAGAAGTCACCTGATTTAAAGGTCCTAAGTCCCCCTTTGGCGAATCGTTCCGTCCTGCCATCCAAATCAGTGACTATCACTCCAAAAAACACCACTTAAACAGTCTAATATTAAGGAAAAGCTATTGCAACAAAAAGACATGTGTGAACTCTCTGCCAATAATCTAGCAAAGAGGTAGTGCTAGTCTGCGCATGCGCGGTGGTGGGGCTGGCATCCGCCAGACTACGCTCTGACTCCCTGCCCAGTAGGGGCACCTAACTGTTTTAAATCTGAGTGTTTATTGAGTGAAAGCCAATATTTAGCAATATCAAAAGTATTAGGGAGGTAAGTATACTCTTGAAGTGAAAAGAAGCATTTGCATTTCTTACTAACACTTTCCAAAATTCAAAATAATAACGATGCAGATTGCATCTCTGCATTGCATAGAATGTGTTTGTATTGGACAAATGTACCATGGTATTGACATTTGAGCTTTTAAGAACAAAATCCATAGGATTTTTCACAGTGGCATAGCACAAAGGGGAATATATGGTAAAGTTTGATAAAGATCCCTTCTGTAGAACCAGAGTTATTATTCAGAAATGACATATAATTTGCTTAATTCAGCTACTATGACTGAGAACCCAACATCAGAGAACAAAGGGGATCATATGGGCCAAGTTTATTAATGATCCCTTCAGTAGAACAGAAGGTATTATCTGGAAACGTAACACAATTCCCTTTATTAGACTACCATGACATTAAATCTTTGAGCCCAATATCAATAGGGTTCTTCAGACCATTAAGGGGAATATACAGGCAAGGCTTTCTGAACATCCCTCCAGCTAAACCAGAGTTATCATCCAGAAATGTAAATTATCCTTAAAAAATAAAATTAAGAGGGTTCATTATGGTGAATATCAGAGTAGAGTTAATTCACCTTTCCAGAGTACCCACCCATCATATGACGTCATAATGAACTGCGTGATGTATACAATGACATCATAATGAATGGCGTCATGAATGACGTCGATAAGTATGTCACGAACGCATATTTGAAGACGGTCTATGCGTTGTTGTACAAATTGTTTGCTTTTACTATTTAATAAATATTCTGTTGTATATTTTGAAACGAATTTGACTGGGCGCTGTTGCTGTCATAGGCAGCAACAGCACCCAGTCAAATTAGTCACAAAATATTCAACAGCTTCCCTGTATAGTTTTCAGGAAATTGATAGCTAGGACATTTGGGGATCGATCAATCCCAACATGGTGAGGTGTGGGTGGAGCTTAGCTAGAGATGGGCGGGGCATAGCTAAAACCGGAAAGGTCCATTATCATCTAGAACTGTAAAAGAATTTTCTTAATTGTGTCATCATGACCGTGACCTTTTTTATTCCCAAATCAGTACAGTTACATTTCTTTTTCATTCATAAATGACCTGTATAGGTTACTATGTTTAATAGAGAATTCATATAGTAAATCCCTTACAGCAACATAACATCCAGGTTTTAAATTTCAGCCAATTCTGCTAACATCATTTGGAATAATGACCATATTAGATTTATCTGGCAAGCACGGTTGACATTATGATTTCGTTAAAAGAGATCGATGGGGAGATTACAGTCCAACTTAAAACTACCCCTCTCGTAGATTGCTGAAATTGTCGCACTGAAAATGATTATTTCACCCACTAACTGCTGGCACCATACTACATTTTGCATGGGTTTTAACTGTGGTCCTGCTGAATATTTTGAAACCAATTGCACTGAAACCACCAACAACTTTCAGTCAAATTGTTTTCAAAATATTCAGCAGGTCCAAAGTTATTACACACTGAAATTATTGTCTGGTGGCTTGCAGCAGTGAAACAATTGAGCATTGGTAGTTCCGAGTCCAGAATATTTATATCCGAGTACTCGCTCTAAATAAAGTGCTTTTGCGATTGGAGGCGAATCACACGATTTATATCTTTTCTCGATAACATTTTATGTAATATTCAGGATTAATTTTTATGTAATAAATAATCTTTATTAATGGATACGCAATATTTAGGCCCTCCAATTTAATAATTTCACTTCCGCAATGATGTTTTTGAGGTATCGATCAATCCCAACACGGTGAGGTGTGGGTGGAACTTAGCTAGAGATGGGCGGGGCATAGCTAAAACAAAGTCATAAAGGCAGCGAGAATTTGTACCGCGAAATAAAACTCAATTTTCGTGCTATCATTTGTAACTATTTTAGAAAACTTTAGAACAAAAAAATGTGCTCAAAGAATGTACTCGATTATAGGACGCAACCAACACTCCCCCGTCCTAGAACATGTAATTTGACAAAAAAATCTGTGCCCTTTAGTCAAGATTGAATGGTATATTATCATTATGGAATGGTTACCGAGTATTATCCGCATAATGTGTACTCGTTTGATAACTTCATTTCTCATTGATAGGTTATTCATACAAGGAAGTGCTGTAATTGCGATAACATATCCGCGAAAAGTTATTGTAAAATAAACTCAATTTATTTTTATTTGATCGTTTGATAACTTTTTCATTGACAGTTGATTTGTACATGGAACTGCTGAAATTTGGATGTGACTTCTATTAGATACATTTGCTGTTATAAAACTTTTAAGAAGCTAAAACAACCTCGAAAATCGGCGTGCAACTTATATTAAGGATGCAGTTACTATTATGCGACTTATGGTAGCAACATTGGCACAAAGGGTTGTTACCTCCAGAACCACTGTGTTGCTGCTTATCATTGCCTTTCACAGAATCATCCTCAAAATCATCTTTATATTCTATCTCTCCTGCTGCATAATAAACATACAGTTGATACAAAAGACATGTTCAATTAAGCTATGTAACTGCACGTAACATGTTAAAGGAGGTCACAAATGAGAATTACATTTCATTAAAAACCCACAAAAATAAGTGATCATATTTTCTAAATTAAAGCAAATTTGACAGATTTTCAAAAATTTGGTTACAGTCATGAATTTTGACACGTCATAAAATTCACGTAATACATCATCTCATGAATTGTCGAACAGGTACATTCAGATTATGTCACACATGTTTCCGATTAGAAGAAACTGTCGTCTAATAAAGTTGTCAAGTGGGGCATCGGCTCGTATCCAAGTTCTATTTTAACAAACTCTAGTGTTATTCTTATATCTCATTAATATGGTGTTTTAATGAGCTGCTATCAGCTATAAATCACCAACAATAAAATGTTATTCATGCGATGACGTCATACTACAACAACCATTCACGCGATGATGCCACTCTATGAGGCTCATGAGAAATTGAAGAAAATAATGTTCCGTGGTGAAATTGACTTCTAAGGAATTAGAAAATATGCAATGAATATATTTTATTCTATTTTATACAAAAGCATAATTTGGCATGCTTTGACCCTTCACCATTTGTGTTCCCCTTTTAATAATGGATGAATCAACTTTTAACCATGCCCCGCCCATTTCTAGCTAAGCTCCGCCCACATTGATCTAATCCTTAATTTCCAGAATCTCAATATCAAGGTAAATATGCGGGTAAGCTACTGAATATTTTGAAACAAACCTGACTGGCTGCTGCTGTTCAATCAACCAAGATTCACAAAGAATTAAGATATTAAGGGGTCTATGAATAAGATACATGAAAAGTTATGCTCATAATCACTTAATCATCTTATTATAGTATGTATCAGATGTCCTGATTATTGTGGCATATTTAACATTAAGAGATGTGATATTATTGAGTGATTTCTCAGGCAAGAGAACCTCTATATTTACCTCTAGAAATGCATTAGTTGCCCTCTGAGTCACCAGCCACCTATCCCCCAAATAAATACTTTGATGATGGGGATGTGCACTCACAAACCCTTGACCACTCCACCGAGGCTGGCTAGTACCTGTACACTAAACATTCCACAAATGCCCTGTTTTAATAGAGAGGGACACACACAACCACACTTCATCAAATGTACCCAATTAAAAGTTCATACTAGAGCCACTTAAGTTGTAAGCATTCAAGTTCTATTAGAGATTTGAATCATTGTTGAGCGATACACACATGAGTCCTTCATTCCATACCTGTATTCTCCTTGTTTGCAGCATTTGAAGAGCCATGCACCTGTAGATTTGGCATTTTGTCATCAGAGTCAGTTTCGCATTCCTGGATGACAAGCAAGTATTTATAGTTAATGACATCTATATTTCCTGTACCACTGCACTAATGAAAGAAATCTTTAATAGCTGCATGGGCAGATGAATGGTGCAGATTTTGAAAACAACTTTGCTAATGGTGTTGTGGTATAAAACAGTAACAGCCTTCAGTTATACTGTTTTCAAAAACGAGCATTAAGTTTACGCTGGATAAGGAAATCAGTGTCATAAACATATCGCTGACAGTACAAGAGGGAAAATAATTACTAAGATTATATTGTACCTTTAAAATGATCTGTAAGCAAATTAACCCTTTAATGGTTAAGCTGGCCAAATCTGGCCTCTGCAGTGGTCTTGAGGAATGTCCATTGGCAGGCCAAGGGAAAATTATTTTTTTAAATTTATTAATGGAATACACGTACCTGGCTCAAATAGCCAAGCTAGTGATTCCAGTGGCAATTATTCTCTTGGCCTGTAAATGGACAATCAATAAGCGTTTGCATATTTTGAGGTTATTGACCCATCAAGGACCATTAAATGGTTAATATAATGAAATGCTTTAAACAAAGACAGTATCTCTTATGAATATATTATACAGATCTGTGGACTCCATACCGCTTTATCCATATTCTGATCAAGGAAGTCTGTAGGCAGTTGTCCACCAATAGCTTGATGAAACAGTTCCAGAAAATATTCCAATGTAAATTGATACTCTCGCCTTACACAAGACAAACTGCGAAGTATTGCATACAAAACAGCACCACGACGCGCAAGGGGAAAGAACTCTTCTCTCAGATTTTCAAGTTCTTGTAGTGCCAACTGTGTATCCTTGAGCCGATTGGCCATCTGGAAGAAGAAAACATATATTATCGTGACAAAATGTTTGGTTAGTTTTAAGGCTATATAAATGATTGTCCCAACATCCCATACATGAAATTGATATATTTCACATGTCTAGCACTTAGACCCCCACCTCTCCCATCCCGCACAGGTGTTTTAAAGGTATTCAGTGGAAACCAAAATTTGGTTAATTAGGTTTAGGAATTTCAGGTGATATAACTTGGGTAGATATGTATAACATCTCTTAAACACAACTACAAGCAGGTTTTTCCTATGTCTTCACAAAGATTCATGATCTAAAATTATGTAGTGGAGACAAGATCTCTGACATTTTAAAAATTTTTGCAGGGGGTGTAGCTCTGGCAAATATGGATGGATTTCTGTGAAGCACAATCACGACATGTCTTCCTATAACAAGGTGTTGATTCTGAAGAATTTTAAGTTTTCTCAGGGGGAGATAACTTATGGATAGACAGATTTTGCTTTAACAAACAGTCACATCACATGTAAGATCTCATCATAAAACTTTTTGTGTAACAAATTTAACACACATCAATGTAGGCATTCTGACGTTCTGGATACCTAGATAGATGTGTGTCCAGATTTATGGATGTGTAAAAACCTAATTCCACCCCCCCCCCTGCCCTACCCCATTCTACCTCCCCACCCCCAGCCCACCCCCCACCAACGATGACAGGGAAATGTTTAACTATGGTTAAATCCCAAAGCATATTTATCATGTGCTACTCTGCAGGTTAGACTTCACATAAGCAAGCTGAGGAAAGATGCACCTTGTCACAACACTTCAAACTCAATGTATAGCCATCTTAGCACTTTTATTATTGAATTGGACAGGAATGGCATCATCAGCAGTCTTTGGAAATGTCAATTTGCAACCCATGCAGATAATTTTTAGAATTTACCACTGAAATTACTGGTTCGGCTATCAAGCCAATTATTCATGTGGTAAATTTTCAAAAAGTCTTCTTTTGGCCTACAAATAGACATTCCCTAAGCTGAAACTTCAATTTTCTGACCAATCTTGACCATTTAAAAGTTACGGGTTAATAACAACGTAGTGGGCATGTCCGCCCATGGTGGGCATGTTGGTCCAGGGGAGAAACGTCCCTTATCCTGCTTGGTTTATGCCTATAGGCTCCATTGTGTGGAGCTGGTGTATCCAATGACATTAATTTTGTTTTCTCCATGGGGTGGAGGTTTCATCATCCGGGTCTGATGAGAGTACCTGGATAATTCTGAACTGCATGTCAGTTCTAGAATGTCCATGTTTATTGAAATGTCTCGATACGGGTGTGTGGTATCGTTCATTCCTATGAAGTTTTGATATCGATCTCAGATGTTCTTGGATTCTGATTTTGAAGGTGCGTAGAGTTTCTCCTACATACTGTTTCTTACATTTGTTGCAAGTTAGTAGGTAGACGATGTTCCTAGTCTGGCAGTTGCCTATGATCTTGGAATTGTATGTTAGGCCTGTATTAGTAGTGCATGCTTTTATAGGTTTCTGTGTTGTACAGGGGCGTTATCTGATAGGAGTTTAGCCCTGACAATCATATCTTTGTTTGTCTTGTTTTTTCTATAGCCGAAGAGAGGTTTTGGGAAGGCTTTTCTGCATGTGCTGCTGGCTTCCAGAACTGGCCAGAATTTCTTGATGGTTTTTTCCAGAAAGATGTCAGTTCATGTGAACTTGCAGACAAAGATGGGCCTTTGTAGTGTTTGTGGCGGCTGTTTTTGGTGGTGGGTGTAGGATGCTGTGTTTGTCTTTTGACATAGCTTTTGCCCTGGATTTGTTGAGAATTTTGATAGGGTAACCCTTGCTTCAAAATATCCTTGTAGAATGATACTATTGTTGTCGTAGTCGTGTGTGCAACTACAGATGCATCTCAACCTGAGGAATCGTCCATATGGGGACGAATCCTTGCTGGAGGAGGGGTGTGCTGAATCATAGTGGAAGTAGCCATGGGTATCTGTTGGTTTTGTGTATAGGACGAAGATGATAGTATGTTCTTCTGTTTGTTTGACCATGGTGTCAAGGAAAGAAACATGTGTTTTTGAGGACTCCATTGTGAATTTGATGCTATGATGCTCTGTATTCATTTATGTGACAAATTCATCTAGGGCAGGTTTGCCATGTTCCCAGAACATGAATATGTCATCTATGTATCTGACATACAAGGCTGGCTTGTGGGGAGCCCCTTGTAGGAGTTTTTCTTATAAATCTGCCATGAATATGCATGCAAAAGTGCATGCAGCTTTGCTTCCCATGGCGGTGCCTCCTACCTGTAAGTAATGTTAGCCATTGAACCCAAAATTATTGCATTCTAGTACAGGTTTTAGGAGGTTGACTAGACCTCTGATTGATAGATCACCTGGTACTCCATACTTGTGGCAGAATCTGGCTACTGCCTTGAGTCCCTCGTTGTTGGGGATGTTTGTGTATAGCGATGTGACGTCCATGGTCACCAGAAGAGTGCCGGACTTTGTTTTGCCAAAGGCTTCAATCTGGTTTATAAAATCTGTGGTGTCTTTTACATACAATTTGATCTTAGTGACGTGCACTTTGATATGTTCATCCATGAAACTGCTTATCAGCTCCGTCGGGCCGCCTATACCGCTGATGATAGGTCTGCCAGGAACTAGACCATTTTGCTTCTTTTTGTGCACTTTGGGTAGTAGGTACAATCTCGTGGTTATTGGAGGGTTTGGAATTAATCTACTGGTGGTTGTAGTATCAATTTCCTTGTCCCTGACTAGTTGGTTGAGTCGTTTTTCAACAAGTTTTGTGTGTTTATGTTAGATCTTGTTCAACCTTTGCATAGAACCGTGCATCCGCTAGCTGGTGGTTTGCTTCTGCAATCTGTTGTTTTGGATGATGGTTGCTTGTCCTTTGTCAGCTTTTTTTACCACTATTGTGTGGTTGTGCTGGAGTTGCACTAAAGCTGACTGTTCCTGCTCGCTCAACTTACAGTTATTAGCTCTGTGGTGAACATGTCTACTAAATTCGTACCTGATTGCTTTGAAAAAAGCTTCAAATGGCGCATCTAAGGTGGGAGATGGCATTGAATTTTTTTTGCCGGCAAATTTTCTGATTATGACGTCTTGGAAGGTTCGTGAAGCCGGTGCCATGGGAGGGGATGTTGCACAGGTTCCCTGTTGTAGGAGTGCGTGTGGGGTGTGTGGGTGGGCTGGGTGGGGGTGGGTGGGTGAAGAAGTGTTTCAATTTGCTTTCTTAGAACGGTGATGTAATCATCTGCGTGCCGCCGCCAGGTTTTTGACCGCCTGGAGCAGATTCTCAAGTGCTCTTGCGCTCCTTGATTCCATTGACCTGTTACTGTTGGGAACCTGGTTGTCTCTCCGGTGGGGTACCTTTTGCTGGTAGTTCGGTCCTGGCCTTCTATACGGGCGTCTAGAGGGCTGGCGGTTGTTTCCCCTGGACTGTCCCTTCTGTTGACGGTCCTGCTTTCTCTTCGTTGGTTTACGTCTTGGACTCGGAGACTAGCGCAAACGGCTGTGTCTGACCGTAGTGGCTGCTATGGCCAATTCTGCCTCTCTACAGGTAGAGGAATCGCAGCATCATTCGAAAGCAGTTTTGTAACTGGTCACGACCTGGTACTGGTTTTCCAATTTCCTGCTCGTGTGGTCGAACAGGGACTGGGTTAATGATATTTCAAATTTCTTGATGTGGGTCAGCCATTGTTTTTTTAAATCGTCATTCTCCCTCTCTGGGTTCCATGTTACCCTAGTGAGGAGCATGCTGGGAGGTGAGCGGTCCTTCAGAGACTCATCCAACCTCTCTAGTTGGTATTCTAGCTTAGTCAACCTGCAGGCTACGTTGTGCCAAAGCCTGTATACTCCAAGATGTTGATCTTGGATTGCCGGTTTCTGGTACTTGGCAGTGCTGCCGTTAGCAGGGTCCCTGGTAGGTGCTGATGGTGTGCTGTCTTCTTCACCCCTCTTCGTTTCTGTGCTCTGACAACCTGTGGCCTTGGAGGGTCCACTGGTGAGGAGCTTGCCACTCCTACGGTTGCTGGTGGTGCTGACCATGGTGGTTTGATGGTGGCATTCAAGTCTGTGTTAGACCTGGCAAGTAGTGTCCGAATCCACTGAGCTTAGGCTCAGTGCGACAATGAAAGTATTGTAACTATCTCCCACAACGACAGTAAATAACAACGTAGTCAGTAATATGAGCTATTTGTAGAAGGTTATTTAGCCTGACACTTGATCGCAATGTGAGACCAAAAGTCTGAATGATCTGGACTGGAATTTTTGTCCCTTTTATACCCTACATGGGCGAGCCAGTGGATTGAGTCGATCTTGACCATATATGGACAGAGAAAAAACAGATTGCCGATTCTCTCATTTGAAATTTTTGGAGGTTTGGCGGTGTGGTCATACATTTTTACCGGTTGACCTGTATTTTGCCGGTTGGGGTCAAGTTTAGCGGTTCTGACTTTTTTACCGGTTGTACCTTTTTTGGCGGCTGTGCCCATTTTTTGGTGATTGTGTATTTTTACGGGTTGTGAGTTTTTGTCGCTTCTGTCATTTTTGCCAGTTGTGCCATTTTTTTGGCGGATGTGCTAATTTTTACCGGTTGTGGATTTTTTTACCGATTGTGTCCATTTTGGCGGGGTTTTTAAAAAACATTTTTGCCGGTTTAGGGTTTTACCGGTTGTAGGTCATTTTGGTGACAAATTTCTAAGGGTTTCTGTAGGTCAAGTTCGTAGAGATAATACTCCTTTAGTGGAGAGTTTTTGCCTATTTGTGTGGGTAATGATCATGTGTAGTCATCACTGTTTTTGAGTCAGACACACTTCATGGCATTTCATTCCTTGAGCGGAACTCATCAGAGACGAAGTTTTGTCAACTGAGAGTGGGCATTTTTGGGCTCCACTTTTTTCTGATATGGCGACTATGGTGTGGGTGTCTGGATTGATAGACAAAGCGTACATTGGGCGTCTCTGGCTAGTCTGCATGGTTTGGAATTTTCTATAGGGAAGTATATATCATGGTTACACCAAATCAAAATCAAAACTGGTTAGATATTGAAGTTATGTAAAATTTATTTCTTTCAAAAAAAAATTATTTTAAATAAAAGATGAATAAAATTGAGAAGCGCGACAACTTGGTGAGTATGCGTCTTTGTTGTTCTTTTATATGATGTAATTAAATTTAATTTTATTTAAATTTAAAGAGGTGGAAATAGCGTTGTGCTGAAATCCATGTATAAGTGCCATATTTAATAGCATCTTTAAAAGATGCGAGGTGATGACAATGGGTATGACATCAACGTGTGACGTCTAAAAGTTACGCATTTTTCAACAGTTTCCTTGCATAGTCACTTGAAATTGAGATACTGAAATACATACTGTTGAAATGGTTATAAGTACCTGTTTAACACTAAGTTAGATATCTTAATGATGAACTACCTCTAGTTTTGTGTCTCTGATCTGTCCAATGATATTCAACTCTCGTGTACTCCTCAGCATTTTAACGCTGTCCTGTTTACGTGCATGTTCCTTTACAATTACTGACAATCTGTAGCAATAAACAATGAAAAATCAACAACAATTTTACCAAAATTCATTCTATTTTTAACACAATCATTCAACATTTTGAAATGCTAAATGGCAACAGCAAACTGTTTCAGGGGTAATAAAAAGTAATTTATTCTGGGTGGTTTCAGAGAACATGGTTGTAGTATAATTATTAGCTCATATTACCTGAATGGATAATATCCCAAGCATTGTTTTCTTTACATATTAAAACCTTGGTCAGTAGACAAACTTGAAATCAGATATACATTTTTCAGTGGTTATGTGATGAGGCTGGGAATATAGGGCCTAGAGATGTGTAATAGACAGATTCATTTCTAGCTATGTTCAGCACATTTATAGCTCCTATACCCAGCCCATTTATAGATATGCCCAAACCATTTCTAGCTATGCTCAGCTCATTTCTAGCTACGTCCATCACATTTCTAGCTTTGCCAGCCATTTCTCGCTATGTCCGGCCCATTTATAGCTCCTATGCCCAGCCCATTTATAGATATGTTCAAACCATTTCTAGCTATATCCGGCCCATTTCTAGCTTTGCCCAGCCATTTTTAGCTGTGTCCGGCCCATTTCTAGTTTTTCCCAGACAGTTCTACCCTTGCTCAGCCATTTCTAGCTATGTCTGGCCCATTTCTAGCTATGCTCAGTGATCTATAATTATGCTCAGCCATTTCTAGCTTTGCACTGCCATTTCTAGCTATGTCCTGCCCATTTCTAGTGACGTTCATCCATTTCTGGCTATGTCCGGCCCATTTCTAGCTTTGTCCAGACATTCCTAGCTATGTTCAGCTATTTCTAGCTATGTCTGGCCCATTTCTAGCTATGCTCAGCCATTTCTAGCTATGTCCGGCCTATTTCTAGCTATGCTCAGCCATTTCTAGCTTTGCCAGCCATTTCTAGCTATGCTCAGCCAACTTTTATGTGTTGGAATTGATTTGAAACTTTGAAATCTGAATTCCCAGAATTTAAATTTCAAGTTAACTATATAGGTAAACTTTTGAATATTTTGAAATTAATTTGATTGTGGCTGTTGTTAAATTACTTTCAAAATATATAACAAAATGTTTATTAAATTGTAAATTCATCATAAGACATACAATTTGTACATTTTTGTGACAGATTATTCAATTTTTGTGATGGAGTTGTTTGATTTTGATTGTGGCATCAGCTAACAAATGACGTATTTGACTATGAGGTCAGATACTTGAGTGACAGATCAGATACCACCAATTTTTGGGTACATACTTGAGGCTAAAATCCTATTAATATGGGTTGACTGAGTATTTATGTATGCTTATAAAATTATACACATACTCTTATAAAAACCCTAGCATGTTGGCATTACTCTATTACAAGAATTACGTGAGTAACAAAATGATGAGGTTTCACAAGGTACCTGTATAATGTGTCTCGCTCGGCTTGCAGATTGTGCAGGGCTATTCGGTGTTCATGATATAACTCTGGTCGGATCACAGCAAATGCCCTAGCAAGCAAATCTTCAGTCAGTGTATCATGTGACTGGCCATAATTGATCATAGTTGTTGTTGAAGTGATTTCAGAGCTGAAGCTAGGCTTGGCGAGTGATGTCGCCATATATAGTCTAAAGTCAGGATGGCACAGGACACGTCGTGAACAATAATGGATCATACGTGGTTCTATATTATGAAAAATGAAAATAACAAACATGAATGTCAATAAAAATAATAGAACACAGAAGAAATAAAATCTGGACGTTGCACACAAAGTTATACGAATTGTCGATTATATTGAATCTTTCATAAAAGAGTACATGCTTCATATATATGAATTTTTATTTAGAGGTACCATATTTCGCTTAATTGAAGCCTATGCCTATGCTCTAATAGAAGCCCACCCCCTAACTTTGACATATGAGCTCCAATGATTTCTTAGCAGTTTCAAAACGGCAAAACTCTGTATTAGAAGCCCACCTGCTAACTCAGCAGATTGTACAGGAACATTTTTTTAAGAGCAAAAATAATAATAACAATCGTGTCACAGGGTGTGTCTACTTCAGACCGATCTCTGCCCTGATACATTTCCGGCCCCTCTAGAAGTCAATACAGGCCTCGGATTTGTAAATCTCAACCACCTATTAGATTAATACTAATAGTAGGCCACGTATGTTCAAGATATAATAAAGTTTATTCCACACTTTTGTAGTCAAAATGCCCGTAAAACAGTCTTGGCGTGATTAAATACCTTCCCTATAAATATATTTTAAGACCAAATTTATGTACCAAACCAGCACGGAAGAAAATGTGCATCAATTTTGTAACGCCAATCAACATTAAATGATCCCAATTGAATTATTATGAAGGAAAATATAGCCGGCTTCATAAGTTGGCGAGCCAGCGGCTCTTTTGTGATGGGAGGTGGCGTGTTCTCGCGAGATATTATACGCTAATGGGAGTTTATCAAACGGGTACCCATTATTCAGATCAGTATAATCCTCAGTTCCTATCGCGCAATGATAATATATAAAAATTCCCGAGTTTCGAGTCCATGATTCCAAAATAATTATATAGCCAAGTACTCACTATAAAATAAACTCTTCAATTGGAGGCGAATCATGTAATTTATATTTTTTCGCCACACCATTTTATATCAAATTGTGGATTAATTTTGATGTAATAATTGACCCTTACTAAAGGATACGCAATATTTAGGCGCTCAAATCAAATAATTTGACTTTCCCGGTGATGTTTTGAGGTATACATTAAACATAGGCGTAGGCGGTGGGAATTTTAACGGGAGAAAATGCGATCAATTAAGAGTCTTGTTTTGGCCGGTATGACTATTAAAGGGGAACGCAAGAAGGGTTACCATCGTTTGCATAAAACACGCAGTTCTATTGTAGAGCCCACATTTAAGCTACTGTATAAAGCTTCCCCCCCGACATTTGTATATAAATCCGAGTAAAATGGTGTTAAAATACGCTATGTTGCTATAATTTTCTGCGAGTTAATTAAACCTATGATGTCATAGGTTGAATCCCATCCGACAAGAACCATAATAACGGCACTCTGAAGACAGGAGTGCATGCATTTGGATGGTGATATCTCTATCGGTGATAATGCTATCGACATCATTTATATATGTACAGATTGAAGAGATTAAGACGTGTATCACACTATCACAAATTTATGGAATGTATTTGTTATTTTCACACATTAATTGCCGAACCTTAAGATGACCATTTTCTATGAAGATACCTGCCAATTACATTAACATTACAAAATCTCAGGAAGTTTTGAGGCTAGTATGAAAACATAAGTACCTAAAGATGGACTGGATGTATGTACAAACTATTTAAACTCTCATATTAAAAGATGAAACTTTAATAACATTATCTGCCGTAGCCCCAGTGAGAGCGTTGATTCAATAGTGGCAATTATATTGAATTGCCTATACTATCGCGTCATTCATTTATCTTAAGATCAAAACTTCATGTCAAAATTGGCACCATCAGAGAAATCAGACAAAGGACTGTTAGTATATATTCCTAAACATTTCCGCAAATATAGTTTATATATTCCTAAAACCGCTGAGGAGAATCCCCTTATAAAAACGCAATTCGCAATTTTATTGCGATAGCGTTGGATGACAGCGAGAAAAACGTTCAACTTATGACGTCATACACCTTCATCCGGGAATAGAATTTAACCCATGTACCACATATTTAAATAACGAAGATAGATATTTCTAATTTGAGCACAGATCTTACAATTATATTTTTGAAATCGTTACAGTCTGTAGATTCATTTTATACACAGTAGTATAGAGGGTCTGGTGATTCCCTTTAAAGGGTTTAATCAACTGTAGAAGTGATGTAATATCCGTCATGCAGAACCAACAACCGTGTTACTAGGACATCGGTCTGCCTTACTCCAGTATCAGATGTGCTGTTTCATGTCAAATCAGTATCTCAGAAGAAAGCTTTAAATCTATTGTAAAAGTTATCAAAGGTTTTGTCAGTATAAAGCGCCTGGATAGCAAAGTTAAAGTATTAGACGGTACCAATGAGGTCAAATAATGATTTGCAGATCTGATAACTGATCCACGTCTTACACACTAACTGGCTATCAATAGACTCGACACACACAACGTTTCGATTACAATAATTCATTTGGTGATTACATATTTGGAGATGTACTAAAGATACTCTGCTAATTGTATAACCGAGTTTATGAACCAAAAATAATCTGAATTATTTGCTCTCAGTGCATTAAATATCACCATGTAAATGCACCATTGCAAGATCAAGCCTGGAGTAGGTCTGTGAGCTTGATTTAATTAAATGTGTATGGCGTTCCTATAAAACAAATTTTCTTTCAAACTATCGAATTATCTAAGAACCTGCATTTAACTGAATCATAGCAGCATGCACAAACATTCTGTAACATCCTATGTGCAGCAATATCGTGACTACATTGTGATCACTGTCTGTAGTGGCCTATCATTCACAATGAATTACCTGGTAACATGAACTCCAGTTATGATGGTATTGTAGCTGAGCAACAGTAAGTCAGTAACAAGTTACCAATACACATAGACAGATTTACAGATCAATGTATATGCACATATATACACTATTAAATGGAGAACTGTCATTCTTTCTACATTAGGAGTATAAGCATAAATTCACACAAAAATAATTATCAGTAATCTAACAACATAATCTTTAGCCAGATATAGCCAGAACAATACATGACCTTCATCCTTGTCGTCCTCGTGAGTTGTGTTACGATGGTGAATGAGAGGACAAATGCTGTTATCCAACCTCTCAATACAATTCTTTAACAATACTGGCTTCCCACGCAGGATACACTTCTCCAATGTCAATATCAACTGCGAGTCATTCCTGAAAATAAATCTATATTATAGTTATGTAATTCATCATAAGCATGATGGCAGCATCAGTACATTGCACGTATTAATATTTCCCAAGCATTTGTTGATGACTAGTATGTCCTCCTATCTCTATCTCCATGTTAGTCATAGAGACAGGAGTCAAGAGATTGGGATTATCATTAAAGCTTTTTAAGATATAAGAACAAAAATAGAAGATATATGATTTCATGTATGCATGGATATTTGTGGATTATTGGATAAAGACAAAAACCAGATCTTATTTATTAGCCTTGCATCAATATGCTCACCAGTTTCATGTGCACTTGACAGACAAATGCAGTAAGATCTACATACCTATCCATACAGCACTACCATTATTATTATTATGATAATATAATATGGATGTAGATATTTCCTAGAAATTCAGTACCGATTTTCCATGTTGAGTACCACCAGATTCTGTGTATTGGCCGTCTTGCTTAAACGAGACAACCAGCTGATTCCTGCACTATCAGGGTCAATCAACAATGGCGGTCTCTGCCATGATGACAACAAGATGGCTGCATTCTCCATTTGATGAAGTCCAAAGTCTACAAGAGAAAATAGATACTGAAATAACAGAACAACAGATATAGACAAGTAGTTGGAATGGAATAATAATAATAGAATAGTTCTGAATCAAACAGTACAAAACAAACCTGCGGAACAGATCCAATTGTAGTTTATTAAAAACATTTCTCTTATACTTATTCCTTCAGCAAAATGCTCTGCATGTTCAATGCTGCTGTTTGGCAGGCACAGCCAATCGTGCTCACCAGACAAACCTTTTAAAAAACTGTAATTCTTTGGGACAAAATGGAATCGTTCTACCTTCTAGCAAAAAGAATGGCTTTATGATCATGTTTTACTCCTCACTAACTTGACTGTCTATGACAAGATTGACTGTAATTGTATGGTTTCTCTTGTTACCTTTGCTGACCCAGCTTGTCAAGGTCTTTTCTCCAATGAGAAGTTTGATGAGACTTCTAACATACTGTCCATACTGTGCTGTTGTGATGATGGGGACTGTTGCATCACTCCGCGCCATTGATATTGTCTCATCTTCATCACCATCCTCCTCTTGGATTCTCTCTAGGGGTGCATCTTGAATGGTAGATGCTACAGGCTCATCAGGCAATGGTTTCTCATCTTCCATATCACTACCACTCCTATCACCTATGGTGTCTTCATCAGCATTTTCTTCTGCCTTGTCTTAACAAAATTAATATCATAATGCACGGTGAAATACACATAGGAAAGGTGACATTCAAAAGCCAAAACTATGTCTCTCTCCACCACACACATGCATGCATTGGCACACAGAAACACAATCAACACACGCACGACTCTGGTACATATACCATATATCTGGCTGATTTTTTAACCATTAATGGTCAAGCCAGCCCAAACAGGCCTCTGTAGTGGTTTTGACAAATATCCATTTACATGGAAAGGGAAGACTATTTTTTATAAATTCTGCCACTAGAATGACTGGCTCAATAACAGTTAGTCATTATAGTGGTAAATTTTCAGTCTTCTCTTGGCTGACCAAAAATTTTAATTGTCTAAACAAATCCTACCCATTAAAATAATGACTAAAATAATAAAAGACCGGTTCTGGTCAGACGTCCCCCGAACAGGGCTTTTTAGTACAAACCCCCTTTTTTAAATTCAAATATTGTAGTCTTTTAATCAATGGGGGATTACTCTGGTGGTCACAAACATATTTTGGCCAAATGCAATCCCAGTCTAAGTCTCATGCAGAGGGATGTATTTTCAAAATTTGAATTGAATCCATCCAGGCTAATTGAAGTTATCAAACAGAAACCAAATATTTTCCCATTGTTCAAGAAATCAAAGGGTTAACTCTGATGGTCCTGGACACATTTTTGCCTATATGCAATCCCCACCGAGGTCTTGTCGTAAGGAGTTGATATTCCAAATTTGAAATGAATCCCAGCAGGCTAACTGAAGTTATCGAAAGGAAACAAAATATTTTATGATTTTTCAAGTAATGAATAGGAATAACTCCGGTGGGTTTGGACACATTTCACCGATATGGAATCCCCACCGAGGTCTTGTCATAAGGAGATGACATTCCAAAGTCAAAATTAATCCATTCAAGCTAACTGAAGTTATCGAATGGAAACCAAATATTTGATGATTTTTCAAGAAATCAAGGGGATAACTGTGGTGGAGCGAGAAACATTTTCCCAATATGCAATATCCACCAAGGTCTTGGCACAAGGAGTTGACATTCCAAATTTGAAATTAATCCATCAAAGCTAATTGAAGTTATTGAGCGGAAACCACATATTTTACAATTTTTCAAGAAATCAAGGGGATAACTCAGATGTGTCTGGAAACATCTAGCCGATATGCAATCCCCACTGAGGTCTTGTCATAAGGAGTTGACATTCCAAATTTGAAATAAATCAATTTAAACAACAGACATACACACCCACCCCCCCTCCCCCTTTGTGGGATGGTCTGTAGTTCTATTAACCACTATAAAACATACTTACCATTCAATCACTACTTGCTAAATCAACTACTCTGCATTTAGCCACCAGAATAAGATTTGTATACTTGCTCACATGCCTCCATATGCCTATACCACTTCATCACACCCTCGACCAGGCTACTGGTGGAGAACACTCCCAGCGTATTGTCTATCAGAGACTGGCACCAGTCTATACACACTCCTCAGTGACATCTGTCACCTGCACATGTACATGCATGCGCAAAGGAGTCCAACTTGGAAACAGATTCACTTTTGCAAATATTCGCGATACACAATAAACTGACTCTCAAATCATTCCCATGAGGGGTAGTTGCGGCCGGATCGTAGTGATTGAATGGTAAGTATGTTTTATAGTGGTTAATAAAACTACAGACCAACCCACAAGGGGGGGTCTGTTGGGGGTTGCTATTAAACCACAAAAACATCACTACCATTCAATCACTACTTGCTAAACCCGTAGAATTGGTCAGTGCCCCACTTAATAACCCTTGGTGGGTGGAGATTTGAGAATCATAAAACAAGGATAACAAGAGGCCGTTAGTCGCTCACCTGCAACATTAGCATTTGAAATACTGGGTAGTTCATATCTCATGAAAATATATTTCGTGAAACTTCTACAGGATGACAGATAGATTCTATGTTTTAATACGGAATAATGTTCGAAATAAGATCTTAGTAAATCTACCATGACAATTTGACCGAAGAATCATGTTTGTACTCCAATTTTGAATCCAAATATTTTACAATTTTTCAAGAACTCTAGTGAATAAATCTGACAATTTTTTTCAAGAATTCAAGCGCATAACTGCAGCTGTATTTTAGCTAAACTGAATGCCAGTCAAGATCTCATCTCTCATGTTCAAATTATGAAGTGAATCGTCAAGTTTTCGAGTGGAAACAGAATGACACGCATGAAAACGATTTCTATAATCCCTGCCGATAACGATTTAGAGTTTAAATCTCATGACTTGATAATTCCAATTATAGTGTTCACTAGGTGTATAAATTTGATAATAAACTGAATTTATAACTTTGATAGGTGCCAATTTTTTTATCTGATTTGGCCAAAAATGTTAATGGAATAACAAAATTAACATTCTTAGATACATGTCTGTGTCGACTCATATGACAGCCATGTTCTTTGGCATGTTTGGACGTTAATGACAATGACATGGTATTAGGGTCAACTGAATTTCATGCTCATCCATGGGCAATTTTATGTTGGTAAGAGATGATGGACACATGAAGTACAGTTGAACAAGACTATTTCTGGAATGATGGTTCGGATGAAGTATATGAAATGTGACATGGAGGTGGCACTATGCGAAGTTGTACTTACTATACAACAACAGATGACATCTCTAAGTTATAGACAGCATTTACTTTTAAGTAATTACTGACTATGGATTACAAATTCTAACTGATATCATGATGCATGTCATTGTAAAATCTTGTCATTCCGTCTCCACTACCTCTCACTATGTGCATGCTGTGAGTAAAGGGTTAACAAACGTGAACAAGAATATTGTATAACAGGTAACGTTATGTAATAGTAGCATTTTATGCAACACAAAATTACAATGACATTTGTGACAGAAATAAATGTATGGAAATCTTGAAAAGCACTTCTCAAACGTGGTCACTAGATCAACTTAGTCAATGAATTACTGGTAAAGACAGGATGGTTCAACTTGTCATATGCTTTTTGGATTTAAAATAAGGCGCTTCATTAAGACATCTGGTCGGAAGATTACTAGCATTAAATAAGGAACATAATTTGGACTCATATTAGTACCAATTCAACGTTATTAAAAATGCAATTTTTTCATGTCTACAATTAGCTATTTAAGAGACACTATCTTCATTACCTACTGCATGTGGTAAGCAACGGGTTAACAAACATGAACAATAATACTGTATATATGGTACCTATGTGTAATTGTAGAACTTTATGTAACTAAGAATTATTAGCATCATATACAAATTTATGATTACAGAAACTATTTTTAAAACCTAGAACATCGCTTCTAAAACAGCGTCAGTAGCGATAGACATCACAGGACTGCACTAGACCACATAGTCCATGAATTACAAAAAGAACACTTCAACCTGTCAAGAAAGATCATCTGCCTTTTGGGTTTAAAAGTTCTTTCATTAACCCTTTAAGACGTCAAAAACGGCTTCTGCAGGGGTCTTGGAAAATGTCCATTTGCAGACCAAGAAGACTATTTTTGAAAATGCAATACAAGAATGACTGACTCGATACTCAAGCCAATCATTCCAGTGATAAGTTTTCAAAAACAGTCTTCTGTAGGTTTGCAAATGGACATTTATTATGACAAAATTTAAATTTTATTAAACAAAGTTGAGGGTTAAAAGTTTAAGACATTTCGTCGGAATATTACCATTAATATGTAGCTCAATCTTGTATACTTATACGGTTTCATAGAAAAATTATTTGGGCAAATTAATAGTTGCACAGTTTAGCCAATGAGAACTCACTTTAAAATGATAGGCAAATTAAAACTTGCTGTCTAACGTTCAATGTAGATGGAAGAGATCGCCAAGAACAAATCAGTTGAAATGATGTATTAGATAGTTCCGAGAATTTGATTGGTCAAATCAGGATATCCCATTTATGACATACATGAGGTAGCCACATAAATTATGAGATAGCTTTCTTCTAAGACTGTAAAAAAGTTGATCTTTGATACAGGTTTAGAGACAAAACTTGTGACATTGAACTTTTTATGCAAAAAAACCTCAGAAGCGTATTCTAGGGAGATAGATTGCTTGTCTCATTTCGACCAAGGTTTTCTAGGCAAGTAAACTACAAACTGATGACGAAAAACATACAATTCTGAGTTGACTGTGAATTTTACTGAAACATAATTAAGCTCCTTTATGACAAAGTTCTTGGGGTAATTGTAAACTAAGAGTTTTAGTGACGCTGATAAAGTAGCAAAACAAGTCAACAATTTGCATGGAATAAAAAATGCAACTGTGGTCCATGTAGTATCCATGCATCACGAAGGATACCCTGCCTTTCACTGAACCGTGCCATTGGCTGAAAGCATGCAATTAATATTGAAGTTGGGTGAACCATGAAGTAGTCCTAATTTGATACTACAAGTAACATGCATCCATACACCAAGATTGGCTAAAAAACTCTTAAAACTAAAGCCAGGACAGGGATTTTCTATGATGATTAGTGAATTGCAAAAGGTAGGTCATACTGACCTACCTTTAGTATGACCTACCTTTGATACATGATGGATCGTTAGCCTACAATGCATACATACACCACATTTGATTAGTGTAAACCAAATCCACTTGAAGTTATATAACGGACAACAATTTTCTATAATGCTCAGTGAACCATGAAGAATAGGTCAGTGACCTACTTCCGATATATAACACACCTTTAGCTTAAAATACACATCCATATAGCCATAGTTGAATACATGTATTTGTGAAAAACTCTTCAGAATGTAGTTCGTACAAAAAATTTGGGACAGACAAATACAATTTTATATGATGTGCAGCAAACCACGAAAAGTAGGTCAGGGTGACCTACTTTTCATAGGCTACAGAAACTTAGCCTACAATGCATCCATAAACCAAGTTTGGTTGTAACTGTATAAAAAGACCTTGAAACTACAGCCCAGACTAAACGAAATCAAGGATTTCTTTTTTCACGAGAGAGTTGATACTTACCTCCCTAATACTTTTGATATTGCTAAATATCGGCTTTCACTCAATAAACACTCAGATTAAAACAGTTAGGTGCCCCTACTGGGCAGGGAGTCAGAGCGTAGTCTGGCGGATGCCAGCCCCACCACCGCGCATGCGCAGACTAGCACTTCCTCTGACTAATTTATTGGCTGATACACATGCAACTATTAAGAGCCTGAAGACCGAGCCTCTGTGGGGTGGAGAGGCCGGGTCCGTATCTAGGGAGGTAAGTATCAACTCTCTCGTGAAAAAAGAAATCCTTGATTTCGTTTATTTCACATCAAGAGTATACTTACCTCCCTAATACTTTTGATATTGCCAGAATTCGACAGTGAACTCGGCGGGAGGGAGGCGAGGTCAAAAGACCAGCTCATCCCTATACGCTTTTCTGCGTTTAAGGCACTTAAACTTCTGAAACTGTATGAAAAACAGTCAGGATTTGACTAACCATCGGATAACACCACCGATGTATGAGAGATGACCGAATGTCATATGCGCTCCCCCCCCCCTCCTTCCTGGGAGGAAGAGTCAAATGACCTCAATGTCCTATACGCTCTCTACGTACAAGTGCCATGTACTATAGGACAGAGACGAAAAAACTGCATTTTCGTATACTCTCAACAATGAACCACATAAATACACAAAACCATCATCATATTAATAACAGGTAACGTGACAAGACAATCAACAATGGACAACCCATGCACAAGACTGACCTTGTTAAAATGGCTGCTGACATCCTCTTCCCATTGGTGAAGAACGATGCAGTCCCAAAAAAGTGGTTGTTTCCATGAATTAATTGTGAAATATATAAGCAATGAGGAAACCCCATCAAAAATATAAGCCTAGTTATTTTTTCAAAATCGACAAGGCGAGAGGATTAGAGGTGTCACGGAGATAATGGTCTGTAAAACTTGACTCACAGTGCCACTGAGCCACCGACATAATATCATCCACAGGGACCCCATTAAATAGGGCAGTGGATGTCACTACGCCGCGGACACTGTGAGCCTTGGCCACGTCAACCTGCTTCCCGGTGGCAGATTTATGACAAAACTGAATGCATTCTACAATCCACCTGGAAATGGTGTCCTTAGAAGCCCTGCCATGGGGTTCAATATATGACAACCATAACGCCGACTGGTCAGTGCGCCACTCCGATGTACGTTGCTTGTACCGGAGAAGCGCCCGGACGGGACACCATGCTTTAGAATTAGGATCATATCTAGTTAAAGCAGGCAAAACAATAGGTTGACCTGGATATTTCAACGACTGATTCTTAGCCAAGAAATTAATCCTAGGTAGCAGCTTAAGGCCTTCCCCTGAAACCACAAAACGGTCATCCTCGGCTGATAAGGCATGAATTTCACTTCTACGCCTAGACGAGGCCGCAGCAATTAAAAACACAGTCTTCAGTGTTAATAGTTTCATAGAAATGGAACTAAGTGGTTCAAAAGGCTTATCACCTAGTACTTGAAGCACTAGCGATAAACTCCAAGACGGAATCACAGGGGGATTCCTTGGTCTTAGATTGCCCATGCCTTTAATTAATACATTTAATGTATTTACTTCATCACATCCCCTCTTAGCCAAGCAAGGAATAACAGACATTAAAGCTGACTTATAACCAGCAATAGAGTTAGGCGTGAGGCTATAGGCATCATACAGGTGACAGAGGAAATCAGCTACTACCTGAATAGATGAATCCATTGGATCAATACATCTTTTTGAGCACCATTCTGCAAATCTGTTGATTTTATAATTATATGCTCTGGAGGTTGACCCCCTCCTGGCTTTGGCCATAAACATGGCTGCTTGCTCAGAAAAGCCCTCCTTAATTCTAGATTCCTTGACAACATCCACGCAGTCCATCTGAACATTGACGGATTGTTGTGAAGGGCCTTGCCCTGGAAGATAATGTTGTCCATCAGAGGCAGAGGAACCGGATTGCAGACCAGAAGGTCCAGCAGATCCGTATACCATGATCGGCTTGGCCAATCCGGGGCGATCAGAAGCACTTGGCATTCCTCTTGTCTGATTTTCTGAAGAATTTTTGGAATCAGGATTGCTGGAGGGAATGCGTATGCATACATTCTCCCCCAGCTGATAGCTAACGCATCTGTTGCGAAAGCGCTTGGATCCGGAATCGGAGAGACGTACGTCGTCATCTTCGCATTCTTCTTCGTTGCGAACAAATCGATGTTGGGTTTCCCCCAATTGTCGAACAGACGATCCGCCACACATTGATTTAGTTGCCATTCCGTGGGTAAAACACTCATCCTTCGGCTCAATGAGTCTGCTAGCAGATTTAACCTTCCGGGAATATGAACTGCTTTCAAGGTAATCTGGTGATCCAGGCACCAACAAAGCAGTCTCCATGTCATCATACAGAGACTGGGCGACTTCGTTCCGCCCTGGCGGTTTATGTAAGTCACAACTGTTGAGTTGTCTGAACGAATAAGAACAATCTTGCCCTGAACTTTCTGTAAGAAATGTTCCAGGCCCAGGACTACTGCTCTTAGCTCCAGTAGATTTATATGTTCCTTTGACTGTTCCAGATTCCAAAGCCCTGATATCGTGGATTCTTCCAGGCAAGCTCCCCAGCCCTCCATCGATGCATCTGTATACACAGTCACCTGAGGGTGGGGAGGGGTTAGCATAACCCCCACCAAGAGATTCTCTGTGTCCAACCACCATTGCAGGTGATGAATCAGAGGCGCCAACACTGACACGTTCGAGTCCAGCGAACCTGTACTCTGGGTCCATTGTGTCATGAGAAATAACTGGATCGGCCGCCTGCGTAAGGCGGCCTGAGGAATGACTGGTTCCAATGAAACCATCAACCCCAGCATTCTCAAGTAAACCCGTGCCAGGACATGACGACTGTCGCACACTGACTGAATCAATGAGATGAGTTTCTGAACTCTCTCCTGAGTAGGAAAAACATATCCTGTCTCTAGATCGAAGAACATCCCCAGGTAAACAAACTTCTGGGATGGAGTCAGCTCTGATTTTGGGAAATTGATCATCCAGCCCAAGTCTGTGAGAGTCTTCAAAACAATCTCCAGACTGGCCGATAAACTTTCCTGGGTGTGCACTTTCAGCAGCCAGTCGTCTATGTACGTGTGGACTGCTATGCTTCTCCTGCGGAGGTATGCAGTGATCGCAAGAACCACATGGGTGAAAACCCGAGGAGCCGTGGAAATTCTGAAGGGTAACACCCTGAATTCCCACTGTCTGCCCTGGAATGCAAATCTCAGGAAGCGACGGAAACTCCTGTGTATGGGGATGTGGAAATAAGCGTCCTTCAAATCTATCGACGCTGTCCACATTCCCCTCTCTAACCCCGGCAACACCGAGCGCACAGTCTCCATCTTGAAACTGGGCGTCTCTATGAACTTGTTCAATGGCTTGAGGTTGAGAATTGGTCTCCACCTTCCGGTGTTTTTTGTTACTAAGAACAGGGTTGAATAGAAGCCCGGACACCTTTGTGCCGGCTGAATAGCTCCTTTTTGTATGAGGGAATTTATTTCCTCCTCGATACACAACCTTTGCTCTGGATCTCTCGGATTTGGAGTCCAGATCGGCACTAGAGACAGTCACGATGGCGGGCCTGTCATCCAATCGGGATGATACCCGACTGAAAGCCATCGCAAGACTAAACGGTCCTGAGTTAACCGTTCCCACTCTTGCATGTGGTCGGCTAGCCGGCCTCCCACTGGTCCACCTAGGGATAGAGGTGGACATAAGGAGTGCAAGAGCGGCACTGTCTCCTTTGCCAGAAACACCGGAGCGGTTCTCACCGCGGTAACCGTCCCATCAGGAACGATTACCACGCCCAGATCCTCGCGCGCCACGACCAGCACCGCGCGCACCTCTGGCCCCCTCGCTGCTGGCCGAATCGCACGCGGCTGAGGCCGACGCTGCGATGGTGGTTGGCCTCTGACCTGGCCACCACCACCTCGAGCCTGCAGGGGACGATACGCAGGGGGTGCGGCGCGAACGTTAGCACGACGAAGCACCTCAAACTGCTCGCGCAGCGCCCTCTGGTTATTTACCAGAGTAACCGTCTCCTGGAGGTGCCTACATCCCTCACCTCCAAAGAGACCAGGACCTGTCATAGGCGTATGCAGTAGCCTATTGTACAGGTCCTGGGACGGGCACAGATTGTCCAAGGCAAATGTGCGCCTTGCCCGGACACTCCTGGTCACCGCCCGCGTCATACAGTCCAGAGCCAGGTTGATACCATCCTGGATGGCTCGCTGGACTGTGACCGGACTTGGCTGGCACGATGCGGATGCTGTTACTACCCCTTGTAACAGCTGGGAGACGTGGGACAGAGCGGCAATCGAAGCCCTCCCACTCTCCTCCGCATCACGCAACGCGGTATTTGCTGAACGCAACGCGTTCGAACACAAGACTCCCGTGTCAGAACGGGAGCCTGGCCGCGCATCCTCACCCAAAGCCGCGCGGTCATCCACGCTCGGCTTAGGTACCACACCGTACCGCTGGTAATCCAGGGGCATGATGCGGCAACGCCTGGCCACCTCGCGCGGGGCCTTAGCGAGACGTCCACTCGACTTAATGGACGTCTCCGCCGCCTCGAACATGTCAACGACATGCTCTGCCAGCGGCAGAGAAGGCATAGCGTTAGCAGTAGGCTTACCAGCTAACCACGGCCCGTGATCACTCTGGCTAGCCGACTGCTCCACGGGCAGATCTGGTCTAACACTCACCAACCACTGGCAAGCGTCAGACCAATCCTCCTCCGTGGCTAGCTGCGAGCGCTCTACAAGACGGGGGCCTTCGTCTTCCTCCTGAGCGCAAGCAACAGAGCTTGACGGCGGATACGCTGATATCCCTGGCAAGCCAGGGAGAGCATGCGGGCCTGACAACACTGGCATGCTAATCTCACTGGCTTGACCAGGAGCAGGCGCCGTGGTAGAGCGTGGGGCACATACCGCCCCACCACGGCCCCGGCCAGCACCAGCGACATTCTCGGCAAGCCGAGGTATGCGGTAACGCTGGCCCTCAGCGCCCAGGGCCACAGTCTGAACCGTGGATTCTACCCCTGCGTGAGTAGAACCGTGGAATAAGTCGCCTGTATTCCCCGCGAGGGGTGCACAGATGTCATAATCCATGGCCACGTCCTCAGACGGCGACCCCAACAGGTAATCCTCATCCTCCTGGCCAGACAGATTAGACTCCGGGTCAGCAAAGAGAGCTAACCCGGACTGGCCAGGGAAGGTGCCATACGAGGTACTGGCACCCGCGGCGTGCGGATACCCCTGGACTGATAAGCAGCCCGCGGGTTCCAGCGACAACCGTCCACGGTCCCTATTCGGCGCGGCACTAAGCCTGCTGCCATGGTCGTGGAACGCCCCCTCTAATGGGGCCACCTCTGAATCTTCGAACAACGGAAGCGTACTAAGGAAAGGTGATTCAGAGGTGGGGATTACCTGCTCCGAAGCAGATGATGAGGACAGCAAAGGATTTGGTCCAGGAAGCATGCCACGAAGCAACTCTGGAACCAAATCCTTTATTGTCCTCCTCATCTCTCCCAACATCTCGGTCCGGAAGGCCTCCATGTCCACCGCGGACGAGGCCTTCCTCTTACCCTTCTTACTCACAACCTCTCTTTTCTGCTTCTTCTTCTCCTCCTCCACCACCTTGTCCTTCGCCTGCAAGCACAAGAATTAGGACATTAGCTCGCCCCCCCCCCCCCCCCCCAGTGCTTACATATCTCGCAATTAAGCAAGGGACCACAGGGGCTACATTGATAACAGAGATGAGGCACAAACTTGTCCTTCAAAAATCGTCCACAGGACGCACAACCAGGTCTCTGATACAGGGCAAAGGACGAGGAGTATGAGCAATCTAGTTAAGCTCAGAAACTCACCAACTCAAGAGAAGGAAATGATCATAAAGATCAATATTCATCAGAAAACCAGCTTCGGACAACTTTAATTGTTAATAAAGAGCAAGGCTGATTATGACGTCATTAATCCTATGACAGGAAAAAATCGATCCCCAACAAACATCCAAGTGCAAGGACGAATTGTATCTCTAACCAGAACATGTGCAGAATGGACATTTCGACTACACAACCATCAGATATATACTGATAACAATGGCAAATACTGTTAATTATCTCCCTTTCCTCTCTAAATAATTAACATCACCTCATATCAATAATTAGATACCTGACACTTTGTATAGACAAACCATCCAACGTGATGAACTGGAGCACTCCACCAACTGAACGCCTCTTAACTCTCTCCACCTCTAGGGGAAGGAATTGGATCAAGAGGGCAAAGTGAGAAGACCTTTATACTAGGCCTCCGACTCACTGGACATTAAATTTTTGGTTAGATAACCTAACAGTATTAGTAGGAAATGGAACCATGGTGGAGAGAAAACAAACCCTCTGCTGATGTGATGTCCATTACATATCGTCACACAGACCTGCGGACATAAACACAAAGAGAGATTAGTATGATATAGCACCTAGTTGAAATAAACCAACTAAACAAGGCGCTTATCACGGTAAGCGCGAGTCCCGGAAACACATTACACCGGGGACAAAACTCGCTAATTTTACTAGAAGTCACCTGATTTAAAGGTCCTGGGCCCTCCTCTGGCGAAGTCATCCTTCCTGCCATCTTTATCAGGGATAAACACTTCCAAATTTTCACAAAAACACTAAGAATTGAGTCAAGAAAAGCTCTAGCACAAAAACATGTGTAGACTCTCTGCCAATAAATTAGCAAAGAGGAAGTGCTAGTCTGCGCATGCGCGGTGGTGGGGCTGGCATCCGCCAGACTACGCTCTGACTCCCTGCCCAGTAGGGGCACCTAACTGTTTTAATCTGAGTGTTTATTGAGTGAAAGCCGATATTTAGCAATATCAAAAGTATTAGGGAGGTAAGTATACTCTTGATGTGAAACATAGTAACCTATGATGTTCAGTGAACTATAAAAAGTAGGTCACACTTTTGATGCGTTACACACCTTTCATGCCTTTAGGCTATGATGCATCCCTATGCTGACTAAATATGAAAAACCTTTGAAAATATAGTACGACCAAAAAAATCGGGGACAGACTAATACAATTTTTTATGATGCTTACTGAACCATGAAAGGTAGGTCATGGTGACCTACTTTTGACATAGGACAGCATTAGGGTACAATGCATTCATATACTAAATTTGGCTACTGAAAATACAGTTCAGACAAAAAACCCGGACAGATGATGCATACACGGACAAAGCAATTACTATATCCTCCTGAAACGGAGGTGTGCATAAAAATTGAAATCTGTCAAGAAGCTAAGGAGAAGATGCATTTTGACAATTTCTGGCAGTTTTTTTTACAAAACAAAGATTTTCACACACCGCCCCCCCTCCCCCCCCAAAAAAATGGACCAATCAAAATTTTGAATAGAAGTTTTAGAGCATACCACTGTAGAATTCTTCCACACAAATTTAGTTAAAATCTATCAAGAAGCTAAGGAGGAGATACATTTTGACACTTTCCAGTAAAATTTTTACAAAATCAAATATTTTAACCAAAGAGATTGACCAATCAAAAATTTGAATAGAGGTTCCAGAGCCTACCTCCATAGGATCCTTCAACACAAATTTGGCTGAAATCTCTCAAGAAGTTAAGGAGAAGATACGCTCCGACACTTTCCAGTACATTTTTTACAAAATCTAAGATTTTCACCCAAAAAATTGACAAATCAAAAATCTGAATTGAGTTCTAGAACCTACCACTATAGGACCGTTCAAGACAAATTTGGCTGAATTCTGTCAAAAAGCTAAGGAGGAGATGCGTTTTGACACTTTCCGGTAAATCTTTATAAAATCTAAGAATTTCACCCAAAAATTTAACGAATCAAAAATCTGAATAGAAGTTCCAGAGCCTACTTTCATAGGATCCTTCTAGCCAAATTTTATTAAAATCTGCCAAGTGGTATAGGAGGAGATACATTTTAAAGCAAAAGTTGACAGACGGATGATGAACAGACGGATGGACGGACAGACGATGGACGGTCGCCATGGCATAAGCACACTTGGCCATTCTGGCCAGGTGAGCTAAAAATTAAAGAAATCCTATCCAAATGTTAATAAAATAACATAATAGAGCATCCATAACATTCACACAGTGATTATCAAACAAGGAAAATTGTCAACTCAACGAAATAAACAAAACAAGAGAAAATTCTCACCATTTCTGGCAGACATACAGTCTAGTGAAATTGGCACCATGTGCTTGGTAAATGGACTTTGGCTTGTTTTGTTACATTTAAATCGTTATATTTCTGAAAAAAAGGAGGCCGCTGGGTTCTGATCCTATAAATACAAAAAAGTAGAGTCGATTCAGATTTCCAACCTGCGACTTGCATGACATCGTCCAATGATGAGCCGCGAAAAGAGCGAAGGAGGTAGCCATACTATGAACATCGTGAGCCTTGACATGGGCTAATTTGATCTCGCCAGGGGAGGCAATCTCAAATCAGAATTTGATGGTTTCACAGATCAATTTTGCAAAAGTGGCCTTACAGACTGGTCTAGCTCCCTCCTCCGCATACGGAACACATAAGTGGGAAGGATCAGATCTTTTAAAATCGGTTCGACGTTTATAGACTTTTAAGGCCCTGACAGGACACCAGAACTTAACAGATGGCAAAAAAGACGATAAAGATATAAGAATAATTGGCTTGACCGGGTAATGGTTAGGCTGGGTTTTCGATACAAAATCCCTTCTGGGATTTAAAACTAAGCCAACCCCAGATTCGATAAATCTGTCTTTATCTGCAGAAAGAGCATGAATTTCAGATCTTCTCCTGGCTGAAGCGGAAGCAACAAGGAAAAACAGCCTTAAGAGTCAAAAGTTTAAGACTGACAGATCCAAATGGGTCAAAATGGTGACCTGCCAATACTTGAAGAATTAAGGCCAAATTCCAGGAAGGCAAAGGCTTAGCCAATGGAGGACGAACTTTGCCCAATCCTCTAATAAAACCATTATATCGGTTCTAAGTTCAATAATATTCAGAATTATAAAAAGTTAGGTGCCCCTAATGGGCAGGTGGATGTACACAGTCATGCACATGACAGACCCCACCTACTGCGCATGCGCATACTGGTACTTCCGTTACCAAATATTGGCTGACATAGAAGCAACTATTCAAATAACCAAAGGACCAGGCCTCCGTGGGGTGGAGAGGCTGGGATCCTGTTAGGGAGGTAAGTATGTCATCTCACTCGTGAAAAAGAAATTTGGTAAATTTTCATACTTCACATCATGAGAACATACTTACCTCCCTAACACTCTTGATAAAAGCCAGAATTTGAAAGTAAATTTGGCGGGAGGGAGGCAAGGTCCTGAAAACCAGCACACCCTCGAAGAGATTAGCTCTTTGAATTTTCAAGAAAGTTAAAACATCTGAAATTGTGTCTGAAAACACAACCAGGAATAGAATTTTGCATCGGATAATTGAGCAATGAAGAGAGATTGATTAAAAAGCAAATGTGCTCCCCCCCCCCCCCCCCTCCGTCCCCACCCCCTCTCTCTGAGGAAGGTTAGGAAAAAATGCTGCTCTAAATGACTAGCACGTTCTCTAATACTTGATGAAAAATATTACTAGGCATTGGAAAAAGAAGAATTGCTTCATTTTCAAAAAAATCTCTGAAAGAACCACAATTATGAGACATTGACCATGACCATATTAAATAAATTTAAAAAAATTACCATCACCAAGACAAAAAACAAAATGGTCACATATACTGACCTCTGATGTCTTGGGAGTGGAACTCATCTCTTCCCCCACCGGAAGAAGAGAATGGTACCCGATAATAGTAGGGATACCCTACCAACAAATGTGATATTTGTAAATAGCAGAGGAGGGAAACTAATTACAAATATGTACCTCTACATTTAATTATTTTCTGAGGACTGAGACAGCGAGCGGGTTAGAAGTGTCACGGAGGTAATGGTCGGTAAAACTTGATTTACAGTGCCACTGGGCTCCTGACATGTCTTCAATAGAAACACCATTAAATAATGCCGTGGAAGTTACCACACCACGGACACTATGAGCCTTGGCTATATCTACTTGAATTCCAGTGGCTGTCTTATGACAGAATTGAATGCATTCTACTATCCATCTGGAAACAGTGTCTCTCGACGCCCTACCATGGGGTTCAACATATGACAACCATAGGGAGCATGGGTTACCTGATGGCTAGATCCTGGGTGCTCCTCTGGAGTAGTATAAACGAAATCTAGGATTTCTTTTTTCATGAGAGAGTTGATACTTACCTCCCTAATACTTTTGATATTGCTAAATATCGGCTTTCACTCAATAAAACACTCAGATTAAAAACAGTTAGGTGCCCCTACTGGGCAGGGAGTCAGAGGTAGTCCGGCGGATGGTCGCCCCACCACCGCGCATGCGCCGACTACTACTTCCTCTGGCTCATTTATTGGCTAACACATGCAACTACCAAGAGCCTGAAGACCGAGCCTCTGTGGGGCGGAGAGGCCGGGTCAGTATCTAGGGAGGTAAGTATCAACTCTCTCGTGAAAAAAGAAATCCTAGATTTCGTTTATTTCACATCAAGAGTATACTTACCTCCCTAATACTTTTGATATTGCCAGAATTCGAAAGTGAATCTGGCGGGAGGGAGGCGAGGTCAAAAGACCAGCTCTTCCCTATACGCTTTCAAGCGTTTAAGGCACTTATGACGTCTGAAACTGTGTGAAAACACAGTCAGGATTTGATAAACCATCGGATAACACAACCGATGCCTGAGAGATGACCGATTTGTCATATGTGCTCCCCCCCCTCCCTTGGGAGGAAGATTAAATGACCTCAATGTCCTACACGCTCTCTTCGTACTAGTGCTAAGTACTATAGGACAGAGACGAAAAGGCTCCATTTTCGTATACTCTCTCTAAAGAACCACAACCCACATAAACCATCACCATATTAATAACACTGGGTAACGTGACAATACAAAACAATGAACAACACATGAACAAGACTGACCTTGTTGAACTAGGAAGCTGTCATCATGAATCCAGTAGAGAAGGATGATACAGTCCCGACAAGTGGTTGTCACCGTCGCTGAATGGCGAAGTATATAAGCAATGCGGAGGCACTCTTCACAAACATAAAGCGGTTATTGTTTCAAAATCGACAAGGCGAGAGGGTTAGAGGTGTCACGGAGGTAATGGTCTGTAAAACTTGACTCACAGTGCCACTGAGCCACTGACATAATATCATCCACAGGGACCCCATTAAACAGGGCAGTGGATGTCACGACACCGCGGACACTGTGAGCCTTGGCCACGTCAACCTGTCGCCCGGTGGCGGATTTGTGACAAAATTGAATACATTCCACAATCCACCTAGAAATGGTGTCCTTAGACGCCCTACCATGGGGTTCAATATATGACAACCATAACGCTGACTGGTCGGTACGCCACTCCGAAGTACGCTGTTTGTACCGGAGCAGCGCCCGTACGGGGCACCATACTTTAGAATTAGGATCATATCTAGTTAAAGATGGCAAAAAAATAGGCTGACCTGGATATTTCAATGACTGATTTTTAGACAAGAAATTAATCCTAGGTAGAAGCTTAAGGCCTTCCCCTGTAACCACAAACCGGTCAACCTCGGCTGATAAGGCGTGAATTTCACTCCTACGCCTCGCCGAGGCCGCAGCAATTAAAAATACAGTTTTAAGAGTTAACATTTTCATAGAAATGGAACTAAGTGGTTCAAAAGGCTTATCACCTAGTACCTGGAGCACCAGCGATAAACTCCAAGACGGAATCAGTGGAGGATTCCTTGGTCTTAGATTGCCCATGCCTTTAATTAATACATTTAATGTACTTACTTCATCACTCCCCCTATTAGCCAAGCAAGGAATAACAGTCATTAAAGCTGACTTATAACCAGCAATAGAGTTAGGCTTGAGGCTATAGGCATCATATAGGTGACAGAGGAAATCAGCCACTACCTGAATAGATGATTCCATTGGATCAATACATCTTTTTGAGCACCATTCTGCAAATCTGTTGATTTTATAATTATATGCTCTGGAGGTTGACCCCCTCCTGGCTTTGGCCATAAACATGGCCGCTTGCTCAGAAAAGCCCTCCTTAATTCTAGATTCCTTGACAACATCCACGCAGTCAATCGGAACATTGACGGATTGTCGTGAAGGGACTTGCCCTGGAAGATAAGGTTGTCCATCAGAGGCAGCGGAACCGGATTGCAGACCAGAAGGTCCAGCAGATCCGTATACCACGATCGGCTTGGCCAATCCGGGGCGATCAGAAGCACTTGGCACTCCTGCTGCCTGATTTTCTGAAGCACCTTTGGAATCAGGATTGCTGGGGGGAATGCGTATGCATACATTCCCTCCCAGCTGATAGCTAACGCATCTGTTGCGAAAGCGCTTGGGTCTGGAATCGGAGAGACGTACGTCGTCATCTTCGCATTCTTCTTCATAGCGAACAAATCTATGTTGGGGTTTCCCCAATGGTCGAACAGACGATCCGCCACACATTGATTTAGTTGCCATTCCGTGGGTAAAACACTCATCCTTCGGCTCAATGAGTCTGCTAGCAGATTTAACCTCCCCGGAATATGAACTGCTTTCAAGGTGATCCCATGATCCAGGCACCAACAAAGCAGTTTCCATGTCATCATACAGAGACTGGGCGACTTCGTTCCGCCCTGGCGGTTTATGTAAGTCACTACTGTCGAGTTGTCTGAACGAATCAGAACAATCTTGCCCTGAACATTCTTTAAGAAATGTTCCAGGCCCAGGACTACTGCTCTTAGCTCTAGTAGATTGATATGTTCCTTGGACTGATCCAGATCCCAAAGCCCTGATACTGTGGACTCTTCCAGACAAGCTCCCCACCCCTCCATCGATGCATCTGTATACACAGTCACCTGAGGGTGGGGAGGGGTTAGCAAAACCCCCGGCAAGAGATTCTCTGTATTCAACCACCATTGCAGGTGGTGAATCAGAGGCGCCAACACTGACACGTTCGAGTCCAGCGAACCTGAACTCTGGGTCCACTGTGTCATGAGAAACAACTGGATCGGGCGCCTGCGCAAGGCGGCCTGCGGAATGACTGGTTCCAAAGAAACCATCAAACCCAGCATTCTCAAGTAAACCCGTGCCAGGACATGACGACTGTCGCACACCGACTGTATTACCGAGATGAGTATTTGAACCCTCTCCTGAGTGGGGTACACATACCCCGTCTCCAGATCGAAGAACATGCCCAGGTAAACAAACTTCTGGGATGGAGTTAGCTCTGATTTCGGGAAATTGATCATCCAGCCCAAGTCCGAGAGAGTTTTCAAAACAATCTCCAGATTGGCTGACAACGATTCCCGGGTGTGTGCTTTCAACAGCCAGTCATCTATGTACGTGTGGACTGCTATGCTTCTCCTGCGGAGGTATGCAGTGATCGCGAGAACCACACGGGTGAAGACCCGAGGAGCCGTGGAAATCCCGAAGGGTAACACCCTGAATTCCCACCGCCGGCCCTGAAATGCAAATCTCAGGAATCGACGGAAACTCCTCTCTATGGGAATGTGGAAATAAGCATCCTTCAAATCTATTGATGCTGTCCACATTCCTCGCTCTAACCCCGCCAACACCGAGCGCACAGTCTCCATCTTGAAACTGGGCGTCTCTATGAACTTGTTCAATGGCTTGAGGTTGAGAATCGGCCTCCACCCTCCGGTGTTTTTTGTTACTAAGAACAGGGTTGAATAGAAGCCCGGGCACCTCTGTGCCGGCTGAATGGCTTCTTTTAGTATGAGGGAATTTATTTCCTCCTCTATACACAACCTCTGATCCGGATCCCGTGGAACAGGAGTCCAGATCGGCGCGAGAGACAGTCGCGATGGCGGGCCTGTCACCCAGTCGGGACGATACCCGACTGAAAGCCATCGCAAGACTAAACGGTCCTGAGTCAACCGCTTCCACTCTGGCAAGTGGGCGGCCAAACGGCCGCCCACCGGTCCACCTAGGGATAGAGGTGGACATAAGGAGGGCCAGAGTGGCACTGTTCTCTCGGCGTGAAACACCAGCGTGGTTCCCACCGCGGTAACCAGGCCATCAGGCCCGATTACCGCGACCAGCTCCCCGCGCGCCCCGCCCAGCGCTGCGCGCACCACGGTGCGCGGGCGGCTGTCTGGCTGGGTGCGGCTGGGGAGCCTGCGCCTCCCTCGCTGCTGGCCGAATCGCCCGTGGCCTAGGCCTACGTTGCGACGGTGGCTGGCCTCTGACCTGGCCAGCACCACCTCGAGCCTGCAGAGGACGATACGCAGGGGGCGCCGCGCGAACACGCTCCCGCCGGAGCACCTCAAATTGTTCACGCAGCGCCCTCTGGTTGTTAACCAGAGTGACCGTCTCCTGGAGGTGCCTGCATCCCTCACCTCCAAAGAGACCAGGACCTGTCATAGGCGTCCGCAGCAGCCTATTATACAGGTCCTGGGACGGGCACAGATTGTCAAGCGCAAACGTGCGCCTCGCCCGGACACTTCTGGTCACCGCCCGCGTCAAACAGTCCAAAGCCAGGTGGATACCATCCTGGATGGCTCTCTGGACTGTTACCGGGCTTGGCTGGCGTGATGCGGAGGCCGCTACCACCCCCTGTAGCAGCTGGGAGACGTGGGACAGGGCGGCAATCGACGCCCTCCCACTTTCCTCCGCATCACGCAGCGCGGCATTCGCCGAACGCAACGCGTTCGAGCACAAGACTCCCGTGTCAGAACGGGAGCCCGGCCGCGCATCTTCGCCTAAAGCCGCGCGATCATCAACGCTTGGCTTCGGCACCACACCGTACCGCTGGTAATCCAGGGGCACGATGCGGCAACGCTTCGCCACCTCGCGAGGGGCCTTCGCGAGACGTCCATTAACCTTAATGGACGCCTCCGCCGCTTTGAACATGTCCACGACATGCTCAGCCAGCGGCAGAGATGGCATAGCGGTAGCCGCCGGCCTACCAGCTAACCACGGCCTATGGTCACGCTGGCTAGCCGGCAGCTCCACGGGTAGATCGGGCCGAACACTTACCAGCCACTGGCAAGCGTCCGACCAATCCTCCTCCGTGGCTAACTGCGAGCGCTCTACTAGACGAGGGCCTTCGTCTTCCTCCAGAGCACTCGCAGTTGACGTCGACGGCGGATAAGCTGATACCCCTGGCAAGCCTGGAAAAGCATGCGGGCCCGAGAGAGCAGGCATGCTAAACTCCGCGGCTTGACCAGGAGCAGGCGCCGTGGCAGAGCGTGGGGTAAACACCGCTCTACCACGGGTCTGACCAGAACCAGCAACACCATCGGCAAGCCGAGGTATGCGGTATCCGTGGTCAACAGCTCCGCCCGGGGACACCCTCTGGACCGTGAAATCTACTCCTGCGTGAGTAGAACCATGGAACACGTCGCCTGCATTCCCCGCGAGGGGTGCACAGACGTCGTATTCCATGGCCACGTCCTCAGAAGGTGACCCTAGCAGGAGATCCTCTTCCTCCTGGCCAGAAAGATTAGACTCCGGGTCAGCAAAGAGAGCTAACCCGGACTGGCCAGGAAAGGTGCCATAGGAGGCTTTGACACCTTCGGCGCGCGGATACCCGGGGTCTGATGAGCAGACCGCGGGTCCCAGCAACAACCGTTGTCCACGGCCCCTCGGCGCGGCGCCATGCCTGCTGCCAGGGCCTTGGACTGCCCCCAACAAAGGGGCCACCTCTGAATCCACAAACGGACCGGACCTAAAGAGACCGGATTCAGAGGCGGGGATCACCTGCTCGCAAGCAGATGCCGAGGACAACAAAGGAGCTGGCCCAGGGAGCATGCCGCGAAGCAACTCTGGGACCAGATCCTTTATTGTCCTCTGCATCTCTTGCAACATTTCGGACCTGAAGGCCTCCATATCCACCGCGGATGAGGCCTTCTTCTTACCCTTCTTACAACCTTTCTCCTTCTTCTTCCTCTCTTCCTCCATCACCTTCTCCCTTGCCTGCAATGAGAGAAAATCAGACATTAGATCTCCCCCCCACTGCTTACATACGTCGCACTTCAGCAACGGTCCACAGGGACTGCAGCTGAAGCACAAGTGCGGAACGAAGCGGTTTTTCAGAAACCTCCCGCAGGACGGGCAACCAGGTCTCTGAAACAGGACAAAGGACAGGGACAATGAGCAAGATAGTTAAGGTTAGCGAACTCAAAACCAACTAAAAAGAGAGGGACAGGATCCTCAAGATCGTACATCAAGAAGAACCAGCCTTGGACAAAACGTTAATTGTTAATAAAGGCCAAGGCCGATTATGACGTCATCACTCCCGTGACCAAATTAATCGATCCGCAACAAGCACTAAGTGCAAGAACGAATTGTATAAGAAAAACCGGAACATTCCCGTTGAATTGGCATTTCGAGTACACAACAATCAGATATACAGAGATAATTCCTTCCAATTCTAGCATTGGCAAAAAAGGAAATTATCTCCCCTTTTGTTTACTTTCAATAATTAGATACCTGACACTTGTACAGACAAACCATCCAACGTGATGAACCGGAGAACTCCACCATAGTACGCCTCTACATTCTCTCCACCTAAGGGGAAGGAATTGGATCAAGAGGGCAAAGTGAGAAGACCTTTATAATAGGCCTCCAACTCACTGAACATAGATTTTTGGTTAGATAACCTAACAGTATTAGTAGGAAATGGAACCGTGGTGGAGAGAAAACATATCCTCTTGTGCCGAGAAGTCCATCAAAGCTTCTATGTGATACCTGTGGACAAAAACACAAAGAGAAATGAGACTTATGAAGCACCATGTTGTAAAAAACCAACATAAACAGGCGCTAATCACGGTAAGCGCGAGTCCCGGAAATACATTAAACCGGGACAAAACACGCTAGCATATCAAAGAAATCACCTGATAAAGAGATCCCGCTCCTTCCAAAGGCGAATCCTCCCTTTCCGACATGCTTCCAACGTACAAGAATCGTCAAATTTGAGTAAAACACAAGGTAACGCGCAGAAAAGTATAGACAACACAAAACCGCATGTAACCCTTTGCCAATAAATGAGCAAAGAGGAAGTAGTAGTCGGCGCATGCGCGGTGGTGGGGCGACCATCCGCCGGACTACCTCTGACTCCCTGCCCAGTAGGGGCACCTAACTGTTTTTAATCTGAGTGTTTTATTGAGTGAAAGCCGATATTTAGCAATATCAAAAGTATTAGGGAGGTAAGTATACTCTTGATGTGAAAACATGTTCTGCCATATTAATCCAGGAGAAATAGAACTTCTACACAGCCAAAACTTTCAGAAATTAAGGAAAAGCGTATGAGCATAGAAAACATGAGTTGTCTCTCAGCCAATAAATTAGCAAACAGGAAGTGCTAGTCTGCGCATGCGCGGTGGTGGGGCTGGCATCCGCCGGACTGCCCTCTGACTCCCTGCCCCCATAGGGGCACCTAACTTTTTTAATCTGAGTATTTTATTGAGTGAAAGCCGATATTTAGCAATATCAAAGAGTATTAGGGAGGTAAGTATACTCTTGAAGTGAAAATGCTGAATGTCTGTATAAATTCAAAAGCCTAAAAGATTGGCAATGTCTCTGTATGAAGATTTCGAGCCATTAAATATACCGATTCTTTAAAGCAATTATGGAAATAAGACTAACTCTTAGGCCAGATGATGGCTAGGTCCTAAGAAAACGAACACGGATATTGAAGCCCCTGAAACCATAAGTGACCCTATCACCGGATGAACAAAAACCAGAAGCGAAAAAAATCTTGGAACCGGAAATATGTGAACCGGAAGTAGAATAGGAAACGTAAATGAGCAAACCGGAAGTATAAAACCGGAAACTGAACAGGATCATACAGACCCAGAAGTACAGTAAAATCGGAAGTAGAAGAGGAACAGGAAATACGAGACCCAGAAGTAGAATAGGAAACGGAAATGAGCAAACCGGAAGTATAAAACCGGAAACTGAACAGGATCATACAGATCCAGAAGTATGGTAAAACTGGAAGTAGAAGAGGAACCAGAAATATGAGACCTGGAAGTAGAATAGGAAATGGAAATGAGCAAACCAGAAGTAGAAACGAGCCTAGCAGAAATCAAAAAATTAACAGGGGCCTGGGGGACCCGGATATCGGGTAAGGACAGAAATGGAAGTGGAGAAAACGCCTACCGGAAATCAGAAAATTAACAGTGTGAATATCTGGCCAAACCATAAGCCATGCCAGAAATGGAAAGGGGAGGACCAGAAATGGAAACTGGAAGTAGAACAGGGTCTTGCAGACCCGAATCTACCAAGCACCTACCGGAAGTGCTTGACAAACCAGAAGCTACCGAAGTTCCTGACAGAACTAGGTTAAGGACTGGCGATCTCTGGATGTTTCTAGCTATCGAAATCACGGAAAATTAAACGTGGGCATAGCGAGATGAATTGGGGACTTCCGTCGCCGACACCACAGCTTGAGGGTAATGCCCTTCCTTAAGATTTAGGTGTTTTTTGCCCGGTGACTTACACGAAGACACCTTATAGGGCTTCTTGGAGTCTTTTGGTTTTGGTTTAGGCGGCCGAACCTCCTGTTTGGACGTGAGGGAAGTAGGTTGCATGTCCGCTGAGCTTCCGGTTATCGTCTGTCTCTGATGATTTGGCCTTTGCTGTGCGAATGGCCGAAGAAAAGTGCTTATCCAGAGATTTTTGCAAAACGGTTATGAAGGATTCGAATCTCGCAAATAAGGCCATAATAGCTTCTGAATTACAGGGGGAGGACCCCCCACCCCCTCCTCGATTGCTGGTGGAGCGGATACAGAAGTATTAGAAAATGCAATGGCTTTAGGCTTAGAAACAATGGAGGGGGAGTGATCGGAGGACAACGAAGTCTTGGCCATAAAATCCTTTAAAAAAAATTTTGTAAACCGTCAGAGACCAACCTTTGCAAATCTCGCACATAGATATCGGTGTACACGATGTACATTTGACGGACACATGGCCAGAGAACACAGCAGAGTGAAAACAATCACACTTCATCGAAGTGCACTTTACTTTCTCCGCTGCTTTAACTGACTCATATAAACGAAAAATAAAATAAATAAAAATAAAAGAATGAAGCATACAGCCTCATAGAACTTAAAAAACAAACTTTAAAAATTAGGAGTCCCAAATAAAAAACAAAGCACATGATTAGAAAAGGCGTGAAATTTTGAATTCAAATATCTCAAAGCGTAATAAGACTCAGAGAAAACTCTTAAATGATATTGATTTGAGTTACATAGAGAACTAATTCCTAGGAGATATCCTACATAAAAAATAAGTGCTGGTAAATGACGATGATAATGAAATGGGAGGCATGGTTGACTACCATGAAAACCGGTAACGAAGTTACATAAGAACAATAAATCATCAGAAATCCATTAAACATTCAACAAACATAACTTTGTCAATAGATACTACATAGTAGGCATGATTAAAGAATATAGATCCTTCATATAAGAAACTGAACACAGTAGAAAAATACAATTAGCTACTTTCTGCTTGCAGAATATTTAAAAAGTGAATCTGTTTCCTGGTTGGGTTCCTTTGTGCATGCACGTACATGTGCAGGTGACAGGTGTCACTGAGTAGTGTGTATAGACTGGTGCCAGTCTCCGATAGGCCATATGCTGGAAGTGTACTCTACCAGTTGCCTGGTTGAGGGTGTGATGAAGTGGTATAGGCGTATAGAGGTATGTGAGCAAGTATAAAAATCTTATTCTGGTGGCTAAATGCAGAGTAGTTGATTTAGCAAGTAGTGATTGAATGGTATAGATGTTTTTGTGGTGTAATAACAACTGAAGTTATCGAGCGGAAACTAAATGTGGACAGATGGACAGATGGACGGACAGCTGCATGGATAGGGCCCGTTTCTATAGTCCACATCGACGATGTCGGGGGACTAAAGAGATAAATCATTTACATGCATACCACATTTTGTAACGATAATTTTGTGAGCAAATTGTATCGCTTAGTAACATTAAAGGAGTATAGTTTACGTATAACTTAAAATAGATGCATTTTACTGAAACACAATCCCAAATGAAATCTTAACACATAGTCGTGACATAACAGTTGAATCTACAAAGTGGTACTAAAACAATGCTACATCCATTAAGATAGATAGAGCTTGTAAATGTGCATGCATGGATTAAAAATGCAGTCTAATTCTCAAGTCTTGATAGATCTGCGTTTAAAAAAGTTTCAGAAAGCAGTTTAGTATAACTGTCTGCCTGCTGAATTTCTGTAAAGCACATTTTCCATGGATATGCTGTATATGTTGAATACAATTTGTTTGAAAACAACTTCAGTTAAATTGTTTTCAAAATATTCAGGATGACCAGAGTTATTGCCCATTTAAATTATTGTCTGGTTTCTTGTAGAAGTTCATACCATCTTCAGAGGCATCTCCCTGCTTCTCATCTCCTTCTCCATCCTTGTTGGCTGTGTTATCTTCAGTTTCATCCTCCTCATTTTCATTATCATCTGAATGCAGCTATAGGAAACAAGACAAACAGGTGTAATCATAATGTCACATGCAAATGTGCATTCAATGAGCCTTTGTGCATTAACTTATTGTGTTATTCTCCAGTCTTCAATAACTAACAAAAAATTCCTGAACATATTGTGAGTGGCAGCAACAACACCAAGTCAAATTAGTTTCAAAATATTCAACAGCTTACATGTTTAGTTTTCTGGAAATTTATTGTCAAGGAGATCAGGGATTGATCGTCCCAGCATGAGCGCAGTGCGGGTGGAGCTAAGTTAGAGATGGGCGGGGCATAGCTAAAACTGGATTCCTCAATTGATATAAACAGATACGCACATACTAAGAAAATATACCAAATTTCTTTTTCATGAATGAGATGACATACTTACCTCCCTAACACTCTTGATATACTAGTATATCAGTTCAGTTCAATAATATTCAGAATTATGAACGGTTACGTGCCCCAAATGGGCAGGTGGATGTACACAGTCATGCACATGACAGACACCATCTACTGCGCATGCGCATACTGGTACTTCCGTTACTAAATATCTGTGGGGTGGAGAGGCCGGGATCCTGTTAGGGAGGTAAGTATGTCATCTTACTCGTGAAAAAGAAATTTGGTAAATTTTCTTACTTCACATCATGAGAACATACTTACCTCCCTAACACTCTTGATAAACACCAGAATTTGAAAGTATATTTGGCGGGAGGGAGGCAAGGTCCTGAAAACCAGCACACTCTCGAAGAGACTAGCTCTTCGAATTTTCAAGAAATTTAAAACATCTGAAATTGTGTCTGAAAACACAACCAGGAATAGAATTTTGCATCGGATAATCGACCGATGAAGAGAGATTGATCAAAAAGCAAATGCGCTACCCCACCCCCACCCTCTTTCTGAGGAAGGTTAGGAAAAACGCTGCTCTAAATGACTAGCACATTCTCTAATACTTGATGAAAAGTATTACTAGACATTGGAAAAAGAAGAATTGCTTCATTTTCAAAAAACTCTCTGAAAGAACCACAATTAAGAGACAAAAAACAAAATGGTCTCATATACTGACCTTTGATGTCATCGGCGCGGACCTCATCACTTCCCCCACCGGATGAAGAGAATGGTACCAGATAATAGTAGGGATACCCTACCAACAAATGTGATATTTGTAAATAGCAGAGGAGGAAAACTAATTACAAATATATACCTCTACATTTAATTATTTTCTGAGGACAGAGACCGCGAGCTAGTTAGAAGTGTCATGGAGGTAATGGTCGGTAAAACTTGATTCACAGTGCCACTGGCCTACTGACATAATGTCTTCTATAGAAACACCATTAAATAATGCCGTGGAAGTTACTACACCAAGGACACTATGAGCCTTGGCTCTATGTACTTGAATTCCAGTGGCTGTCTTATGACACAATTGAATGCATTCTACTATCCATCTGGAAATAGTGTCTCTTGAAGGCCCTACCATGGGGTTCAATATATGACAACCATAGGGAGCATGGGTCCGTCCGCCAAACCTGAGTACCTCTCTTGTACTTATTTAAAAGCATGGACAGGACACAATGCTTTAGCACCAGGATCATATCTGGTTACGGCAGGTAAAATAATAGGTTGACCTGGATATTTTAAAGATTGATTCTTAGCCAAGAAATTCAATCTCGGTAGAAGCTTAAGGCCTTCACCTGTAACTAAATAATGGTCAGGCTCAGCAGACAAGGCATGAATTTCACTCCTGCGTCTGGCTGATGCTGCCGCAACTAAAAATACAGCTTTAAGTGTCAATAATTTAATAGAAATAGTACTAAGTGGTTCAAAAGGTTTATCACTAAAAACTTGAGGAACCAGAGAAAGACTCCATGATGGTGTCAGTAGAGGATTTCTCGGTCTGAGATTGCCCATACCTTTAATAAGAGTATTTAAAACACATACTTCAGCACTTCTCCTCTTTGCCAAGCAAGGGATAACAGTCATTAATGCTGATTTATATCCAGCAATAGGATTAGACGTAAGACTATAGGCATCATACAGGTGATAGAGAAAACCAGCTCTACCTGAATAGATGCAGCCATTGGATTGATACATCTCTTTGAGCACCATTCCGCAAATCTGTTCATTTTATAATTATATGCTCTGGAGGTTGACCGCCTTCAGGCTCTCGCCATGAAATTGGCTGCATGCTCAGAAAAACCTCCTTAATCGCGGATTTTTTTACAACGTCCATGCAGTCAATTGAAAGATTGATGGATTGTTGTGAAGGGTCTTGCCCTGGAAGATAATATTGTCCATCAGAGGCAGAGGAACTGGATTGCAGACCAGAAGGTCCAGCAGATCCATAAACCATGATCGGCTTGGCCAATTTGGGCCAATCAGAAGCACTTGGCATTCCTCCTGCTTGATCTTCTGAAGAATCCTTGGAATCAGGATTGTTGGAGGGTATGCGTATGACATTCCCTTCCAACTGATAGCTAGTGCACCTATTGTGATAGCGCTTGGATCTGGAATCGAAGAAACGTGCGTCGTCATCTTCGCATTTTTCTTCATTGCGAATAAATCTATGTTGGGTTTTCCCCAATGATTGAACAGATGATCCTCCACACATTGATTTAGTTGCCATTCTGTAGGCAGAATGCTCATCCTTCGGCTCAATGAGTCTGCTAACAGATTCAGCCTTCTCGGAATATGAACTGCTTTCAAGGTGGTCATATGATCCATGCACCAGCAAAGCCGTTTCCATGTCATCATACAGAGACTGGGCAACTTCGTTCCGCCCTGGCATTTTATGTAACTCACTACTGTTGAGTTGTCTGAATATATCAACACAAACCTTCTCTCCACTTCCTTTAAGAAGTGTTCCAGGCCTAGAATTACAGCCCATAATTCTAGCATGTTGATATGTTCCTTTGACTGATCCAGATTCCAAAGCCCTGATATTGTGGCTTCTTCCAGGCAAGCTCCCCATCCCTCAATCGTAGCGTTTCTTGAGGGTGGGGAGGGGTCAGCATGACACCCGCCAGGAGATTCCCTCTCTCCATCCACCAATGAAGGTGATGAATGAGAGGGTCCAACACTTGAATGTGTGAGTCCAGTGATCCTGAACTCTGCATCCACTGAGTCATGAGAAACAACTGAATCGGCCGCCTGCACAAGGCTGCCTGAGGAATGACTGGTTCCATTGAAACCATCAGACCTAGCATTCTCAGACTCGTGCTAGAATATAACGACTGCTGCAAACCAATTGAATGATGAGGAGATTCTCCACTCTCTCCTGGGATGGATAAAGATATCCTATCTCCAGATCAAAGAATATACCCAGGTAAACAAACTTCTGGGATGGAGTCAGCTCTGATTTCTGAAAGTTGATTATCCAGCCTAAATCTGTGAGAGTTTTCAAAAGTATCTCCAGATTTGCTGTCAAACTTTCTGGGTTGTGTGCTTTTAGCAACCAGTCATCTATGTAAGTGTGGACTGCGATATTTCTCCTGCGGAGGTATGCTGTGATAGCAAGCACCACTCGAGTGAAGACTTTCGAGTTGCCGAATGGGAGAAGTTTGAATTCCCACTGGCGTCCCCTGAAAAGTAAATCTCTGGAACCGACGAAAACTCCTTGCAATGGGAATCTATTAATGCTGTCCACATCCCCCTTCTCTAACTCCAACAACACCGATTTTATTGTTTCCATTTTGAAACACGCACGCGCCCACAGACGCGCCCACACACGCCCACACACGCCCACACACACACACACACACACACACACACACACACACACACACACACACACACACACAGTGTGGTATCTTATGCGGGCGGCCGTCCGCTCCAAATCAGCCCACAGGCTGAATCATGAAACATGCTCCCGAGGGAACAGAACCATAGGTGTGAGCGACTGTGCTTCCCATGAGAGGAGTGTAGATGCTCGCATCCATGTCTTCATGATCATCCAGTGGGCCGAGCAGGCTGTCGTCATCATCTTCCTGGTCAGGAAAGTTAGACTCTGGGTTAGCAGGAAACACTAACCCAGACTGACCAGAAGAATGCCAGATGATGAGGGTAGTCCGCGAGTGATCATGGTCAGGCCCGCTGATCGGGTCCTGCCTGATGCTGCTCGCGCCGTTGGATCACAAGGTGATGCGAACTTCAAGCCTGAGTCCAAAATGGCTGCCCCTGGATCACTGAAAGCTTTGTCCGAACTAGTAGGGAATGATCCAGGGACAGGTGCTTCCTGCACTGAGGTCGATGTGCAGGAAGTTGAAACACCTGTGCCCGGCAACATGCCGCGAAGCATGTCAGGCATCAGATCTTTCAAAGTCCTGCGCATCTCACTCACTAATTCTACCTTGAAGGCCTCGAGCCACCCTTCTCAGAGGCCTTCTTCTTACCCTCCTTCTTCACCTTCTTGCCATCCTCGACCATCAGTCTTGCCTGCAAAGCAAAGAATTCAGAGGTTAGATCCCACCACTCTTTACAAATGGCACATTTGTTGGACAGCCTACAAACTGTACAAGATGGGCAAGGGTGGGGGAAGAATCTAGCCTTCAGGTACTTGAGACAAGTTGGACATGATGACTTCTGAAAGGTAGCCATACGAAGACAATGCGTATTATAGTTTGTAAACTTTGTTATTTCTTTTTAGTAAATACAAGAACAAATACAGGAACAAACTTGAGAGAGAAGACCCACTTTTTATTACTGACAACCCTGAAGGGACAGATGTCTTCTCTTGTTAAACAATAACAAAAACAACCAAGGAAACCATATTAAGAATGTTAGAAGGATGAGAGAAAGATTATGACTATCTAGATATCTCTCCACATTCATAATAAAGGATGATAATAACATCAATTAGATTTCTCTAAACTAAGATTATGACATCAAATGAAAGAGAAAAAATCTCTGGTTGATTATGACATCAAAACCTCAATGCAACAGCTCCTTCAAGGAGAGGGGACATCAGAAAATGAATACCTAGCGACTAAATACATTCATTAATCAAGAATAATATAATATTAAATTATACATCCGAGAGCCCATGCACATACAAGAGAGAATACAGTGCAATAAAGATGGCAGCAGAAATTGTAAATATTTTCAAATAATTAGGTGCCATAACTAATAAACTCCCCTGTCCTGAGCACATGCAAACCATCCTCTTGTGCAGAAGAACATGTCCATCCATCCGCCCAGTCTCTTCTTTCTGTAGTCTGATGAAGGGGATGGGACAAAAGGAGGGAGATATTTATTCATCCTATATCTCCGACCCGTAGACATATCATAATGATAAGTCAGAAAAAGAGACGTGAACAACCTCCGAAAGAACAGGAATCCTTACCATCCATAAGCTGAACCTGTGGACACAAAGCACAAGGGATTAATAGCCCTAGGTGCTGGGAGAATTTAACAAGGATTCCCAGCACCAGAAATCGCATTAACGCCAAATCGGCCACGGACGAAAACCGGTAACATATAAAAGTTACAAGTCTTAATTAATATATGGAACAATATCACCTTAATGGAAGATGAAGATGACTCCTCTGGTGATTTTGACTCAACCATAGATGAAGATGGATGCCAAAGTTGATTGAAAATCTCAAAATGAGCTAAGAAAAGTTTTCACAATGTTGCTTGAATAGCAAATATATTAGAAAACAGAAGTACCAGTATGCGCATGCACAGTAGATGGGGTCTGTCATGTGCATGACTGTGTACATCCACCTGCCCATTAGGGGCACCCAACGTTTTATAATTCTGAATATTATTGAACTTAGAGCCGATACACTAGTATATCAAGAGTGTTAGGGAGGTAAGTATGTTCTGATGATGTGAAAAAGGTGATTGCAACAAATACACAATAGTGCAGGGATATAATGAATATCCATCAAATGGTATGCACGCTCTATGAAGGTTTGACAGTATTTAGTGTTTATAAAGTAACATACAAATTATGACATGAATACATTTTTATGTAATCTTATTCTAACAGCTTCAATGAACACATACATGTGATAATTTCATTTTAGATGCAGGGCTTTCATATGACTCCATTTGTACCAGGGCAGTATAGTCAAAGTCATAGAGCCCACTTGCACCAGATGCCGTCTTTAACCCATCAATATCCCAGTCAATTACACGGCCTGAAAATACAGATACAATGAGTAGATGTAATTCTTAGAGTCAAATACCCAGGCACACTTATGTTACCATAATCAAACTATGTTTCAGAGATCTGTGTAAGAAAATACTTCAACAGAACGCAGGCATCATGTCAGGGAGCATTAAAAAAAGGATGAAATGTGAATTATAATTCTTCTAAATGGTCTGCATTCCTAAAATGTTGAAATGAAACATATCAAGCAGGCAGCACTTAAACTTGTAAATTTTTTCAAAAAACAACAACTGGTAAAAACCACAGGAGTAATCGAGTAATCAGAGTTTAAGCACGTCTCAATCCAATGGTAATATTAAATAAACTGACAGTAATTATTTTTCTATAAATATGTTCATTTTTCATGAATGGCTTATTAAACATCAATACCACTTTTGATCCACATGCTCAGGTGAATAGTTTCTCATAAATAAAACATCAACAAAATTCAGTTATGTAAGAACATAAACTAGTAAATCTAGGGTCCAAAAACAATTACTTACCTCGAAGACCATCGATTGAATCAATCACCAAGGGAACACCTCTTTCTCGCAAACAATTTGGCCAGTGGACGGTTAACATAAGGCGGCGAAAGTTATGGTGATATGGAGCCAGGTATATGACAAATGCTGCACCAACCGAACAGCCTCCCGGAATAGCAACAAGACGACGCTCATGTGAGTCAAATATCTGTTGACAACGCAGTCGCTCTCCTTTTAAGAGCTGGGAATAAGTAGACATATCTCAACTTATAGTTAAGAAACTAGGAAAGGTGATAGAAATGTTCTCTACCATTGGAATTACACAATTTACAAAATCAAAATTTAGTATTATGTATGTGAGAAAGAACTAGTCACCATGTGTAATAAATCTATAATAAGGATTAGTTAACTCAATCATTGTTAAACCAGTTTTGTTACATAATATATCTTCTGTAAGAAAATGAGGTCTGTCAAGAATATCCAGTTGACAAAATCAACAACAAATTTGATGAATATACATTTATGAATATCTAATCAAGGACACTAAGTGTAATTTTAATTTAAGAAAGAACATATTTGCATATTTATTTGTCACAAAAACAAAGTAGTAGTGAATAATGTGTTTACCTTCCTGAGCTGTCCTGCTGTCTCCAGCATCTTAGTCATCTTTCTTGTCTTCTCATCTTGGTCAGTCTTATCAATGGTGGCCTCCTCAAAGCTCTTTGCCAGACTAGAAAGTCTTATCTCCAAAGACTTTATAAGACAGAGAATAGATAAACTAGTACATGCAAGTACATTAACCATCAGATGAGTTTTAGACGTCACTGGCCTTTAAAAGATCCATACCTAAGATTAAACTAACTCTAATATTCGTAGACATGTTGCAAGGACATGTACCATTTTTATACTGACTGCCCTAAGACTAGTGCTGACGTGATATTATCTACTATGCATTATATAGCAGAGTAATAGGTTTCATATATAACTTCTTGTACTTTGAAGGGCTGTTGAGAACTACTGCTGCTTTAGGAGACAACGGCCTACTCCATCTCATTTCAAGATTAAATGAGTTATCACACTAAAGTGAACTAAATAACTCAAAATATTACCAAATTTAAGCAAGGAGTAGTTTCCATTGGCATGGATGGGTCTAGTACAGTAGACCATAACAGAAAATGGCAAGGTGTGATAAGGATTGTAGGCTAGCACAAAGTAGTTTATGGTGTAGTTGCTGAGACTATGACATAACAAGAAATACTAGCATAGGAAATGATATGTTAGTAGAGCAGGGTATCACAAAAATAAGGAAATCGATGGTAAGGTATGCCAGGTGTAAGAGAATATGATGTACAAAGAATAGAATACAGATATCTATGGTAGGGTAAGATGCTCGAACCTAAATAAAAACTGAGGCAAGATAGATCAGGATAGTCTATAGTAGAATGAAGTATAATCTGATCTGTCACTCAAGTATGTGACATCATAATCAAATACATTACATGTTAACCGATGTCACAATCAAAGTGATGTATAGCTCCATCACGAAAAAATCGAAAAGTCTTTCCCGAAGCGTACGAATTGTATGTCTTTGAAAAATTTACTATTGAATAAACAATCTGTTGGATAGTTTGAAACTAGTTTTTCTGGGAAACACTTCTGCCATAGGCAACAAACAGCTCCATCATGTCCAGTTAGTTTCAAAATATTCAAAAGTTTACCACAATAGTTACCTCGAAATTTAGATTCTGTGAATTCAGGTTTCAAAGTTTCAAATAGATTCCAAAACACAGTAAAAAGTGTCTGGAGCTTAGTAGTAAACATACTCCGGTAGGGAAGGATAAAGTTGGATAGATTAGAGTATTGTTTGTAAGAGTGAAGTATCCAAAGTAAGGTAATGTAGAGTAGAAGATTCAGAATTTGACAGATTTCTGCCATCAATCAAAGACCCACTTACCTTTCTTTTATTTTCCAGTGTGGCCATTTTGTGTTCTGCATCATCAACAGCTTGTGTTGTCTCTTCAACTTTCTTATGAAGCGGCTTAACTTTAGACAACATCATCCGATGATATCTGTTATGTGTTCAACAAATAATTCACATTTCATTAGAAATTATCAATGGAAAAAAGGACTAATTTGTATGTAGCAATACTTCATAGTCACTAAATATTAAGACAAGAATTTCCACAGAATTAAATGTCTCTCCTATCCTCCTCCTTGTCAACAAACATCAGAGCTCAGATAATTTGGGTAGAATAAATAAGTTTAGTTTGTTTGCAATAGAGTATTGTGTTGAGGTAATATATAAAAGGTATTCATGATTTTTGTACCAAGTTCAGCATGATCTTAACCATTGACCACTAATTCCGCAAACGTAGAATAAGGTATGACAGTGAGCATGCACACCACTTAAAGGTTTTGTGAGGACTCTATGCGATCGCTCAGATCAGTTTGATAGTCACATTATATATATTATTAATTAAATTTGTACTATTCAAGGGTGATAATTCTCGAAAAGTAATGAAACAATAACTTAACATCTACCTTTGTAGTATTAAGCTATATTCTGAATTTGGTTCAAACCGGTTTAGTATAACACAAGCTATTGCCTGGAAACTGTCAAATTAATGCTTATATTTTTTCAAATGGGGGGGGGGGGGGGGAGGGGAGGGGGAACAACTTTGGGTAAACTTAACATAAATCAACCCTAACACCACCATTAAATTAAAAAATGTAATGACAAGAAACAGAATTATATACCACGGTCACAGTGACCTTAAGCTTTGACCTGGTAGTCACTTTCAGAATGCCGCTCCATCTTGGGAAAGAATAATGTGTCTTGGTTTTGTGCCGATTAGATTAAGCAATCATGACATATATGGTTGAATGAAAAAATGCAATGTAAATACTAAACCAAAATATCAGCGTTCAAAGACCACAAAAGCCTCGGCCTTGGATCTTGTGGCATCCATCTCTTGGCTTGTACAATAATATATCTAGGTTTGGGTTCAACTGGATCATGCAATATGGAGGCACATCAAAAACCTAAGAAACCAACATTCCAGAGAATTCAGTCTCGCCAAACCACCCATTTAGCTGACCTTGCCCATTGACTCTAGGGCCCCAAGGCCAACCAACAACACAAGTTTGGCCAAGAGCTTGAGAACTTGAGTTATCGAGTCAGATATCTTTTACCTTTTTGATGACTTTGACCTTGATCACTACTTTTTTCGCCAAATCCCACTTAAGTTTGGTCAAGATACATCCAGTAAAGCTATATCACCAAACACCCACGCACAAACAGGCATGCACACACGCACAGACAACGAACAGCTGCTACAGTTTCCTGCCGCGACACTGCATGAGGAGGCTAATATAACTGACAACAACGCCTTCAGTGAGATATATATATATATATATATATATATATATATATATATATATATATATATATATATATATATATATATGTGTGTCTAGGGTTCTTCTTCGTAGGTGAGGCAATAATAACTTATCTGTTGAACACATATAGTTCAATTATTTTAGAACAGTAATAAGAAAATTACATTACTTTTACTATTGATTATGTCACTGAATAAACGAAATCTAGGATTTCTTTTTTCACGAGAGAGTTGATACTTACCTCCCTAATACTTTTGATATTGCTAAATATTGGCTTTCACTCAATAAACACTCAGATTTAAAACAGTTAGGTGCCCCTACTGGGCAGGGAGTCAGAGCGTAGTCTGGCGGATGCCAGCCCCACCACCGCGCATGCGCAGACTAGCACTTCCTCTGACTAGATTATTGGCTGACACACATGCAACTATTAAGAGCCTGAAGACCGAGCCTCTGTGGGGTGGAGAGGCCGGGTCCGTATCTAGGGAGGTAAGTATCAACTCTCTCGTGAAATAAACGAAATCTAGGATTTCTTTTTTCACGAGAGAGTTGATACTTACCTCCCTAATACTTTTGATATTGCTAAATATTGGCTTTCACTCAATAAACACTCAGATTTAAAACAGTTAGGTGCCCCTACTGGGCAGGGAGTCAGAGCGTAGTCTGGCGGATGCCAGCCCCACCACCGCGCATGCGCAGACTAGCACTTCCTCTGACTAGATTATTGGCTGACACACATGCAACTATTAAGAGCCTGAAGACCGAGCCTCTGTGGGGTGGAGAGGCCGGGTCCGTATCTAGGGAGGTAAGTATCAACTCTCTCGTGAAAAAAGAAATCCTAGATTTCGTTTATTTCACTTCAAGAGTATACTTACCTCCCTAATACTTTTGATATTGCCAGAATTCGAAAGTGAATCTGGCGGGAGGGAGGCGAGGTCAAAAGACCAGCTCATCCCTATACGCTTTTCTGCGTCTAAGGCACTTAAACTTCTGAAACTGTAAGAAAAAACAGTCAGGATTTGACTAACCATCGGATAACACGACCGATGTATGAGAGATGACCGAATGTCATATGCGCTCCCCCCCCTCCTTCCTGGGAGGAAGAGTCGACTGACCTCAATGTCCTATACGCTCTCTACGTACAAGTGCCATGTACTACAGGACAGAGACGAAAAAGCTCCATTTTCGTAACTCTCAACAATGAACCACACAAATACACAAACCATCACCATATTAATAACGGGTAATCGTGACAATACAATCAACAACGGACAACACATGAACAAGACTGACCTTGTTGAAAATGGCTGCTGACATCATCTTCCCATCGGTAAAGACTGATGCAGGCCCAAAAAAGTGGGTGTTTCCATAAATTAATTGTGATATATATAAGTAATGAGGAAATCACCTCAAAAAATATAAACCGATTTATTTTTTCAAAACCGACAAGGCGAGAGGATTAGAGGTGTCACGGAGATAATGGTCTGTAAAACTTGACTCACAGTGCCACTGAGCCACCGACATAATATCATCCACAGGGACCCCATTAAATAGGGCCGTGGATGTCACTACGCCGCGGACACTGTGAGCCTTGGCCACGTCAACCTGCTTCCCGGTGGCGGATTTATGGCAAAACTGAATGCATTCCACAATCCACCTGGAAATGGTGTCCTTAGAAGCCCTCCCATGGGGTTCAATATATGACAACCATAACGCTGACTGGTCGGTGCGCCATGCCGCCGTACGTTGTTTGTACCGGCGCAGCGCCCGGACGGGACACCATGCTTTAGAATTAGGATCATATCTAGTTAAAGCAGGCAAAATAATAGGTTGACCTGGATATTTCAACGACTGATTTTTAGCCAAGAAATTAATCCTAGGTAGCAGCTTAAGGCCTTCCCCTGAAACCACAAAACGGTCATCCTCGGCTGATAAGGCATGAATCTCACTCCTACGCCTAGCCGAGGCCGCAGCAATTAAAAACACAGTCTTCAGTGTTAATAGTTTCATAGAAATGGAACTAAGTGGTTCAAAAGGCTTATCACCTAGTACTTGAAGCACTAGCGATAAACTCCAAGACGGAATCACAGGAGGATTCCTTGGTCTTAGATTGCCCATGCCTTTAATTAATACATTCAATGTATTTACTTCATCACTTCCCCTCTTAGCCAAGCAAGGAATAACAGACATTAATGCTGACTTATAACCAGCAATAGAGTTAGGCTTGAGGCTATAGGCATCATAGAGGTGACAGAGGAAATCAGCTACTACTTGAATAGATGAATCCATTGGATCAATACATCTTTTTGAGCACCATTCTGCAAATCTGTTGATTTTATAATTATATGCTCTGGAGGTTGACCCCCTCCTGGCTTTGGCCATAAACATGGCTGCTTGCTCAGAAAAGCCCTCCTTAATTCTAGATTCCTTGACAACATCCACGCAGTCAATCTGAACATTGACGGATTGTTGTGAAGGGCCTTGCCCTGGAAGATAATATCGTCCATCAGAGGCAGAGGAACCGGATTGCAGACCAGAAGGTCCAGCAGATCCGTATACCAAGATCGGCTTGGCCAATCCGGGGCGATCAGAAGCACTTGGCATTCCTCCTGTCTGATTTTCTGAAGAATTTTTGGAATCAGGATTGCTGGAGGGAATGCGTATGCATACATTCTCCCCCAGCTGATAGCTAACGCATCTGTTGCGAAAGCGCTTGGATCCGGAATCGGAGAGACGTACGTCGTCATTTTCGCATTCTTCTTCGTTGCGAACAAATCGATGTTGGGTTTCCCCCAATGGTCGAACAGACGATCCGCCACACATTGATTTAGTTGCCATTCCGTGGGTAAAACACTCATCCTTCGGCTCAATGAGTCTGCTAGCAGGTTTAACCTTCCCGGAATATGAACTGCTTTCAAGGTAATCTGGTGATCCAGACACCAACAAAGCAGTTTCCATGTCATCATACAGAGACTGGGCGACTTCGTTCCGCCCTGGCGGTTTATGTAAGTCACAACTGTTGAGTTGTCTGAACGAATAAGAACAATCTTGCCCTGAACTTTCTGTAAGAAATGTTCCAGGCCCAGGACTACTGCTCTTAGCTCCAGTAGATTTATATGTTCCTGTGACTGTTCCAGATTCCAAAGCCCTGATATCGTGGATTCTTCCAGGCAAGCTCCCCAGCCCTCCATCGATGCATCTGTATACACAGTCACCTGAGGGTGGGGAGGGGTTAGCAAAACCCCCGGTAAGAGATTCTCTGTATTCAACCACCATTGCAGGTGGTGAATCAGAGGCGCCAACACTGACACATTCGAGTCCAGCGAACCTGTACTCTGGGTCCATTGTGTCATGAGAAACAACTGGATCGGCCGCCTGCGTAAGGCGGCCTGAGGAATGACTGGTTCCAACGAAACCATCAACCCCAGCATTCTCAAGTAAACCCGTGCCAGGACATGACGACTGTCGCACACTGACTGAATCAACGAGATGAGTATTTGAACTCTCTCCTGAGTAGGATAAACATATCCTGTCTCCAGATCGAAGAACATCCCCAGGTAAACAAACTTCTGGGATGGAGTCAGCTCTGATTTTGGGAAATTGATCATCCAGCCCAAGTCTGTGAGAATTTTCAAAACAATCTCCAGATTGGCGGACAAACTTTCCCGGGTGTGCGCTTTCAACAGCCAGTCGTCTATGTACGTGTGGACTGCTATGCTTCTCCTGCGGAGGTATGCTGTGATCGCAAGAACCACACGGGTGAAAACCCGAGGAGCCGTGGAAATTCCGAAGGGCAACACCCTGAATTCCCACTGTCTGCCCTGGAATGCAAATCTCAGGAAGCGACAGAAACTCCTGTGGATGGGGATGTGGAAATAAGCGTCCTTCAAATCTATCGACGCCGTCCACATCCCCCTCTCCAACCCCGCCAACACCGAGCGCACCGTTTCCATCTTGAAACTGGGCGTCTCGATGAACTTGTTCAATGGCTTGAGGTTGAGAATCGGTCTCCACCCACCGGTGCGTTTTGTTACCAAGAACAGGGTTGAATAGAAGCCCGGACACCTTTGTGCCGGCTGAATAGCTCCTTTTTGTACGAGGGAATTTATCTCCTCCTCGATACACAACCTTTGATCTGGATCTCTCGGAATGGGAGTCCAGACTGGCACCAGAGACAGTCGCGACGGCGGGCCTGTCATCCACTCTGGATGATACCCCACGGAAAGCCATCGCAAGACTAAACGGTCCTGAGTTAACCGTTCCCACTCTTGCATGTGGTCGGCTAGCCGGCCTCCCACCGGTCCACCTAGGGACCGCGGTGGACACAAGGCATGCAAGAGCGGCACTGTCTCCGTCGCCATACACACCGGCGTGGTCCTTACCGCGGTAAGCGCCCTGTCAGGAGCGATAACCACGCCCAGATCCTCGCGCGACCCGCCCCGCCCCGCGCGCACCTCGGTGCACGGGCGGCTGCCTGGCTGACGGCGGCTGAGGAGCCTGCGCCCCCCTCACTGCTGGCCGAATCGCACGCGGCCGAGGCCGGCGCTGCGACGGCGGCTGGCCTCTGACTTGGCCAACACCACCTCGAGCCTGCAGGGGATGATACGCAGGGGCCGCGGCGCGAACGTTAGCACGACGCAGTACCTCAAACTGTTCGCGCAGCGCCCTCTGGTTATTCACCAGGGTGACCGTCTCCTGGAGGTGGCGACATCCCTCACCTCCAAAAAGACCAGGACCCGTCATAGGCGTACGGAGTAGCCTATTATACAGGTCCTGAGACGGGCACAGATTGTCCAGGGCAAATGTGCGTCTTGCCCTGACACTCCTGGTCACCGCCCGCGTCATACAGTCCAGCGCCAGGTTAATACCATCCTGGATGGTTCGCTGGACCGCGAGCGGGCCTGGCTGGCGCGATGCGGATGCCGTTACTACCCCCTGTAACAGCTGGGAGACGTGGGACAGAGCGGCAATCGAAGCCCTCCCACTCTCCTCCGCATCACGCAACGCGGTATTCGCCGAACGCAACGCGTTCGCGCACAAGACCCCCGCGTCAGAACGGGATCCTGGCCGCGTATCCTCACCCAAAGCCGCGCGGTCATCCACGCTGGGCTTGGGTACCACACCGTACCGCTGGTAGTCCAGGGGCACGATGCGACAACGCCTGGCCACCTCGCGAGGGGCCTTCGCGAGACGTCCACTCGTGTTAATGGACGCCTCCGCCGCCTTGAACATGTCAACGACATGCTCCGCCAGCGGCAGAGAAGGCATAGCGTTAGCAGTTGGTTTCCCAGCTAACCACGGCGTGTGAACACGGTGGCTAGCCGACTGCTCCACGGGCAGATCAGGCCTAACGCTCACCAACCACTGGCAAGCGTCATACCAATCCTCCTCCGTGGCTAACTGCGAGCGCTCTACAAGACGGGGTCCTTCGTCTTCCTCCTGAGCGCAAGCAGTACTTGACGGCGGGTACGCTGATACACCTGGCAAGCCAGGGAAAACATGCGGGCCTGACAGCACCGGCATGAGAATATCACTGGTTTGACCAGGAGCAGGCACCGCGGTAGAGCGCGGGGTATATATAGCCCTACCACGGGCCCGGCCAGCACCAGCTACACTCTCGGCAAGCCGAGGTATGCGGTACCGCTGGCCATCAGCAGCGCCCTGGGCCACCACCTGAACCGCGGACCTTACTCCAGGGTGAGTAATACCGTGGAAAAAAGCGCCTGTATTCCCCGCGAGGGGTGCACAAACGTCTTCATCCATGTCCGCGTCGTCAGACGGCGACCCTAGCAGGTAATCCTCATCACCCTGGTCAGAAAGATTAGACCCCGGGTCAGCAAAGAGAGCTAACCCGGGCTGACCAGGAACGGTGCCATAGGAGGTACTGGCCACCGCGGCGTGCGGATACCCCTGGACTGATAAGCAGCCAGCGGGTTCCAGCGACAACCGTCCACGGTCCCCTATCGGCGCGGCAATAAGCCTGCTGCCAGGGCCGTGGAACGCCCCCTCTAATGGGGCCACCTCTGAATCGTCGGACAACGGAAGCGGACTAAGGAAAATCGATCCAGAGGCGGGGATTACCTGCTCCGAAGCCGATGATGAGGACAATAAAGGATCTGGTCCAGGAAGCATGCCACGAAGCAACCCTGGAACCAAATCTTTTATTGTCCTCCTCATCTCTCCCAACATCTCGGTCCGGAAGGTCTCCATATCCACCGCGGACGAGACCTTCCCCTTACCCTTCTCACTTACAACCTCTCGTTTCCGCTTCTTCTTCTTCTCCTCCACTACCACCTTGTCCGTCGCCTGTAAGCAGCACAAGAATTCGGACATTAACTCGCCCCCCCAGTGCTTACATATGTCACAATTAATCAATGGACCACAAGGGCTACATCGATAACACAGATGCGGCCAGAACTTCACATGCATAAAACGTCCACAGGACGCGCAACCCGGTCCCTGAAACAGGGCAAAGGACAAGGAGTATGAGCAACTAGTTAAGCTTAGAAACTCAATCCAACTCAAGGAGAAGGAAAACGATCATAAAGATCAATATACATCAAAAACCAGCCTAGCGCTTGAATTGCTAATAAATACATAGCCAGCTGATTATGACGTCATTAATCCCGTGACAGGAAAAATTCGATCCCAACAAAACATCCAAGTGCAAAGACGAATTGTATGCTGAATGGATAAGTTGACTACACAACCATCAGATACATATAGATAACTCTTTACTGGCAAAAATGTTAATTATCTCCCTTTGATTGTTTACAATAATTAACATCACCACATTATCAATAACTAGATACCTGACACTTTGTATAGACAAACCATCCAACGTGACGAACCGGAAACTCCACCATCTGCACGCCTCTTAACTCTCTCCACCTCATGGGGAAGGAATTGGATCAAGAGGGCAAAGTGAGAAGACCTTTATACCAGGCCTCCAACTCACTGGACATAATTTTTTCATTTGGTTAGATAACCTAACAGTGTTAGTAGGAAATGGAACCATGGTGGAGAGAATACTAATTCTCTGGTACTGTGACGTCACAACCTAGCGTCATACAGACCTGTGGACAGAAACAGAAAGAGAAATTAGACCTAGGTAGCACCGAGTTGACCTAAACCAACTAACTAAGGCGCTTATCACGGTAAACGCGAGTCCCGGAAACACAATACACCGGGAAGAAAACTCGCTAATTTTACTAGAAGTCACCTGATTTAAAGGTCCAACGTCCTCCGGTGGCGAAGTGTATCCTCCCGCCATCCAAATCAGGTCTTATCACTTCCAAAATAACACCAATAAAAACGTTAATGAGCAAGAAAAGCTTATGACTGAAAAACATGTGTGTTCTCTTTGCCAATAATCTAGCAAAGAGGAAGTGCTAGTCTGCGCATGCGCGGTGGTGGGGCTGGCATCCGCCAGACTACGCTCTGACTCCCTGCCCAGTAGGGGCACCTAACTGTTTTAAATCTGAGTGTTTATTGAGTGAAAGCCAATATTTAGCAATATCAAAAGTATTAGGGAGGTAAGTATACTCTTGAAGTGAAAAAAGAAATCCTAGATTTCGTTTATTTCACTTCAAGAGTATACTTACCTCCCTAATACTTTTGATATTGCCAGAATTCGAAAGTGAATCTGGCGGGAGGGAGGCGAGGTCAAAAGACCAGCTCATCCCTATACGCTTTTCTGCGTTTAAGGCACTTAAACTTCTGAAACTGTAAGAAAAAACAGTCAGGATTTGACTAACCATCGGATAACAGCACCGATGTATGAGAGATGACCGAATGTCATATGCGCTCCCCCCCCTCCTTCCTGGGAGGAAGAGTCGACTGACCTCAATGTCCTATACGCTCTCTACGTACAAGTGCCATGTACTACAGGACAGAGACGAAAAAGCTCCATTTTCGTAACTCTCAACAATGAACCACACAAATACACAAACCATCACCATATTAATAACGGGTAATCGTGACAATACAATCAACAACGGACAACACATGAACAAGACTGACCTTGTTGAAAATGGCTGCTGACATCATCTTCCCATCGGTAAAGACTGATGCAGGCCCAAAAAAGTGGGTGTTTCCATAAATTAATTGTGAAATATATAAGTAATGAGGAAAACCTCCTCAAAAAATATAAACCGATTTATTTTTTCAAAACCGACAAGGCGAGAGGATTAGAGGTGTCACGGAGATAATGGTCTGTAAAACTTGACTCACAGTGCCACTGAGCCACCGACATAATATCATCCACTGGGACCCCATTAAATAGGGCCGTGGATGTCACTACGCCGCGGACACTGTGAGCCTTGGCCACGTCAACCTGCTTCCCGGTGGCGGATTTATGGCAAAACTGAATGCATTCCACAATCCACCTGGAAATGGTGTCCTTAGAAGCCCTCCCATGGGGTTCAATATATGACAACCATAACGCTGACTGGTCGGTGTGCCATGCCGCCGTACGTTGTTTGTACCGGCGCAGCGCCCGGACGGGACACCATGCTTTAGAATTAGGATCATATCTAGTTAAAGCAGGCAAAATAATAGGTTGACCTGGATATTTCAACGACTGATTTTTAGCCAAGAAATTAATCCTAGGTAGCAGCTTAAGGCCTTCCCCTGAAACCACAAAACGGTCATCCTCGGCTGATAAGGCATGAATTTCACTCCTACGCCTAGCCGAGGCCGCAGCAATTAAAAACACAGTCCTCAGTGTTAATAGTTTCATAGAAATGGAACTAAGTGGTTCAAAAGGCTTATCACCTAGTACTTGAAGCACTAGCGATAAACTCCAAGACGGAATCACAGGTGGATTCCTTGGTCTTAGATTGCCCATGCCTTTAATTAATACATTCAATGTATTTACTTCATCACTTCCCCTCTTAGCCAAGCAAGGAATAACAGACATTAATGCTGACTTATAACCAGCAATAGAGTTAGGCTTGAGGCTATAAGCATCATAGAGGTGACAGAGGAAATCAGCTACTACTTGAATAGATGAATCCATTGGATCAATACATCTTTTTGAGCACCATTCTGCAAATCTGTTGATTTTATAATTATATGCTCTGGAGGTTGACCCCCTCCTGGCTTTGGCCATAAACATGGCTGCTTGCTCAGAAAAGCCCTCCTTAATTCTAGATTCCTTGACAACATCCACGCAGTCAATCTGAACATTGACGGATTGTTGTGAAGGGCCTTGCCCTGGAAGATAATATCGTCCATCAGAGGCAGAGGAACCGGATTGCAGACCAGAAGGTCCAGCAGATCCGTATACCACGATCGGCTTGGCCAATCCGGGGCGATCAGAATCACTTGGCATTCCTCTTGTCTGATTTTCTGAAGAATTTTTGGAATCAGGATTGCTGGAGGGAATGCGTATGCATACATTCTCCCCCAGCTGATAGCTAACGCATCTGTTGCGAAAGCGCTTGGATCCGGAATCGGAGAGACGTACGTCGTCATCTTCGCATTCTTCTTCGTTGCGAACAAATCGATGTTGGGTTTCCCCCAATGGTCGAACAGACGATCCGCCACACATTGATTTAGTTGCCATTCCGTGGGTAAAACACTCATCCTTCGGCTCAATGAGTCTGCTAGCAGGTTTAACCTTCCCGGAATATGAACTGCTTTCAAGGTAATCTGGTGATCCAGACACCAACAAAGCAGTTTCCATGTCATCATACAGAGACTGGGCGACTTCGTTCCGCCCTGGCGGTTTATGTAAGTCACAACTGTTGAGTTGTCTGAACGAATAAGAACAATCTTGCCCTGAACTTTCTGTAAGAAATGTTCCAGGCCCAGGACTACTGCTCTTAGCTCCAGTAGATTTATATGTTCCTTTGACTGTTCCAGATTCCAAAGCCCTGATATCGTGGATTCTTCCAGGCAAGCTCCCCAGCCCTCCATCGATGCATCTGTATACACAGTCACCTGAGGGTGGGGAGGGGTTAGCAAAACCCCCGGCAAGAGATTCTCTGTATTCAACCACCATTGCAGGTGGTGAATCAGAGGCGCCAACACTGACACATTCGAGTCCAGCGAACCTGTACTCTGGGTCCATTGTGTCATGAGAAACAACTGGATCGGCCGCCTGCGTAAGGCGGCCTGAGGAATGACTGGTTCCAACGAAACCATCAACCCCAGCATTCTCAAGTAAACCCGTGCCAGGACATGACGACTGTCGCACACTGACTGAATCAACGAGATGAGTTTTTGAACTCTCTCCTGAGTAGGATAAACATATCCTGTCTCTAGATCGAAGAACATCCCCAGGTAAACAAACTTCTGGGATGGAGTCAGCTCTGATTTTGGGAAATTGATCACCCAGCCCAAGTCTGTGAGAATTTTCAAAACAATCTCCAGATTGGCGGACAAACTTTCCCGGGTGTGCGCTTTCAACAGCCAGTCGTCTATGTATGTGTGGACTGCTATGCTTCTCCTGCGGAGGTATGCTGTGATCGCAAGAACCACATGGGTGAAAACCCGAGGAGCCGTGGAAATTCCGAAGGGCAACACCCTGAATTCCCACTGTCTGCCCTGGAATGCAAATCTCAGGAAGCGACAGAAACTCCCGTGGATGGGGATGTGGAAATAAGCGTCCTTCAAATCTATCGACGCCGTCCACATCCCCCTCTCCAACCCCGCCAACACCGAGCGCACCGTTTCCATCTTGAAACTGGGCGTCTCGATGAACTTGTTCAATGGCTTGAGGTTGAGAATCGGTCTCCACCCTCCGGTGCGTTTTGTTACTAAGAACAGGGTTGAATAGAAGCCCGGACACCTTTGTGCCGGCTGAATAGCTCCCTTTTGTATGAGGGAATTTATTTCCTCCTCGATACACAACCTTTGCTCTGGATCCCTCGGAATGGGAGTCCAGACTGGCACCAGAGACAGTCGCGACGGCGGGCCTGTCACCCACTCTGGATGATACCCGACGGAAAGCCATCGCAAGACTAAACGGTCCTGAGTTAACCGTTCCCACTCTTGCATGTGGCCGGCTAGCCGGCCTCCCACCGGCCCACCTAGGGACCGCGGTGGACACGAGGCATGCAAGAGCGGCACTGTCTCCGTCGCCATACACACCGGCGTGGTTCTTACCGCGGTAAGCGTACTGTCAGGAACGATAACCACGCCCAGATCCTCGCGCGCCCCGCCCCGCCCCGCACGCACCTCGGTGCGTGGGCGGCTGCCTGGCTGACGGCGCCTGAGGAACCTGCGCCCCCCTCGCTGCTGGCCGAATCGCACGCGGCCGAGGCCGACGCTGCGACGGTGGCTGGCCACTGACCTGGCCAGCACCACCTCGAGCCTGCAGGGGACGATACGGCGGGGCCGCGGCGCGAGCGTTAGCACGACGCAGCACATCAAACTGCTCGCGCAGCGCCCTCTGGTTATTCACCAGGGTGACCGTCTCTTGGAGGTGGCGACATCCCTCACCTCCAAAAAGACCAGGGCCCGTCATAGGCGTACGCAGTAGCCTATTGTACAGGTCCTGAGATGGGCACAGATTGTCCAGGGCAAACGTGCGTCTTGCCCTGACACTCCTGGTCACCGCCCGAGTCATACAGTCCAGCGCCAGGTTAATACCATCCTGGATGGTTCGCTGGACAGTGACCGGACTTGGCTGGCGCGATGCGGATGCCGTTACTACCCCCTGCAACAGCTGGGAGACGTGGGACAGAGCGGCAATCGAAGCCCTCCCACTCTCCTCCGCATCACGCAACGCGGTATTCGCCGAACGCAACGCGTCCGCGCACAAGACACCCGTGTCAGAACGGGAGCCTGGCCGCGCATCCTCACCCAAAGCCGCGCGGTCATCCACGCTGGGCTTGGGTACCACACTGTACCGCTGGTAATCCAGGGGCACGATGCGACAACGCCTGGCCACCTCGCGAGGGGCCTTCGCGAGACGTCCACACGACTTAATGGACGACTCCGCCGCCTTGAACATGTCAACGACATGCTCCGCCAGCGGCAGAGAAGGCATAGCGTTAGCAGTCGGTTTCCCAGCTAACCACGGCGTGTGAACACGCTGGCTAGCCGACTGCTCCACGGGCAGATCAGGCCTAACGCTCACCAACCACTGGCAAGCGTCATACCAATCCTCCTCCGTGGCTAACTGCGAGCGCTCTACAAGACGGGGTCCTTCGTCTTCCTCCTGAGCGCAAGCAGTAGAGCTTGACGGCGGGTATGCTGATACACCTGGCAAGCCAGGGAAAACACGCGGGCCTGACAGCACTGGCATGAAAATATCACTGGTTTGACCAGGAGCAGGCACCGTGGCAGAGCGCGGGGTATATATAGTCTCACCACGGGCCCGGCCAGCACCAGCAACACCCTCGGCAAGCCGAGGTATGCGGTACCGCTGGCCATCAGCAGCGCCCTGGGCCACCACCTGAGCCGCGGACTTTACTCCAGGGTGAGTAAAACCGTGGAATAAGGCGCCTGTATTCCCCGCGAGGGGTGCACAAACGTCTTCATCCATGTCCACGTCGTCAGACGGCGACCCTAGCAGGTAATCCTCATTACCCTGGTCAGAAAGATTAGACCCCGGGTCAGCAAAGAGAGCTAACCCGGGCTGACCAGGAACGGTGCCATAGGAGGTACTGGCCACCGCGGCGTGCGGATACCCCTGGACTGATAAGCAGCCCGCGGGTTCCAGCGACAACCGTCCACGGTCCCCTATCGGCGCGGCAATAAGCCTGCTGCCAGGGCCGTGGAACGCCCCCTCTAATGGGGCCACCTCTGAATCGTCGAACAACGGAAGCGGACTAAGGAAAATCGATCCAGAGGCGGGGATTACCTGCTCCGAAGCCGATGATGAGGACAGTAAAGGATTTGGTCCAGGAAGCATGCCACGAAGCAACCCTGGAACCAAATCCTTTATTGTCCTCTTCATCTCTCCCAACATCTCGGTCCGGAAGGCCTCCATATCCACCGCGGACGAGACCTTCCCCTTACCCTTCCTACTTACAACCTCTCGTTTCCGCTTGTTCTTCTTCTCCTCCTCTACCACCTTGTCCGTCGCCTGTAAGCAGCACAAGAATTCGGACATTAACTCGCCCCCCCAGTGCTTACATATGTCACAATTAACCAATGGACCACAAGGGCTACATTGAGAGCACAGATGCGGCCAGAACTTTACATGAATAAAACGACCACAGGACGCGCAACCCGGTCCCTGAAACAGGGCAAAGGACAAGGAGTATGAGCAACTAGTTAAGCTTAGAAACTCAATCCAACTCAAAGAGAAGGAAAACGATCATAAAGATCAATATACATCAGAAAACAGCATAGCGCTTGAATAGCTGATAAACACATAGCCAGGCTGATTATGACGTCATTAATCCCGTGACAGGAAAAATTCGATCCCAACAAAACATCCAAGTGCAAGGACGAATTGTATGCTGAATGGATAAGTCGACTACACAACCATCAGATACATATAGATAACTCTTTTCTGGCAAAAATGTTAATTATCTCCCTTTGTTTGTTTACAATAATTAACATCACCACATTATCAATAACTAGATACCTGAGACTTTGTATAGACAAACCATCCAACGTGACGAACCGGAGAACTCCACCATCTGCACGCCTCTTAACTCTCTCCACCTCATGGGGAAGGAATTGGATCAAGAGGGCAAAGTGAGAAGACCTTTATACTAGGCCTCCAACTCACTGGACATATTTTTCATTTGGTTAGATAACCTAACAGTGTTAGTAGGAAATGGAACCATGGTGGAGAGAAAACTAACTCTCTGCAACTGTGACGTCACAACCTAGCGTCATACAGACCTGTGGACAGAAACAGAAAGAGAAATTAGTCCTAGGTAGCACCGAGTTGACCTAAACCAACTAACTAAGGCGCTTATCACGGTAAACGCGAGTCCCGGAAACACAATACACCGGGAAGAAAACTCGCTAATTTTACTAGAAGTCACCTGATTTAAAGGTCCTAAGTCCTCCTTTGGCGAATTGATACTTCCCGCCATCCAAAAAAGTGACTATCACACCAAACAACACCACTTAAACTAGTTTAAGATAAAGAAAAGCTTCAGCACAAAAAGACATGTGTGAACTCTCTGCCAATAATCTAGCAAAGAGGAAGTGCTAGTCTGCGCATGCGCGGTGGTGGGGCTGGCATCCGCCAGACTACGCTCTGACTCCCTGCCCAGTAGGGGCACCTAACTGTTTTAAATCTGAGTGTTTATTGAGTGAAAGCCAATATTTAGCAATATCAAAAGTATTAGGGAGGTAAGTATACTCTTGAAGTGAAAATGATCAATAACAATGCCACAAACACCAACATTTAATCTGCCAACATTAAAAGAAAGCTTGCCACGCATACACCTTGAACAACAAGAGGCTTAAGTGCCTGTCTCATTCATCTACGGTCTAGACCACCAGTATTTGAACAAACATTATATAATTAAAACCTATCAATCTTACACAATAGGGGCCTTCCACTAGAGTACTCTCATAAATGATTTGATGACAACCTCAAAAAATCAAATACCGCCACCGAACAAATTGACCAATCAGATTCCAATTTAGAGGCCTAATTTTTGCCATCATTCTAGTCGGGTTTCGATAATAAATTTTCCCATTGGTAGTAGTCTATTAAATGATTTCCTCGAAAATCGAAAATTAGAAGATGGATAATGTACCAATAACATTAAGCATTTAAATTGCTGTACAGTAGTTCTGAAGTCTACCACTATGTTCGATGAAAATGATACAATTGAGTAGCAGTCGTTTAAAGGCAAAAAGCTGACAGATGAACAAATGATGAAGGACAGATGGATAACAGACAGAGTCACCATGGTATAGCTCATTTGGCCATAAGAGCTAACAATAGCATTGAAATGCCCTCAAAGTGAGCTAAGGTTCTTTATCTATGTTTAAATTAATCATAAGCACTATGCTTTGTTATACCTAACAACTCCCCTAACCCATTTGCATAGTGATCCACAGGCAGCATTCTCGGTCTTCTTTTCCATCATGTCTGGATCAAATGATGCTTTTTTTAGGTAAGGTTCCACCAATGCCAGAGTTGATTCAGGAAGTTGATAATCATCAAATGACATCAGCTCTTCAATAAACCTGCACAAATATTATAGAAACTAAAGCTATGAACAGCAGAAGAGAAGATTATACAAACTTATTTTGATTTGCCAGTACGAAGTATAGTAAAAAGTAGAAATAGGAAAGATGTGAAATATTTCAGAACAATTTGACTGAATGCCAGTCAATGAGCAGGATGTGTACCATATTATGAAACATATATAATACACAATTTCCACACATAGACTGATGGATAAAATATTCATTTAATTGACACATAATAAAATAGAGTCAATTTTATTACATTTTAAAAACATTAATGATTTACATGATAATAGTAAAGCTACGATATTGAGGACTAAATGAAACCACGGATTTCTTTTTTCACGAGAGAGTTGATACTTACCACCCTGATAATTTAAGATATTTCCTAAATATCGACCTAGCTTCAATAATACTCAGAATTAAAAAGAAACCGCCCCCACTGAGCAGGTTACACAACTGACTGTCCAGCGGATGTCCAGCCCAAACTCGCACATGCGCGGGGGTGACTCATTCTATTCCAAAATATTGGCTGACCTAATTGCAACATAAAACGCCGATAGACAGAGCCTCTGTGGGGCGGAGAGGCCGGGATCGTATCATGGTGGTAAGTATCAACCAACACACTCCTGAAAAAAGAAATCTGTGATTTCATTTATTTCACATCAAGAGTATACTTACCACCCTGATACTTTATGATATAGCCAGAATTTGTAAGAGAATTCGGCGGGAGGGAGGCGAAGGTCAGAAGACCGGCTCATCCCTGGAAGAGCAAGCTTTTGCTTTTGGAGCACAACACACATCTGAAATTGCGTATGTAAACACAATCAGGAAATGATTTGGACATTGGATAACACGACCGATGTTTAGAGTAATGACCGTTTCACATCCGCCCCCCCCCCCTCTTTTAAAGAGGTAGCGATGACCTCAATGTCCTATACACTCTCTATGTACTCGTGCTAAAGTACTATAAGACATCGGACGAAAGCTTCATTTCATATACTCTCAGATGGAACCACAAAGAACACAAAACCATCACCATTTTAGTAAGTAATATAAAAACGTGACAAAAAATAACCATCGCCAGATAGAGGACTAACCTATTTTGACGAGATTCCCCTTTGATCACCGCTGGCGGTGATAGGTACAGTACGGAAAAGCGGGGATTCCCCCACTAAATTGCACTGAGTGTGAGTCAATGGGCTTATGTACAATATATACAGATTTAACGTTTATGTAAAATCGATAAGGCAAGTGGATTTGACGTGTCACATAGGTAATGATTTGTAAAACTAGACTCACAGTGCCATTGTGCTACTGACATAATGTCATCCACCGGCACTCCATTAAACAGAGCCGTGGATGTCACTACGCCACGGACACTGTGAGCCTTGGCCATGTCAACTTGTTTACCCGTGGTGGCTTTGTGGCAATGCCGGATGCATTCCACAATCCACCTAGAAATGGTATCTTTAGAAGCTCTCCCATGGGGTTCAATGTAAGATAGCCATAAAGCACTAGGGTCCGTCCGCCATTCCTGTGTACGTTGTTTATAACACGTTAATGCACGGACTGGACACCAAGCCTTTGAATTAGGATCAAACCTAGACAAAGCGGGTAAAACTATAGGCTGACCAGGATATTTTAAAGACTGGTCCTTTACCATAAAGTTAACTCTAGGTAGAAGCCTAAGGCCTTCCCGTCACCAGAAAACGGTCTGGCTCTGCCGACAAAGCATGTATTTCACTTCTTCATCTGGCTGAAGCTGCAGCAATCAGAAAAACGGTTTTAAGCGTCAACATTTTCATGGAAATGGCGCTTGGTGGTTCAAAGGGTTTATCTGCTAATACTTGAAGTACTAACAATAAACTCCAAGACGGGATCACTGGCGGATTCCTTGGTCTTAGATTACCCATGCCTTTGATTAAAGTATTTAGATTACATACTTCATCACTTCCTCTAATAGCCAGGCAAGGGATAACTGACATTAAAGCTGACTTTTGCCAGCAATAGAGTTAGGCTTGAGGCTATAGGCATCAAAAAGGTGACAGAGGAAATCGGCTACTACCTGAATAGATGCTTCCATTGGATTAATACATCTTTTTGAGCACCATTCAGCAAATCTGTTCATTTTATAATTATATGCTCTGGAGGTTGACCCCCTTCTGGCTTTTGCCATAAACATGGCTGCTTGCTCAGAAAACCCCTCCTTAACTGCTGATTCCTTTACAACATCCACGCAGTCAATTGGAACATTGACGGGTTGTTGTGCAAGGTCTTGCCCTGGAAGATTATGTTGTCCATCAGAGGCAGAAGAACAGGATTGCAGACCAGAAGGTCCAGCAGATCCGTATACCATGATCGGCGTGGCCAATTTGGGGTGATCAGAAGCACTTGGCATTCCTGCTGCCTGATTTTCTGGAGAACTTTTGGAATCAGGATTGCTGGGGGGAATGCGTATGCATACATTCCCTCCAAACTGATAGCTAACGCATCTATTGCGACAGTGCTCAGATCTGGAATCGGAGAGACGTACGTCGTCATCTTCGCATTCTTGTTCATTGCGAATAAATCTATGTTGGGCTTTCCCCAGTGGTTGAGCAGGCGATCCGCCACACATTGATTTACTTGCCATTCCGTGGGAAGAATGCCCATTCTTCGGCTCAATGAGTCTGCTAATAGATTTAGCCTTCCCGGAATATGAACTGCTTTCAGGGAAATCCCATGATCTAGGCACCAGCAAAGCAGTTTCCATGTCATCATACAGAGACTGGGCGACTTCGTTCCACCCTGGCGGTTTATGTAAGTCACTACTGTTGTATTGTCTGATTGAACCAGAACACTCTTGCCCATGACCTTCTCTAGGAAGTGTTCCATGGCTAAAACTACTGCTCGCATTTCCAGCAGATTGATATGTTCTCTTGACTGATCCAGATTCCGAAGCACTGATACATTGTTTTCTTCCAGGCAAGCTCCCCATTCCTCCATTGATGCATCGTTAACTGAGGGTGGGGAGGTGACGTCACCCCCGCCAGGAGATTTTCTCTCTTCATCCACCATTGAAGGTGGTGATTAAGAGGTTCCAACACTGACACTTTTGAGTCCAGGAAACCCGTACTCTGGGTCCACTGTGTCATGAGAAATAACTGGATCGGCCGCCGGCGTAAGGCTGCCTGAGGAATGACTGGTTCCAAAGAAACCATCAACCCCAACATTCTCAAGTAGACCCGTGCCAGGACATGACGACTGTTGCACACTGACTGTATGACTGAGATGAATATTTCTACTCTCTCTTGAGATGGATAAACATATCCTATCTCTAGATCGAAGAAAATGCCCAGGTAAACAAACTTCTGGGATGGAGTCAGCTCTGACTTTTGAAAGTTGATTATCCAGCCTAAATCTGTAAGAGTTTTCAAAACTATCTCCATATTTGCTAATAGACTTTTTTTAGTGTGTACCTTTAACAGCCAGTCATCTATGTACGTGTGGATTGCTATGTGTCTCCTGCGGAGGTATGACATCATAGCTTGGATCACTCGAGTGAAGACCCGAGGAGCCATTGATATACAATGGGAGAACCCTGAATTCCCATTGGCGGCCCTGAAATGCAAATCTCAGGAACCGAGGAAAGCTCTTCGCAATGGTAATGTGAAAATAGGCATCTTTTAGATCTATTGATGCTGTCCACATTCCCTTCCTCAATCCTGCTAACACCGTTCTCACAGTTTCCATTTTGAAACTTGGTGTGAGGATAAACCTGTTGAGAGGTTTGAGGTTGAGAATTGGTCTCCACCCTCCAGTGCTTTTTGTCACTAGGAACCCGGTTGAATAATAACCCCAGACATTTTTGTGCCGGTTGAATAGCGTGTTTTAGTATGAGGGATTGAATTGCTTCCTCTATACACAACCGTTGATCTGGATCTCTTGGATTTTGAGTCCAGATCGGAAGCAGAGACAGGCGCGATGGCTGATTTGAAATCCAGTCGGGATGGTAACCGACTATAACCCGCTCCCACTCTTGCATGTGGCAGGCCAGACGGCCTCCCACGGGTGCACTCAAGGATTGAGGTGGACCCAAGAAGTGCAAGAGAAGCTCTGTTTCTGGTGGCTGTCCTAGCAGCACTGGTGTAGTCTTTTTCAAAGGTGACCCATCAGGTTCCACGACCAGAACCCTGCGCTACTCTACCAGCACCACGCGCACCTCGGTACACAGGCTGTCTGGCGGGTTGCGCTGGATGAGCCTGCGCTCCCCCCCTAGCTGGCTTACACTGTCGCTGCCGTGGCCGACGCTGCATAGGTGGTTAGCCTCTGATAAGGCCACCACCACCTCTAGCCTGCTGAGGGTGGAAGGTAGGGGGCGCTGCTCGAACACACTCCCTGCGGAGTACTTCAAACTGCTCTCACAGCGCCCTCTGGTTGTTCACCAGGTTTACGGTTTGTTGGAGGTGCAGACATCCTTCACCTCCAAACAACCCAGGACCTGCCATCGGCGTCCAAAGAAGCTGATTGTACAGGTCCTGCGAGAGGCACAAATTGTCACGGGCAAATGTGCGCCTCGCCCGTAAACTCCTGGTTACGGATCTCGTCATGCAGTCCAGAGCCAGGTTAATGCCGTCCTGGATGTCTCTCTGGACTGCAAGAGGAGAAGTTTGGCGGGCCACGGATGCTGCTACTACCCCCTGTAGCAGCTGGGAAACGTGCGAGAGATCCGAGATGGCTCCTCTCATACTTTCCTCCGTTTCCCACAGCGTGGAATTAGCATTGCGCAGAGCGCTAGCGCACAAGGGTCCCATGTCAGACTGGGACCCAGGCCGCGTGTCTTCGCCCAAAGCCGCACAGTCATCCATGCAAGGCTTTGGAACGATGCCATACTTCTGATATAGGTCAGAACTTATACGGCAGCGCCGTGCCACCTCTCGAGGGGCCTTCGCAAGGCGTCCTTTTGGCAGAATAAACGAAATCAAGGATTTCTTTTATCACGAGAGAGTTGATACTTACCTCCCTAATACTTTTGATATTGCTAAATATCGGCTTTCACTCAATAAACACTCAGATTAAAACAGTTAGGTGCCCTACTGGGCAGGGAGTCAGAGCGTAGTCTGGCGGATGCCAGCACCACCACCGCGCATGCGCAGACTAGCACTTCCTCTGACTAATTTATTGGCTGATACACATGCAACTATTAAGAGCCTGAAGACCGAGCCTCTGTGGGGTGGAGAGGCCGGGTCCGTATCTAGGGAGGTAAGTATCAACTCTCTCGTGAAAAAAGAAATCCTTGATTTCGTTTATTTCACATCAAGAGTATACTTACCTCCCTAATACTTTTGATATTGCCAGAATTCGACAGTGAATTCGGCGGGAGGGAGGCGAGGTCAAAAGACCAGCTCATCCCTATACGCTTTTCTGCGTTTAAGGCACTTAAACTTCTGAAACTGTATGAAAAAACAGTCAGGATTTGACTAGCCATCGGATAACACCACCGATGTATGAGAGATGACCGAATGTCATATGCGCTCCCCCCCCCTCCTTCCTGGGAGGAAGAGTCGAATGACCTCAATGTCCTATACGCTCTCTACGTACAAGTGCCATGTACTACAGGACAGAGACGAAAAAAACTCCATTTTCGTATACTCTCAACAATGAACCACATAAATACACAAAACCACCATCATATTAATAACGGGTAACGTGACAAGACAATCAACAATGGACAACCCATGCACAAGACTGACCTTGTTGAAAAGGCTGCTGACATCATCTTCCCATTGGTAAAGAATGATGCAGTCCCAAAAAAGTGGTTGTTTCCATAAATTAATTGTGAAATATATAAGCAATGAGGAAACCTCATCAAAAATATAAACCTAGTTATTTTTTCAAAATCGACAAGGCGAGAGGATTAGAGGTGTCACGGAGATAATGGTCTGTAAAATTTGACTCACAGTGCCACTGAGCCACCGACATAATATCATCCACAGGGACCCCATTAAATAGGGCAGTGGATGTCACTACGCCACTGTGAGCCTTCGCCACATCAACCTGCTTCCCGGTGGCGGATTTATGACAAAACTGAATGCATTCTACAATCCACCTGGAAATGGTGTCCTTAGAAGCCCTGACATGGGGTTCAATATATGACAACCATAATGCCGACTGGTCGGTGCGCCACTCCGATGTACGTTGTTTGTACCGGAGAAGCGCCCGGACGGGACACCATGCTTTAGAATTAGGATCATATCTAGTTAAAGCAGGCAAAACAATAGGTTGACCTGGATATTTCAACGACTAATTCTTAGCCAAGAAATTAATCCTAGGTAGCAGCTTAAGGCCTTCCCCTGAAACCACAAAACGGTCATCCTCGGCTGATAAGGCATGAATTTCACTTCTACGCCTAGCCGAGGCCGCAGCAATTAAAAACACAGTCTTCAGTGTTAATAGTTTCATAGAAATGGAACTAAGTGGTTCAAAAGGCTTATCACCTAGTACTTGAAGCACTAGCGATAAACTCCAAGACGGAATCACAGGGGGATTCCTTGGTCTTAGATTGCCCATGCCTTTAATTAATACATTTAATGTATTTACTTCATCACTTCCCCTCTTAGCCAAGCAAGGAATAACAGACATCAAAGCTGACTTATAACCAGCAATAGAGTTAGGCTTGAGGCTATAGGCATCATACAGGTAACAGAGGAAATCAGCTACTACCTGAATAGATGAATCCATTGGATCAATACATCTTTTTGAGCACCATTCTGCAAATCTGTTGATTTTATAATTATATGCTCTGGAGGTTGACCCCCTCATGGCTTTGGCCATAAACATGGCTGCTTGCTCAGAAAAGCCCTCCTTAATTCTAGATTCCTTGACAACATCCACGCAGTCAATCTGAACATTGACGGATTGTTGTGAAGGGCCTTGCCCTGGAAGATAATGTCGTCCATCAGAGGCAGAGGAACCGGATTGCAGACCAGAAGGTCCAGCAGATCCGTATACCACGATCGGCTTGGCCAATCCGGGGCGATCAGAAGCACTTGGCATTCCTCTTGTCTGATTTTCTGAAGAATTTTTGGAATCAGGATTGCTGGAGGGAATGCGTATGCATACATTCTCCCCCAGCTGATAGCTAACGCATCTGTTGCGAAAGCGCTTGGATCCGGAATCGGAGAGACGTACGTCGTCATCTTCGCATTCTTCTTCGTTGCGAACAAATCGATGTTGGGTTTCCCCCAATGGTCGAACAGACGATCCGCCACACATTGATTTAGTTGCCATTCCGTGGATAAAACACTCATCCTCCGGCTCAATGAGTCTGCTAGCAGATTTAACCTTCCCGGAATATGAACTGCTTTCAAGGTAATCTGGTGATCCAGGCACCAACAAAGCAGTCCCCATGTCATCATACAGAGACTGGGCGAGTTCGTTCCGCCCTGGCGGTTTATGTAAGTCACAACTGTTGAGTTGTCTGAACGAATAAGAACAATCTTGCCCTGAACTTTCTGTAAGAAATGTTCCAGGCCCAGGACTACTGCTCTTAGCTCCAGTAGATTTATATGTTCCTTTGACTGTTCCAGATTCCAAAGCCCTGATATCGTGGATTCTTCCAGGCAAGCTCCCAAGCCCTCCATCGATGCATCTGTATACACAGTCACCTGAGGGTGGGGAGGGGTTAGCATAACTGCCACCAAGAGATTGTCTGTGTCCAACCACCATTGCAGGTGATGAATCAGAGGCGCAAACACTGACACGTTCGAGTCCAGTGAACCTGTACTCTGGGTCCATTGTGTCATGAGAAATAACTGGATCGGCCGCCTGCGTACGGCGGCCTGAGGAATGACTGGTTCCAATGAAACCATCAACCCCAGCATTCTCAAGTAAACCCGTGCCAGGACATGACGACTGTCGCACACTGACTGAATCAATGAGATGAGTTTCTGAACTCTCTCCTGAGTAGGAAAAACATATCCTGTCTCTAGATCGAAGAACATCCCCAGGTAAACAAACTTCTGGGATGGAGTCAGCTCTGATTTTGGGAAATTGATCATCCAGCCCAAGTCTGTGAGAGTCTTCAAAACAATCTCCAGACTGGCCGATAAACTTTCCTGGGAGTGCGCTTTCAACAGCCAGTTGTCTATGTACGTGTGGACTGCTATGCTTCTCCTGCGGAGGTATGCGGTGATCGCAAGAACCACACGGGTGAAAACCCGAGGAGCCGTGGAAATTCCGACGGGTAACACCCTGAATTCCCACTGTCTGCCCTGGAATGCAAATCTCAGGAAGCGACGGAAACTCCTGTGTATGGGGATGTGGAAATAAGCGTCCTTCAAATCTATCGACGCTGTCCACATTCCCCTCTCTAACCCCGCCAACACCGAGCGCACAGTCTCCATCTTGAAACTGGCCGTCTCTATGAACTTGTTCAATGGCTTGAGGTTGAGAATTGGTCTCCACCCTCCGGTGTTTTTTGTTACCAAGAACAGGGTTGAATAGAAGCCCGGACACCTTTGTGCCGGCTGAATAGCTCCTTTTTTTATGAGGGAATTTATTTCCTCCTGGATACACAACCTTTGCTCTGGATCTCTCGGATTTGGAGTCCAGATCGGCACTAGAGACAGTCGCGATGGCGGGCCTGTCATCCAATCGGGATGATACCCGACTGAAAGCCATCGCAAGACTAAACAGTCCTGAGTTAACCATTCCCACTCTTGCATGTGGTCGGCTAGCAGGCCTCCCACCGGTCCACCTAGGGATAGAGGTGGACATAAGGAGTGCAAGAGCGGCACTGTCTCCTTTGCCAGAAACACCGGAGTGGTTCTCACCGCGGTAACCGTCCCATCAGGAACGATTACCACGCCCAGATCCTCACGCGCCACGACCAGCACCGCGCGCACCTCGGTGCGCGGGCGGCTGCCTGGCTGACTGCGCCTGAGGAGCCTGCGCCCCCCTCGCTGCTGGCCGAATGGCACGCGGCCGAGGCCGACGCTGCGATGGTGGTTGGCCTCTGACCTGGCCGCCACCACCACCTCGAGCCTGCAGGGGACGATACGCAGGGGGTGCGGCGCGAACGTTAGCATGACGAAGCACCTCAAACTGCTCGCGCAGCGCCCTCTGGTTATTTACCAGAGTAACCGTCTCCTGGAGGTGCCTACACCCCTCACCTCCAAAGAAACCAGGACCTGTCATAGGCGTACGCAGTAGCCTATTGTACAGGTCCTGGGACGGGCACAGATTGTCCAAGGCAAACGTGCGCCTTGCCCGGACACTCCTGGTCACCGCCTGAGTCATACAGTCCAGAGCCAGGTTGATACCATCCTGGATGGCTCGCTGGATTGTGACCGGACTTGGCTGGCGTGATGCGGATGCTGTTACTACCCCTTGTAACAGCTGGGAGACGTGGGACAGAGCGGCAATCGAAGCCCTCCCACTCTCCTCCGCATCACGCAACGCGGTATTTGCTGAACGCAACGCGTTCAAACACAAGACTCCCGTGTCAGAACGGGAGCCTGGCCGCGCATCCGCACCCAAAGCCGCGCGGTCATCCACGCTCGGCTTAGGTACCACACCGTACCGCTGGTAATCCAGGGGCACGATGCGGCAACGCCTGGCCACCTCACGCGGGGCCTTCGCGAGATGTCCACTCGACTTAATGGACGTCTCCGCCGCCTCGAACATGTCAACGACATGCTCTGCCAGCGGCAGAGAAGGCATAGCGTTAGCAGTAGGCTTACCAGCTAACCACGGCCTGTGGTCACGCTGGCTAGCCGACTGCTCCACAGGCAGATCTGGCCTAACACTTACCAACCACTGGCAAGCGTCAGACCAATCCTCCTCCGTGGCTAGCTGCGAGCGCTCTACAAGACGGGGGCCTTCGTCTTCCTCCTGAGCGCAAGCAACAGAGCTTGACGGCGGATACGCTGATACCCCTGGCAAGCCAGGGAGAGCATGCGGGCCTGACAACACCGGCATGCTAATCTCACTGGCTTGACCAGGAGCAGGCGCCGTGGTAGAGCGCGGGGCACATACCGCCCCACCACGGCCCCGGCCAGCACCAGCGACACTCTCGGCAAGCCGAGGTATGCGGTAACGCTGGCCCTCAGCGCCCAGGGCCACAGTCTGAACCGTGGATTCTACCCCTGCGTGAGTAGAACCGTGGAATAAGTCGCCTGTATTCCCCGCGAGGGGTGCACAGACGTCATAATCCATGGCCACGTCCTCAGACGGCGACCCCAACAGGTAATCCTCATCCTCCTGGCCAGACAGATTAGACTCCGAGTCAGCAAAGAGAGCTAACCCGGACTGGCCAGGGAAGGTGCCATAGGAGGTACTGGCACCCGCGGCGTGCGGATACCCCTGGACTGATAAGCAGCCCGCGGGTTCCAGCGACAACCGTCCACGGCCCCTCGGCGCGGCACTAAGCCTGCTGCCAGGGTCGTGGAACGCCCCCTCTAATGGGGGCCACCTCTGAATCTTTGAAGAACGGAAGCGTACTAAGGAAAGGTGATTCAGAGGTGGGGATTACCTGCTCCGAAGCAGATGACGAGGACAGCAAAGGATTTGATCCAGGAAGCATGCCACGAAGCAACTCTGGAACCAAATCCTTTATTTTCCTCCTCATCTTTCCCAACATCTCGGTCCGGAAGGCCTCCATGTCCACCGCGGACGAGGCCTTCCTCTTACCCTTCTTACTCACACCCTCTCTTTTCTGCTTCTTCTTCTCCTCCTCCACCACCTTGTCCTTTGCCTGTAAGCACAAGAATTCGGACATTAGCTCGCCCCCCCAGTGCTTACATATCTCGCAATTAAGCAAGGGACCACAGGGGCTACATTGATAGCAGAGATGAGGCACAAACTTGTCCTTCAAAAACCGTCCACAGGACGCACAACCAGGTCTCTGAAACAGGGCAAAGGACAAGGAGTATGAGCAATCTAGTTAAGCTCAGAAACTCAACCAACTCAAGAGAAGGAAATGATCATAAAGATCAATATTCATCAGAAAACCAGCTTTGGACAAACTTTAATTGTTAATAAAGAGCAAGGCTGATTATGACGTCATTAATCCTATGACAGGAAAAAATCGATCCCCAACAAACATCCAAGTGCAAGGACGAATTATATCTCTAACCAGAACATGTGCAGAATGGACATTTCGACTACACAACCATCAGATATATACTGATAACAATGGCAAATACTGTTAATTATCTCCCTTTCCTCTCTAAATAATTAACATCACCTCATATCAATAATTAGATACCTGACACTTTGTATAGACAAACCATCCAACGTGATGAACTGGAGCACTCCACCAACTGACCGCCTCTTAACTCTCTCCACCTATAGGGGAAGGAATTGGATCAAGAGGGCAAAGTGAGAAGACCTTTATACCAGGCCTCCGACTCACTGGACATACAATTTTTGGTTAGATAACCTAACAGTATTAGTAGGAAATGGAACCATGGTGGAGAGAAAACAAACCCTCTGCTGATGTGATGTCCATTACATATCGTCACACAGACCTGTGGACATAAACACAAAGAGAGATTAGTATTATATAGCACCTAGTTGAAATAAACCAACTAAACAAGGCACTTATCACGGTAAACGCGAGTCCTGGAAACACATTACACCGGGGATAAAACTCGCTAATTTTACTAGAAGTCACCTGATTTAAAGGTCCTGGGCCCTCCTCTGGCGAAGTCATCCTTTCTGCCATCTTTATCAGGGATAATCACTTCCAAATTCACACAAAAAGACTATGAATTGAGTAAAGAAAAGCTCTAGCACAAAAACATGTGTAGACTCTCTGCCAATAAATTAGCAAAGAGGAAGTGCTAGTCTGCGCATGCGCGGTGGTGGAGCTGGCATCCGCCAGACTACGCTCTGACTCCCTGCCCAGTAGGGGCACCTAACTGTTTTAATCTGAGTGTTTATTGAGTGAAAGCCGATATTTAGCAATATCAAAAGTATTAGGGAGTATACTCTTGATGTGAAATGGACGTCTCTGCCGCAGCGAACATATCAAGGATATGCTCCGCATACGGCAGAGATGGCATGGTGCTCGTCACCAGTTTCCCTCCCAACCACAGGCGCTGGTCCCGCTGGGAAGCCGGTGGATCCACCTGGAATTCTGGCTTGATGTTCACCAGCCATTGGCAAGCATCCAGCCAGTCTTCCTCGGTGGACACCTGTGAATGTTCGATGAGCCTAGGGCCTTCGTCGTCCTCAACCACATTCACTGGTGGAGTAATGGTCAGAGCTGAAGATACTCCTGGAAAGCCAGGGAAGCCATACAGACCCGCAAGGGACGGCATGGCTTGCGTCGTGGCTATTCCAGGAGCTGGATCTATGGCATCATGGGAGGCTAAAAACATGACATCACAGTCCGGGCCTTCCTCACAGTAACTCTCGACAAGCCGAGAGATACGGTATGGATGGCCATCGGCTCCTAGTCGGCCTAGCCGTTGAGCCATGAAACCCACTCCTGAAGAAGTAGTTCCATGGAAAAGGTCACCCATGGGCCCCCATGCATGGGCCCATGGGAATCCATTTCCATGGCCATCGACTCATCGGTAGGCTATAACAGAGTGTCCTCTTCTTCCTGGCCAGAAAGATTAGATGCCAAGCTTGAAAGAGGAATCAAGCTCGGCCTGACCAGGAGGGATATCGCGTGAGGCGCTGATACCCTTAACCTTAGGCTGCTCTAAAGCACTCGATAAGCGAGCGCCCGAGGCCATGGCTTTCACTCCAGGGTCCACGGGCAAGGCAAGCCTCAGCGCCGGACCAACGGGAGCCATCTCTGGGTCTATAACGAAAACTGGTTTGCTAAGAGAACCAGACCCAGAGACGGGAACACTCTGTCCCGGAGCAAATGAAGAAGACAATGACGAACTTGACCCGGGAAGCAAACTGCGAAGCAACTCCGGGACAAGATCCATGATCGTCTTCTTCATTTCTCCCATCATTTCAAGACGGAAAGCCTCCATGTCTGGCATGGATGCCTTCCTCTTCTCACCACACTCCTTTTCCAGACGCCTCTTCTCGTCTGCCGCCCAGTCTTTTAGCTGCTGATTTAAAAAATCAGTTAAAACCTCCATCGGCCACAACTCACCCACATGGCAATTTAGAAGAGGCCCGCACGTACTGCACCTAGTGCAGTCATGAGGGAATAAGCGGGCCTTCACAAAACAGTGGCAGGAAGGGCATTTGTTCTCAATAACCCTCACAAACTGAAACAGTTAGTTTTTAGTTATGACGAACCAAAAAACCAATTGCAGAAGACTAATAAGATTCATAAGGAAAACCTTTGACCATCAAATGAAACATAAGCCAGGCCCATAGAAAAAACTATAGGTCTGACAAAAAGTAAACAAATCCTAAAACCTTGTTATACTTCTTTAAGAAGACAAGGGAGACATAAGAATTTGAACTTGAATACTTGAGAGGCGAACTTTTTTAGACTTCACAGCTCAAAACACAGATTCATCAGTAATTGAACTTTATAAACACAATGAACCTATGCAACCCATCAAGAGAGATAAATAACTCAACACTCAGTCAAAAAACTTCTAAAATATTTAGAAATAAAATGACTGAAATTTTTTCTCTCCCCTAAATAAACGAAATCTAGGATTTCTTTTTTCACGAGAGAGTTGATACTTACCTCCCTAATACTTTTGATATTGCTAAATATTGGCTTTCACTCAATAAACACTCAGATTTAAAACAGTTAGGTGCCCCTACTGGGCAGGGAGTCAGAGCGTAGTCTGGCGGATGCCAGCCCCACCACCGCGCATGCGCAGACTAGCACTTCCTCTGACTAGATTATTGGCTGACACACATGCAACTATTAAGAGCCTGAAGACCGAGCCTCTGTGGGGTGGAGAGGCCGGGTCCGTATCTAGGGAGGTAAGTATCAACTCTCTCGTGAAAAAAGAAATCCTAGATTTCGTTTATTTCACTTCAAGAGTATACTTACCTCCCTAATACTTTTGATATTGCCAGAATTCGAAAGTGAATCTGGCGGGAGGGAGGCGAGGTCAAAAGACCAGCTCATCCCTATACGCTTTTCTGCGTTTAAGGCACTTAAACTTCTGAAACTGTTAGAAAAAACAGTCAGGATTTGACTAACCATCGGATAACACTACCGATGTATGAGAGATGACCGAATGTCATATGCGCTCCCCCCCCCCTCCTTCCTGGGAGGAAGAGTCGCCTGACCTCAATGTCCTATACGCTCTCTACGTACAAGTGCCATGTACTACAGGACAGAGACGAAAAAACTCCATTTTCGTAACTCTCAACAATGAACCACACAAATACACAAACCATCACCATATTAATAACGGGTAATCGTGACAATACAATCAACAACGGACAACACATGAACAAGACTGACCTTGTTGAAAATGGCTGCTGACATCATCTTCCCATTGGTAAAGACTGATGCAGGCCCAAAAAAGTGGGTGTTTCCATAAATTAATTGTGAAATATATAAGTAATGAGGAAAAACCTCCTCAAAAAATATAAACCGAGTTATTTTTTCAAAATCGACAAGGCGAGAGGATTAGAGGTGTCACGGAGATAATGGTCTGTAAAACTTGACTCACAGTGCCACTGAGCCACCGACATAATATCATCCACAGGGACCCCATTAAATAGGGCCGTGGATGTCACTACGCCGCGGACACTGTGAGCCTTGGCCACGTCAACCTGCTTCCTGGTGGCGGATTTATGGCAAAACTGAATGCATTCCACAATCCACCTGGAAATGGTGTCCTTAGAAGCCCTGCCATGGGGTTCAATATATGACAACCATAACGCTGACTGGTCGGTGCGCCACTCCGCCGTACGTTGTTTGTACCGGCGCAGCGCCCGGACGGGACACCATGCTTTAGAATTAGGATCATATCTAGTTAAAGCAGGCAAAATAATAGGTTGACCTGGATATTTCAACGACTGATTTTTAGCCAAGAAATTAATCCTAGGTAGCAGCTTAAGGCCTTCCCCTGAAACCACAAAACGGTCATCCTCGGCTGATAAGGCATGAATTTCACTCCTACGCCTAGCCGAGGCCGCAGCAATTAAAAACACAGTCTTCAGTGTTAATAGTTTCATAGAAATGGAACTAAGTGGTTCAAAAGGCTTATCACCTAGTACTTGAAGCACTAGCGATAAACTCCAAGACGGAATCACAGGTGGATTCCTTGGTCTTAGATTGCCCATGCCTTTAATTAATACATTTAATGTATTTACTTCATCACTTCCCCTCTTAGCCAAGCAAGGAATAACAGACATTAATGCTGACTTATAACCAGCAATAGAGTTAGGCTTGAGGCTATAGGCATCATAGAGGTGACAGAGGAAATCAGCTACTACTTGAATAGATGAATCCATTGGATCAATACATCTTTTTGAGCACCATTCTGCAAATCTGTTGATTTTATAATTATATGCTCTGGAGGTTGACCCCCTCCTGGCTTTGGCCATAAACATGGCTGCTTGCTCAGAAAAGCCCTCCTTAATTCTAGATTCCTTGACAACATCCACGCAGTCAATCTGAACATTGACGGATTGTTGTGAAGGGCCTTGCCCTGGAAGATAATATCGTCCATCAGAGGCAGAGGAACCGGATTGCAGACCAGAAGGTCCAGCAGATCCGTATACCATGATCGGCTTGGCCAATCCGGGGCGATCAGAAGCACTTGGCATTCCTCTTGTCTGATTTTCTGAAGAATTTTTGGAATCAGGATTGCTGGAGGGAATGCGTATGCATACATTCTCCCCCAGCTGATAGCTAACGCATCTGTTGCGAAAGCGCTTGGATCCGGAATCGGAGAGACGTACGTCGTCATCTTCGCATTCTTCTTCGTTGCGAACAAATCGATGTTGGGTTTCCCCCAATGGTCGAACAGACGATCCGCCACACATTGATTTAGTTGCCATTCCGTGGGTAAAACACTCATCCTTCGGCTCAATGAGTCTGCTAGCAGGTTTAACCTTCCCGGAATATGAACTGCTTTCAAGGTAATCTGGTGATCCAGACACCAACAAAGCAGTTTCCATGTCATCATACAGAGACTGGGCGACTTCGTTCCGCCCTGGCGGTTTATGTAAGTCACAACTGTTGAGTTGTCTGAACGAATAAGAACAATCTTGCCCTGAACTTTCTGTAAGAAATGTTCCAGGCCCAGGACTACTGCTTTTAGCTCCAGTAGATTTATATGTTCCTTTGACTGTTCCAGATTCCAAAGCCCTGATATCGTGGACTCTTCCAGGCAAGCTCCCCAGCCCTCCATCGATGCATCTGTATACACAGTCACCTGAGGGTGGGGAGGGGTTAGCAAAACCCCCGGCAAGAGATTCTCTGTATTCAACCACCATTGCAGGTGGTGAATGAGAGGCGCCAACACTGACACATTCGAGTCCAGCGAACCTGTACTCTGGGTCCATTGTGTCATGAGAAATAACTGGATCGGCCACCTGCGTAAGGCGGCCTGAGGAATGACTGGTTCCAATGAAACCATCAACCCCAGCATTCTCAAGTAAACCCGTGCCAGGACATGACGACTGTCGCACACTGACTGAATTAATGAGATGAGTTTCTGAACTCTCTCCTGAGTAGGATAAACATATCCTGTCTCTAGATCGAAGAACATCCCCAGGTAAACAAACTTCTGGGATGGAGTCAGCTCTGATTTTGGGAAATTGATCATCCAGCCTAAGTCTGTGAGAGTTTTCAAAACAATCTCCAGATTGGCCGACAAACTTTCCCGGGTGTGCGCTTTCAACAGCCAGTCGTCTATGTACGTGTGGACTGCTATGCTTCTCCTGCGGAGGTATGCTGTGATCGCAAGAACCACACGGGTGAAAACCCGAGGAGCCGTGGAAATTCCGAAGGGCAACACCCTGAATTCCCACTGTCTGCCCTGGAATGCAAATCTCAGGAAGCGACAGAAACTCCCGTGGATGGGGATGTGGAAATAAGCGTCCTTCAAATCTATCGACGCCGTCCACATCCCCCTCTCCAACCCCGCCAACACCGAGCGCACCGTTTCCATCTTGAAACTGGGCGTCTCGATGAACTTGTTCAATGGCTTGAGGTTGAGAATCGGTCTCCACCCTCCGGTGCGTTTTGTTACTAAGAACAGGGTTGAATAGAAGCCCGGACACCTTTGTGCCGGCTGAATAGCTCCTTTTTGTACGAGGGAATTTATCTCCTCCTCGATACACAACCTTTGCTCTGGATCTCTCGGAATGGGAGTCCAGACTGGCACTAGAGACAGTCGCGACGGCGGGCCTGTCATCCACTCTGGATGATACCCGACGGAAAGCCATCGCAAGACTAAACGGTCCTGAGTTAACCGTTCCCACTCTTGCATGTGGTCGGCTAGCCGGCCTCCCACCGGTCCACCTAGGGACCGCGGTGGACACGAGGCATGCAAGAGCGGCACTGTCTCCGTCGCCATACACACCGGAGTGGTTCTTACCGCGGTAAGCGTCCTGTCAGGACCGATAACCACGCCCAGATCCTCGCGCGCCCCGCCCTGCCCCGCGCGCACCTTGGTGCGCGGGCGGCTGCCTGGCTGACGGCGCCTGAGGAACCTGCGCCCCCCTCGCTGCTGGCCGAATCGCACGCGGCCGAGGCCGACGCTGCGACGGTGGCTGGCCTCTGACTTGGCCAGCACCACCTCGAGCCTGCAGGGGACGATACGCAGGGGCCGCGGCGCGAACGTTAGCACGACGCAGCACCTCAAACTGCTCGCGCAGCGCCCTCTGGTTATTCACCAGGGTGACCGTCTCCTGGAGGTGGCGACATCCCTCACCTCCAAAAAGACCAGGACCCGTCATAGGCGTACGGAGTAGCCTATTGTACAGGTCCTGAGACGGGCACAGATTGTCCAGGGCAAACGTGCGTCTTGCCCGGACACTCCTGGTCACCGCCCGAGTCATACAGTCCAGCGCCAGGTTAATACCATCCTGGATGGCTCGCTGGACCATGACCGGGCTTGGCTGGCGCGATGCGGATGCCGTTACTACCCCCTGTAACAGCTGGGAGACGTGGGACAGAGCGGCAATCGAAGCCCTCCCACTCTCCTCCGCATCACGCAACGCGGTATTCGCCGAACGCAACGCGTTCGAGCACAAGACCCCCGTGTCAGAACGGGAGCCTGGCCGCGCATCCTCACCCAAAGCCGCGCGGTCATCCACGCTGGGCTTGGGTACCACACCGTACTGCTGGTAATCCAGGGGCACGATGCGACAACGCCTGGCCACCTCACGAGGGGCCTTCGCGAGACGTCCACTCGAGTTAATGGACGACTCCGCCGCCTTGAACATGTCAACGACATGCTCCGCCAGCGGCAGAGAAGGCATAGCGTTAGCAGTCGGTTTCCCAGCTAACCACGGCCTGTGGTCACGCTGGCTAGGCGACTGCTCCACGGGCAGATCAGGCCTAACGCTCACCAACCACTGGCAAGCGTCAGACCAATCCTCCTCCGTGGCTAACTGCGAGCGCTCTACAAGACGGGGACCTTCGTCTTCCTCCTGAGCGCAAGCAGCAGAGCTTGACGGCGGGTACGCTGATACACCTGGCAAGCCAGGGAAAACATGCGGGCCTGATAGCACCGGCATGACAATATCACTGGTTGACCAGGAGCAGGCACCGTGGAAGAGCGCGGGGTATATACCGCCCCACCACGGGCCCGGCCAGCACCAGCAACACCCTCGGCAAGCCGAGGTATGCGGTACCGCTGGCCATCAGCAGCGCCCTGGGCCACCACCTGAGCCGCGGACTTTACTCCAGGGTGAGTAAAACCGTGGAAGAAGCCGCCTGTATTCCCCGCGAGGGGTGCACAAACGTCTTCATCCATGTCCACGTCGTCAGACGGCGACCCTAGCAGGTAATCCTCATCACCCTGGTCAGAAAGATTAGACCCCGGGTCAGCAAAGAGAGCTAACCCGGGCTGACCAGGAACGGTGCCATAGGAGGTACTGGCCACCGCGGCGTGCGGATACCCCTGGACTGATAAGCAGCCCGCGGGTTCCAGCGACAACCGTCCACGGTCCCCTCTCGGCGCGGCAATAAGCCTGCTGCCAGGGTCGTGGAACGCCCCCTCTAATGGGGCCACCTCTGAATCGTCGAACAACGGAAGCGGTCTAAGGAAAACCGATCCAGAGGCGGGGATTACCTGCTCCGAAGCCGATGATGAGGACAGTAAAGGATTTGGTCCAGGAAGCATGCCACGAAGCAACCCTGGAACCAAATCCTTTATTGTCCTCTTCATCTCTCCCAACATCTCGGTCCGGAAGGCCTCCATATCCACCGCGGACGAGACCTTCCCCTTACCCTTCCTACTTACAACCTCTCGTTTCCGCTTCTTCTTCTTCTCCTCCTCTACCACCTTGTCCGTCGCCTGTAAGCAGCACAAGAATTCGGACATTAACTCGCCCCCCCAGTGCTTACATATGTCACAATTAACCAAGGGACCACAAGGGCTACATTGATAGCACAGATGAGGCCAGAACTTATCATGTAGAAAACGTCCACAGGACGCGCAACCCGGTCCCTGAAACAGGGCAAAGGACAAGGAGTATGAGCAAACTAGTTAAGCTTAGACACTCAAACCAACTCAAAGAGAAGGAAAACGATCATAAAGATCAATATACATCAGAAACCAGCATAGCGACTTGAATTGCTGATAAATACATAGCCAGGCTGATTATGACGTCATTAATCCCGTGACAGGAAAAATTCGATCCCAACAAAACATCCAAGTGCAAGGACGAATTGTATGCTGAATGGATACGTCGACTACACAACCATCAGATACATATAGATAACTCTTTTCTGGCAAAAATGTTAATTATCTCCCTTTGCTTACTATAATTAACATCACCACATTATCAATAACTAGATACCTGACACTTTGTATAGACAAACCATCCAACGTGACGAACCGGAGAACTCCACCATCTGCACGCCTCTTAACTCTCTCCACCTCATGGGGAAGGAATTGGATCAAGAGGGCAAAGTGAGAAGACCTTTATAATAGGCCTCCAACTCACTGGACATAATTTTTCATTTGGTTAGATAACCTAACAGTGTTAGTAGGAAATGGAACCATGGTGGAGAGAAAACTAACTCTCTGCTGCTGTGATGTCACCACCTAGCGTCATACAGACCTGTGGACATAAACAGAAAGAGAAATTAGCCTTAGGTAGCACCGAGTTGACATAAACCAACTAACCAAGGCGCTTATCACGGTAAACGCGAGTCCCGGAAACACAATACACCGGGAAGAAAACTCGCTAATTTTACTAGAAGTCACCTGATTTAAAGGTCCTAAGTCCTCCTTTGGCGAAGTGTTCCTTCCTGCCATCCAAATAAGTGACTATCACTCCAAAATAACACCACTTAAACAGTTTAAGAATAAGAAAAAGCTTTTGCACAAAAAGACATGTGTGATCTCTCTGCCAATAATCTAGCAAAGAGGAAGTGCTAGTCTGCGCATGCGCGGTGGTGGGGCTGGCATCCGCCAGACTACGCTCTGACTCCCTGCCCAGTAGGGGCACCTAACTGTTTTAAATCTGAGTGTTTATTGAGTGAAAGCCAATATTTAGCAATATCAAAAGTATTAGGGAGGTAAGTATACTCTTGAAGTGAAATAACCTCATAAGATGACTTCTGAGGACGAGTGAAGTCTGATGAACAACACCGGAATACCTGATCCTGAGTCCAAAAACCCTGTGGTGAGGAGAGAATGGGGAGAAATTACTTCTTATGGTAATAACTCCCTCAGCAAACTCATAATAAAATAGAAGGACCCAGAAACCAAGTATAAATATTGTTTAAATAAAAGGATACCCTTCTAATATCAGCTCATGTGTCTGAAAAATAAAGCACAACATGCGTTAGCTAATATATAGGCCTCCCCCATAAAAGAGCTAGCCTAATAAAGACGTATCCATGATAGCGCGAATCCCGGAAATACCATCCGAGTCAACACGCAAATTTTTTATCAATAAATTTACTAAAGTACACCTGATGGCTTGGACCGGGAGCATCCTCCGGCGACTTGGCTGCGTCAGACATACTAATAAACAGTCAAACAAGTTGCAAAACAACTCACAGCTTCAAAACGATAGAAAGCAAAAGCAAGGCTAGAAAGCGCGTTGCAATGGCAGGTCAATATTTTAAGAAGAGGATGAGTCAGCCCCGCGCATGTGCGAGTTTGGGCTGCACATCCGCTGGACTGTCAGTTGTGTAACCTGCCCAGTGGGGGCAGTTTCTTTTTAATTCTGAGTATTATTGAAGTTAGGTCGATATTTAGGAAATATCTTAAAGTATCAGGGTGGTAAGTATACTCTTGATGTGAAAGATAGTATTTCACATCCTCAAATAATGCTTATTCCCTCATATGACTATCTAGGTATGCATAATTCAAGTAAGATTATGATACAATGCCAGTATGGCAGAGGCGAACTAAGCAATGAGGTAATTGAGCCACTAAGGGCTCAGACCATCAGCGGACCCATAGCGCATCTAGATGTTCCAAATTTAATGGGAGAAAGACATCCCTCAATCATATGGCTCTCTAGAGGTCCAGAATACGGAGTCCCACTTGATGAATGATAATATTACCATTACTACTTATTACTAGGACTATTCCATACCTCTCTAAGTTTGCCATCTGTCTTTTAGCACCTTTTTGCCAGGTCAGATCTGCTGATGGAGATTTCACTGTTAATGAGGAAACAAATACAACCATTTGATGTGTGCACGACAAAGCTACCTTGGTACCTTTAGTTAACAAACAGTTTAAAACAGATGTGAGAACATTCTTACAGATAAAATGGTGATTCATAATTAAAAGTGAAATCTATATTAAGATTTATAAGAAGATGTTTAAATGGACAATCTATAACAATTGTTAGAAAATGTGTAAGAAATAATCAATTTTTTTTTTTATTCTGATGAATTTGCTAAAAATATAGTGTCAAACGATGCAAAATAGATTAATGTGAATGAAAACATAGGGGAGGTGGATAGATGAAAATGAAATGAAACAAGTGCCTCATCAGTGTGCTAATGTTCCAAAGTATCATATATTCAGCCTACCCGCTTTATAGTTATCTACAAATACGCCTGCTGACTTGTTAGGTTATAGGTCAACAGATCTAAATATGGCAGAACCTCACACCAAAGTATTATTCACCTCCCACTGGCTTCAGTGCAGAAGATTTCCAAGTTACACTTAGTCTAAGCATGGTGAAACGCCCTCTAAGTGAATGTAAGAAAGGTGAATGAAGATGAAAACAGAGGCATGATTGAACATATTAATATTCTAATGAAAATTAAGTAGATTGATGATTGACAGCGTCTTCCCATATATCTCATTTAAGATCATTATATAATTGTCACACAAAACATATAATAATATTACAAATCGGAGTAAGTACACAAACTTACAGATCATGATAATAGCAGCAAGCAGATCCTCAATGTCTATGGATGGTTTGCTCATGGCCCTCAACTCTGACAAACTGTCTACATCTACATTCTGCACGACCTTCTTAGTGTCAGCCACAATAGCAATAGCTTTGAATACAGCTCTTTCATGGGCAACCTGGTACTCTGGCAACAACTGAAAATTAAACAAGAATGACAATCACAGATTGCTAAAGTATACCACCCACCCACCCCCTTCCCACCACCTCACCCCCACCCCACCCCGACCCAATACTGCCAAGCACAACCTCCTACCCAAAAGTGGTAAAGATCCATTCAACAGCGCTCGAGTTATCATCCGGAAACTCAATATTACGTCATTAATTAGGACACTGTGACCTTGACCTATGACTGTTTGACCCAAAAATCGATAGAGTTCTTCGGACCACCAAGGGCAAGCTCCCACGCAAGATTGGTAATGATCGCTTCAAAGGCTTTTTAAGGTTATCCTGGATGAGGCAGGTTCCACGATATAAGCACTGAGTTTCCACACAGAACAAGAGTGCTCATGATATGTCATTCGGAACACTGGATAGTGCAACAAGCACTTTACAATAGCCATGGTGTCTAACTGTTCAATTCTAACTTGTGGGGGTCTCTAGTGACCAGTTAACATGTGGTCATTTATCAGTGGCATTGAAACAATATCACTCACAAGTTATTTCCTCAAAAGTTAGTTACTCATGTTGCAACACGCATGGATAATGTTAATTGAAACCCTTAGCCCATGTCTCAATTACAAGTTATAACTGGGCACTCATTTTGCGCAGTATCCTCCAAAAGTTTATAGTATAATTGAGCACAAATATTATCCTCTGCCTTTAGCATAGAATAGAAATTACATAATTCAGTATCAATACTCTGATTTATTGTATATATTGTTTATTTTTAAGATTTGCTAACCAATCGCTACCAGGGGTTAAATGCAGTGTACGCACAGGGTAACCATTAGTTACCTGGTGGTTAAAGGTCAAGTGTCGTGTACACACAGAGTAACAATTTGTTACAATGCTTAAATGCAGAGCATACATTAATCATGTGCTACTATATGCCAAATGCAACGCAAACACATGGTAATCATTAGTTACCATGTATCAAATCATGATGATAACTACGTAATCAGATCGGGAAACCAATGTCGTAGGTATTTTAGCCTGGGGCTTGGTCGCAAATGTGAGACCAAAAGTCTGAATGATCTGGACTGAAATTTTTGTCCCTTTTATACCCTTCCTGGGCGAGCCTGTGGATTGAGTGAATCTTGACCATATATGGGCAGAGAAAAACCAGACTGGCGGTTTTCCCATTGGAGGTTTGGCGGTTTGGTCAGACATTTTTGCCGGTTGACCTTCATTTTACCGGTTGGGGTCAAGTTTACCGGTTGTGACTTTTTTACCGGTTGTGTCATTTTTGGCGGTTGTGGATGGAGAAAAACAGATTCTTCACAAGCTCCCACACGGGCCTAACATACAAGGCCAAAATCATAGGTAACTGCCAAATTAGAAACATCGTCTACCTCCTAACTTGTAGCAATTGCAACAAACAATACGTGGGAGAATCCCTGCGCACCTTTAAGATCCGATTTCAGGAACACCTGAGATCTATATCAAACCTCCACAAAAGTGAGAGATACGACACCCCAGTCACCAGGCATTTCAACAAACCTGGACACTCACGAACAGACGTGCATTTCAGAATCATACAGGTTCTCTCATCAGACCCCGATGATGAAAACTCCACACCATGGAGGAGACAAAAGGAATGCCATTGGATACACCAGCTCCACACGATGGAACCTATAGGCATCAATCTAGCAGGCTAGGGAACACCCTTTACCTGGACCAACACGCCTACTATAGGCGGACATGCCCAGTACGTTGTTATCACATGTATCAAATCAGTCAAATGTAGTGAACACACTCAAGATCTTAGTCACTCAAGTATCATGGATGCCTAACAATGTTAGGTAACCAGGACATGGGATTGTTAACCAGGACATAGGATATAATCTTCAATCCTTTGTCCTGTTATGCCAAAATATATATATAAATCATATTCATGTGTTGTGTTATTTGTGCATGCTTTAACTACATTAATGCTGATCAGATGTCAAGCAAGAGTTTGCAAGATATCCTGAACAATCCAAGCCTGGTCACCCGCCACTGACATCTCTACCACATGCACGCACGCACACACACACACGCACACACACCACCCCCCTCCCTCATCTGGCAAGCAACATATGAAAAGGGGCAGCCATTCTGGCCAAGATAATCTCCCCACCCCAGCCCACCCATGATTGCATAGAATAAGAAAATTCATCAGATTTCTTTTTCATGAATGAGATGACATGCTTAACTCCCTAACACTCTTGTATATCATCTCTAAATTCAATAATATTCAGAATTATAAAGTTAGGTGCCTTACTGGGCAGGTGGATGTACACAGTCATGCACATGTCAGACCCCACCTACTGCACATGTGCATACTGGTACTTCCGTTACTAAATATTGGCTGACATAGAAGCAACTATTCAAATAACCAAAGGACCAGGCCTTCGTGGGGTGGAGAGGCCGGAATCCTGTTAGGGAGGTAGGAAAGTCATCTCACTCGTGAAAAAGAAATTTGGTAAATTTTGTTATTTCACATCATGAGAACATACTTACCTCCCTAACACGCTTGATAAAAGCCAGAATTTGAAAGTAAATTGGAGTAAAAGGAGGGAGGCAAGGTCCTAAAACCAGTTCACCCTCGAAGAGACTAGATCTTTGAATTTTCAAGAGATTTAAAACATCTGAAATTGTGTCTGAATACACTTCCAGGAATAGAATTTTGTATCGGATAATCGACCAATGAAGAGAGATTATCGAAAAGGCAAGTGCGCTCCCCAACCTTACCCCCACCCCCTCTTTCTGAGGAAGGTTAGGAAAAAACGCTGATCTAAATGACTAGCACATTCTCTAATGCTTGAAATAAGCGGGGTTATGGCCTTAGGTAATAACCCATATTTATTTCCGCATATCAGAGATTGGTTCCATTTCCGGAGTTCCAAGTCCCAGTTTTAACATTACTCGACTCACAGAATAGTGATGCTTTATGCAGAAATAGACTGCCGTGTAAGCAAATTCTTTTTCACTTCCGCCCGTCATCAAAATAGTTTCAAGAAAATGTGTCCCACCCACCCACCCTGGGTTGGAGTTCAGAAATGTTTCCAATACTCAGTGTGTAAGTTCTGAAGGAAGTTCAGATAGTTGGGGATGGTAAGGAACATTGTTGCCACGGTCAGCTTTGCATTCGGAAAGGGTGTTGTTTCAAGGCGTTTGAAAAAATTTTCAAATGGTTATCCACTAACATTGGAAAAAGAAGAATTGCTTCATTTTCAAAAAACTCTGAAAGAACCACAATTAAGAGATATTAACTATCACCATATTAAATTATAACATGACACAACCAACAAGACAAAAAAACAAAATGGTCACATATACTGACCTCTGGCCATGGACAGGACACCATGCTTTAGCACCAGGATCATATCTGGTTAAGGAAGGTAAAATTATAGGTTGACCTGGATATTTTAAAGACTGATTCTTAGCCAAACAATTCAATCTCGGTAGAAGCGTAAGACCTTCACCAGTAACTATACACCTGTGCAAAAGTTAAGCACCAGCAAAAACAATAGAACGTAGAAACATGATGGTACAACTAGGCTGCCATACTTTTTGTCCCCGCGTTAGCTGACATAATTCCAGGTACGAAATGCACATGCATGCATGACTTCACGCCGCTTGATGTCCGTGCGTGGCGGGAAACAGCACACGTATTCAGTTATGTAAAAGTCCAGTTTGAGGTGTAGAACATTACATACAGATTTAGGCGACAAGATTAGGAATTTTGTGTTCATGACCGTGGTTTATTTGTACAGAGAGAATTAGCTCTTGATTGTGAACCGCTATGGCAAGACGAAGGTTAAGTGATCGTGTGAAATGGCAAATGATAGGCATGCATACCACTGGTATGTCATGCAGAGAGATTGGCAGACAGCTGAACATTAACCATACTGTAATCAGTCGTTTGATTGCAAAACATGGGCAAACTAACGAGGTGAAGGACAGGCCTAGATCTGGAAGACCGAAGAAGACTACTGCCCGTGATGATCGAGCCCTAGTACGCCTTGTTAGGAGATCTCCATTCACCAACAGCAGAGTGCTCAGTCAGCAATGGGAAACGCGCAATAGAGTGTCAATGTCTACCGTCAAAAGGAGACTGTATGCTGCTGGCATGAAAGCTAGGAGACCTGTCAGACGTCCTGTCCTCACTGCACACCACAAAGAGGAGCGTCTGAGGTGGTGCAACGAAAGAAGACACTGGAACATGAGATCCTGGAGACGGGTACACTGGTCCGATGAAAGTCGGTTCCTGCTTCATGCCACAGATGGTCGAACTCGTGTATGGAGGTCCAGACGCACGGCATACGACCAACGTAACATCATGGAAGAAGTTCCATTTGGTGGAGGTTCCGTTATGATATGGGGGTGCATCTCATTTGATTGTAAGCTGGATCTGTTGACTGTACCTGGAACACTAAATGGACAAAGATATCAAGATTCCATACTGGATAGAGTTGTGGTCCCTCATTTTGTAAATCATGCACCTGGAACCCACCCTATATTCATGGATGACAACGCCCGACCACATCGTGCTAGAGCTGTGCATGAATACCTCCGCCAGAATGCCATCGAAACCCTACCATGGCCAGCAAGGAGCCCTGACATGAACCCTATTGAGCATATCTGGGACATTCTGGGAAACATGGTGAGAAGGAGGGATCCTCCTGTGCAGAACCTACAGGAATTAACAGACGCACTCCATCTTGAATGGCAACGAATACCACAATGGCGTATCAGTCGGTTGGTGACCAGCATGAGACGTCGTGTCCAGGCCGTCATCCAGGCACAAGGTGGATATACCCGGTATTAATAATGACAGTATCAAACTCATGCACAGATGTTAAACTTCGTTTTCAGACACCATTAATGACAATCTAGCCACGTGTGTCAACTGTAGGGCAATAGTTGTCAGTTGTGTCAACGTAACCATATTCAGGCCTCGTTTTCAAGTTCAAACAAAGACATACAGTGTTTCCCCACCATCATAATCAGCATTCCTCTAGTTGCATTATTACCTCTTGCACTAAGATGGATGGGTACATAAATGTTTATGCTATTGCTTTCTTCATAGCACATGAATATACCCTCGCATGTGCGTAAAAATAGGGTGGTGCTTAACTTTTGCACAGGTGTATATATAATGGTCAGGCTCAGCAGAAAAGGCATCAATTTCGCTTCTGCGTCTGGCTGAGGCTGCTGCAGTTAAAAATACAGTTTTAAGTGTCAATAATTTTATAGAAATAGCACTAAGTGGTTCAAAAGGTTTATCACTCAAAACTTGAAGAACCAGAGAGACTACATGACGGTGTCTGTGGAGGATTTCTCGGTCTACGATTGCCTATACCTTGGATAAGCGTATTTAGAGCACATACTTCATCACTTCCCCTCTTTGCCAAGCAAGGGATAACAGTCATTAATACTGATTTATATCCAGCAATAGAATTAGGCTTAAGACTATAGGCATCATACAAGTGACAGAGAAAATCAGCTACTACCTGAATAAATGCATCCATTGGATTAATACACCTCTTTGAGCACCATTCTGCAAATCTGTTGATTTTATAATTATATGCTCTGGAGGTTGACACCCCCCCCCCCCTTCTGGCTTTGGCCATGAAATTGGCTTCTTGCTCAGAAAAGCCCTCCTTAATCGCGGATTTTTTGACAATATCCATGCAGTCAATTGAAACATTGATGGATTGTTGTGAAGGGTCTTGCCCTGGAAGATAATATTGTCCATCAGAGGAAAAGGAACCGGATTGCAGACCAGAAGGTCGAGCGGATCCGTAAACCATGATCGGATTGGCCAATTCGGGGTGATCAGAAGTACTTGCCATTCCTCCTGTTTGATTTTCTGAGGAATCCTTGGAATCAGGATTGTTGGAGGGTATGCCTATGCATACATTCCCTTCCAACTGATAGCTAGCGCATCTATTGCGATAGCGCTTGGATCTGGAATCGGAGAAACATACGCCGTCATCTTCACATTCTTCTTCATTGCGAATAAATCTATGTTGGGTTTTCCCCAATGATTGAACAGATGATCCGCCACACATTGATTTAGTTGCCATTCGGTAGGCATATGATCCATGCACCAGCAAAGCCGTTTCCATGTCATCATACAGAGACTGGGTGACTTCGTTCCACCCTGGCAGTTTATGTAACTCACTACTGTTGAGTTGTCTGAACGTATCAACACAAACTTTCTCTCCACTTTCTTTAAGAAGTGTTCCAGGCCTAGAATTACAGCTTGTAATTCTAGCATGTTGATATGCTCCTTTGACTGATCCAGATTCCAAAGCCCTGATATTGTGGCTTCTTCCAGGCAAGCTACTCATCCATCCATCGATGCATCCGTAAACATCGTTACTTGAGGGTGGGGAGGGTTCAGCATGACCGCCACCAGGAGATTCTTTCCATCCACCAATGAAGGTGATGAATGAGAGGATCCAACACTTGAATGCTTGAGTCCAATGATCCTGAACTCTGCGTCCACTGAGTCATGAGAAACAGCTGAATCGGCCACCTGCGCAAGGCCGCCTGAGGAATGACTGGTTCCATTGAAACCATCGGACCTAGCATTCTCAGATAGACTCATGCTAGAATATAACGACTACTGCAAACCAAATGAATGCACGAGAGGAGATTCTCCACTCTCCCTTGGGATATCGTATTTCCAGATCGAAGAACATATCCAGGTAAACAAACTTCTGGGATGGAGTCAGCTCTGATTTTTTAAGGTTGATTATCCAGCCTAAATCTGTGTTTTCAAAACTATCTCCAGATTTGCTGTCAAGCTTTCTGGGTTGTGTGCCTTTAGCAACCTGTCATCTATGTAAGTGTGGACCGCTATATTTTTCCTGCGGATGAAAGCTGTGATAGCAAGGACCACTCGAGTGAAGACCCTCAGAGCCGTCGAAATTCCAAATATGAGAACTTTGAATTCCCATTGGCGTCCATGAAAAGCAAATCTCAGGAAGCGACGAAAACTCCCTGCAATTTGAATATGGAAATAAGCATCTTTCAGATCTATCAAAGCCATCCACATCCCCTTCTCTAACCCCAACAACACCGATTATATTGTTATTGTTTATTGAAACTTGGTATGTCTATAAACTTGTTTAGAGGTTTGAAGTTGAGAATTGGTCTCCACAACATCCCTCCCCCCCCCTGTGTTCTTTGTCACAAGAAACGCGGTTGAATAGAAGCCCGGCAATCTTGTGCCAGTTGAATTGCTTCTGTTAGAATTAGATATTTTATCTCCTCTTCTATGCACAACCGCTTGTCTGGATCTCTGGGAATTCGAGTCCAGACTGGTACCAGAGACAGATGCAATGGCAGACCTATTATCCACTCTGGTCTGTATCTGCGCGAAAGCAATTGCAAGACTAAGCGGTCCAGAATGAACTGCTCCCATTGCTGAATCTGGAAAGTCAATTGACCTCCCACTGGTGCACCTATGGTTAGTGGGGTGCACATACATTTTTTGAAGTGGGTGTGTCGCTGGTACTTGTGACAACACCAGAGTTGTACCTGTGGTAACAAAAATTATTTTAGGCCATCAGGCCTGGTTACCACGCGCTGCTCCCCGCATGCCGCTCCCAGCAGCACGTGCACCTCGGTACGCGGGCTGCTGCCTGGCTGGCTGCGCTTGGAACGCTGACTGACGTACAGCAGCACGCTGTTGCTGGCGCGGCCGGCAAGGTTTCTGAACCAACCCGGCCTGCTGGCCTCTGACACTGCCACCAGCGTACTGCTGCCGAACAGCCGAGGGCTGAACACGCACGTGTTCTCTGTGCAACACTTCAAATTGTGCGCACAGCGCCCTCTGGTTGTTGACCAAGTTCAATGTCTCTTGGCAGTGCCGACACCCCTCACCTGCAAACAGATCAGGGCCACCATCGGCGCTTGCAATAAGCGTGACTTGAGCTCTTGGGACGGGCACAGATTGTCCAGTGCAAATGTGCACCTCGTCCTCAGTGACTTGGTCACCATCCTGGATGGCTCATTGGATTGTCACTGGACTAGGCTGCTGGTGAACCGAGGCTGCTACTACCCCTGATAGCAGCTGAGAGATGTGAGACAGTGCACTGACTGCTGCTCGCGAACTCACCTCAGTATCACGTAGTACAGCGTTTGCTGAGCCCAGCGCTCCCATGTCAGCATGAGAGCCTGGCTGCATGTCTTCACCCAGAGTGGCATGGTCATCCGCACTCGGTCTGAGCTCTAGACCATACCGAGTGTACTGACTGGAAGTAACTCGACAACGTCTAGCATCCTCGCAGGGGGGGGGGGGGGGGAAACGGGGGCTTCGCGAGGCTTCCTTTCGGTCTAATCGACTCCTCTGCTGCAGCGAACACATCTAGGAGATACTCTGCATATGGCAGAGAGTGAGCCGAGGTGGCCAACGGCTAGCCTGTAACCACACCCGCGGGTTACTGCTGGCCGCTTCATCCACGGAGAGCTCTGGTCTGACAGCGTGGAGGCATGCGCACGCGTCAGACCTGTCTTCGTCCGTGGCCACCCGCAAATTGCCGACGAGCAGCGGGCCCTCATCATCTTCAATGGCATTCGCAGGTGGGGCCATGGAGGATGCTACAGATGTACCCGACTGTCCGGGGAATGCATACAGGCCCATGAGGGCTGGCATGACATTCTTCATGGGCAGGCTGTGCACCGGGGCCACACTCATGTGAGGGGCATAAGCCATACTAGCGCGCTCCGGGTCATCCGTATAAGATTCCACAGCTAAGTGTGGTATCTTATACGGGTGGGCATCCGCTCCAAATCAGCCAACAAGTTGGATCATGAAACCCCTCCCGAGGGAACGGTACCATAGGTGCGAGAGGCCACCCTCCCCATGAGGGGAGTGTAAACGCTTGCATCCATGGCTTCATGTTCGTCCCATGGGCTGAGCAGGTAGTCTTCATCATCTTCCTGGTCAGGAAAGTTAGACTCCGGGTTAGCAAAGAAAGCTAACTGATACTGACCAGGAGAAAGCCTGTAGGCAGATGAAGAGAGTACTCCGCGAGTGATCGTGGTCAGGCCCACTGGTCGGGTCCCGCCTGATGCTACTCGTGCTGCTGGATCACCAGGCGATGCGAACATCAAGCATGGGTCCAAGTCGGCCACCTCTGGATCACTGAAAGCTTTGTCCGAACTAGGAGGGCATGATCCAAGGAGGGGGGGGGGAGGCTATCTGCACTGAGGTCGATGTGCAGGAAGTTGAAACACCTGTGTCCGGCAACATGCTGCGAAGCATGTCAGGCATCAGGTCCTTCAAAGTCCTGCGCATCTCACTCACTAACTCTACCTTGAAGGCCTCCAGCTCACCCTTCTCGGAGACCTTCTTCTTACCCTTCTCCTCCTTCCTCACCCTCTTGCCATCCACCATCATCATCTTCACCTGAGAACAGAAGTCAGATGTTAGATCACCCCCTCCCCCCACTCTTTACAAATAGCACATTTGTTAGACAACCTAAAATCGGGACAAGATGGGCAGAGGTGGGGGGGGGGAGAATCTAGCCTTAAGATGCTTCAAATAAGATGGACATGATGACTTCTGAAAGGTAGACATATGAAGAGAATGAGTATTTTACTTTGTTAATTTTGTTAAAGGAAATAAAAAACAAACTCGAGAGAGAGAAGACAACCACTTTTATTACTGACAACCACGAAGGGATAGATGTCTTCATAAAAAAAATAAGGAGTAAAAACACAGCCAGGGATAACATGCAAATGTTAGAAAAGATGAGAGAGACTGATCATGACACCCAGTTATCTCTACACATTCATAACATAAGAAAATAATGACATCAAGTGTCCTTTAAAAACAACATTATGACGTCAAGGGAATAAATCGGGCTGATTATGACATCAAACCTCAATGCAAAAGCCCCTTCAAGGGGAGGAGACATCAGATTATGAATGCAAGAAATACTTAGGACTACATACATTCATCACTCAAGAATAATATAATACTATAATTATATATCTGAGAACCCATGCACTACCACAAAAGAGAATACAGTGCAATAAAGATGGCAGAAAAAATTGATAAAAATTTCAAATAATTAGGTGTCATAACTAATAAACTCCCTTATCCTGACCACAGGTAAACCATCCTCTTGTGCAGAAAATCACATCCATACAATCTGCTGATTCTGTAGAGTCTGATGAAGGGGATGGGACAAAAGGAGGGAGATATTTTTCGTTTTATATCTCTGACCCTTAGACATAATCATTTGATAAGTCAGAAAAAGGGAGACGTGATCAACCTCTGAGTGAAGAACAGGAGTTCTACCATCATCAGTATGCGCATGCGCAGAGGTGGGGTCTGACATGTACATGACTGTGTACATTCCACCTGCCCAATAGGGGCACCTAACATTTTATAATTCTGAATATTATTGAATTTAGAGCAGATATACGAGTATATCAAGCATATTGGGGAGGTAAGTATGTTCTCATGATGTGAAATAAATGAAATCTAGGATTTCTTTTTTCACGAGAGAGTTGATACTTACCTCCCTAATACTTTTGATATTGCTAAATATCGGCTTTCACTCAATAAAACACTCAGATTAAAAACAGTTAGGTGCCCCTACTGGGCAGGGAGTCAGAGGTAGTCCGGCGGATGCTCGCCCCACCACCGCGCATGCGCCGACTACTACTTCCTCTGGCTCATTTATTGGCTAACACATGCAACTACCAAGAGCCTGAAGACCGAGCCTCTGTGGGGCGGAGAGGCCGGGTCCGTATCTAGGGAGGTAAGTATCAACTCTCTCGTGAAAAAAGAAATCCTAGATTTCGTTTATTTCACATCAAGAGTATACTTACCTCCCTAATACTTTTGATATTGCCAGAATTCGAAAGTGAATCTGGCGGGAGGGAGGTGAGGTCAAAAGACCAGCTCTTCCCTATACGCTTTCAAGCGTTTAAGGCACTTATGACGTCTGAAACTGTGTGAAAACACAGTCAGGATTAGATAAACCATCGGATAACACAACCGATGCCTGAGAGATGACCGATTTGTCATATGCGCTCCCCCCCCCCACCCTTGGGAGGAAGATTAAATGACCTCAATGTCCTACACGCTCTCTTCGTACTAGTGCCAAGTACTATAGGACAGAGACGAAAAGGCTCCATTTTCGTATACTCTCTCTAAAGAACCACAACCCACATAAACCATCACCATATTAATAACACTGGGTAACGTGACAATACAAAACAATGAACAACACATGAACAAGACTGACCTTGTTGTACTAGGACGCTGTCATCACGATTCCAGTAGAGAAGCATGATACAGTCCCGACAAGTGGTTGTCACCGTCGCTGAATGGCGAAGTATATAAGCAATGCGGAAGCACTCTTCACAAACATAAAGCGGTTATTGTTTCAAAATCGACAAGGCGAGAGGGTTAGAGGTGTCACGGAGGTAATGGTCTGTAAAACTTGACTCACAGTGCCACTGAGCCACTGATATAATATCATCCACAGGGACCCCACTAAACAGGGCAGTGGATGCCACGACACCGCGGACACTGTGAGCCTTGGCCACGTCAACCTGTCGCCCGGTGGCGGATTTGTGACAAAATTGAATACATTCCACAATCCACCTAGAAATGGTGTCCTTAGACGCCCTACCATGGGGTTCAATATATGACAACCATAAAGCTGATAGGTCGGTACGCCACTCCGAAGTACGCTGTCTGTACCGGAGCAGCGCCCGGACGGGACACCATACTTTAGAACCAGGATCATATCTAGTTAAAGATGGCAAAAAAATAGGCTGACCTGGATATTTCAATGACTGATTTTTAGACAAGAAATTAATCCTAGGTAGAAGCTTAAGGCCTTCCCCTGTAACCACAAAACGGTCAACCTCGGCTGATAAGGCGTGAATCTCACTCCTACGCCTGGCCGAGGCCGCAGCAATTAAAAATACAGTTTTAAGAGTTAACATTTTCATAGAAATGGAACTAAGTGGTTCAAAAGGCTTATCACCTAGTACCTGGAGCACCAGTGATAAACTCCAAGACGGAATCAGTGGAGGATTCCTTGGTCTTAGATTGCCCATGCCTTTAATTAATACATTTAATGTACTTACTTCATCACTCCCCCTATTAGCCAAGCAAGGGATAACAGTCATTAAAGCTGATTTATAACCAGCAATAGAGTTAGGCTTGAGGCTATAGGCATCATATAGGTGACAGAGGAAATCAGCCACTACCTGAATAGATGATTCCATTGGATCAATACATCTTTTTGAGCACCACTCTGCAAATCTGTTGATTTTATAATTATATGCTCTGGAGGTTGACCCCCTCCTGGCTTTGGCCATAAACATGGCCGCTTGCTCAGAAAAGCCCTCCTTAATTCTAGATTCCTTGACAACATCCACGCAGTCAATCGGAACATTGACGGATTGTCGTGAAGGGCCTTGCCCTGGAAGATAAGGTCGTCCATCAGAGGCAGCAGAACCGGATTGCAGACCAGAAGGTCCAGCAGATCCGTATACCACGATCGGCTTGGCCAATCCGGGGCGATCAGAAGCACTTGGCACTCCTGCTGCCTGATTTTCTGAAGCACCTTTGGAATCAGGATTGCTGGGGGGAATGCGTATGCATACATTCCCTCCCAGCTGATAGCTAACGCATCTGTTGCGAAAGCGCTTGGGTCTGGAATCGGAGAGACGTACGTCGTCATCTTCGCATTCTTCTTCGTTGCGAACAAATCTATGTTGGGTTTCCCCCAATGGTCGAACAGACGATCCGCCACACATTGATTTAGTTGCCATTCCGTGGGTAAAACACTCATCCTTCGGCTCAATGAGTCTGCTAGCAGATTTAACCTCCCCGGAATATGAACTGCTTTCAAGGTGATCCCATGATCCAGGCACCAACAAAGCAGTTTCCATGTCATCATACAGAGACTGGGCGACTTCGTTCCGCCCTGGCGGTTTATGTAAGTGACTACTTTCGAGTTGTCTGAACGAATCAGAACAATCTTGCCCTGAACATTCTTTAAGAAATGTTCCAGGCCCAGGACTACTGCTCTTAGCTCTAGTAGATTGATATGTTCCTTGGACTGATCCAGATCCCAAAGCCCTGATACTGTGGACTCTTCCAGACAAGCTCCCCACCCCTCCATCGATGCATCTGTATACACAGTCACCTGAGGGTGGGGAGGGGTTAGCAAAACCCCCGGCAAGAGATTCTCTGTATTCAACCACCATTGCAGGTGGTGAATCAGAGGCGCCAACACTGACACGTTCGAGTCCAGCGAACCTGAACTCTGGGTCCACTGTGTCATGAGAGACAACTGGATCGGCCGCCTGCGCAAGGCGGCCTGCGGAATGACTGGTTTCAAAGAAACCATCAAGCCCAGCATTCTCAAGTAAACCCGTGCCAGGACATGACGACTGTCGCACACCGACTGTATTACCGAGATGAGTATTTGAACCCTCTCCTGAGTGGGGTACACATACCCCATCTCCAGATCGAAGAACATGCCCAGGTAAACAAACTTCTGGGATGGAGTTAGCTCTGATTTCGGGAAATTGATCATCCAGCCCAAGTCCGAGAGAGTTTTCAAAACAATCTCCAGATTGGCTGACAACGATTCCCGGGTGTGTGCTTTCAACAGCCAGTCGTCTATGTACGTGTGGACTGCTATGCTTCTCCTGCGGAGGTATGCAGTGATCGCGAGAACCACACGGGTGAAGACCCGAGGAGCCGTGGAAATCCCGAAGGGTAACACCCTGAATTCCCACTGCCTGCCCTGAAATGCGAATCTCAGGAAGTGACGGAAACTCCTCTCTATGGGAATGTGGAAATACGCATCCTTCAAATCTATGGAAGCGGTCCACATTCCTCGCTCCAACCCCGCCAATACCGAGCGCACAGTCTCCATCTTGAAACTGGGCGTCTCTATGAACTTGTTCAAAGGCTTGAGGTTGAGAATCGGCCTCCACCCTCCGGTGTTTTTCTTCACTAAGAAGAGGGTTGAATAGAAGCCCGGGCACCTCTGTGCCGGCTGAATGGCTTCTTTTAGTATGAGGGAATTTATTTCCTCCTCTATACACAACCTCTGATCCGGATCCCGTGGAATAGGAGTCCAGATCGGCGCGAGAGACAGTCGCGATGGCGGGCCTGTCATCCAGTCGGGACGATACCCGACTGAAAGCCATCGCAAGACTAAACGGTCCTGAGTCAACCGCTTCCACTCTGGCAAGTGGCCGGCCAAACGGCCGCCCACCGGTCCACCTAGGGATAGAGGCGGACATAAGGAGTGCCAGAGTGGCACTGTCCTCTCGGCGTGAAACACCGGAGTGGTTCCCACCGCGGTAACCAGCCCATCAGGCCCGATTTCCGCGACCAGATCCCCGCGCGCCCCGCCCAGCGCCGCGCGCACCACGGTGCGCGGGCGGCTGTCTGGCTGGGTGCGGCTGGGGAGCCTGCGCCCCCCTCGCTGCTGGCCGAATCGCACGTGGCCTAGGCCTACGTTGCGACGGTGGCTGGCCTCTGACCTGGCCAGCACCACCTCGAGCCTGCAGAGGACGATACGCAGGGGGTGCCGCGCGAACACGCTCCCGCCGGAGCACCTCAAATTGTTCACGCAGCGCCCTCTGGTTGTTAACCAGAGTGACCGTCTCCTGGAGGTGCCTGCATCCCTCACCTCCAAAGAGACCAGGACCTGTCATAGGCGTCCGCAGCAGCCTATTATACAGGTCCTGGGACGGGCACAGATTGTCAAGGGCAAACGTGCGCCTCGCCCGGACACTTCTGGTCACCGCCCGCGTCAAACAGTCCAAAGCCAGGTTGATACCATCCTGGATGGCTCTCTGGACTGTTACCGGGCTTGGCTGGCATGATGCGTAGGCCGCTACCACCCCCTGTAGCAGCTGGGAGACGTGGGACAGAGCGGCAATCGACGCCCTCCCACTCTTCTCCGCATCACGCAGCGCGGCATTCGCCGAACGCAACGCGTTCGAGCACAAGACTCCCGTGTCAGAACGGGAGCCCGGCCGCGCATCTTCGCCTAAAGCCGCGCGATCATCCACGCTTGGCTTTGGCACCACACCGTACCGCTGGTATTCCAGGGGCACGATGCGGCAACGCTTCGCCACCTCGCGAGGGGCCTTCGCGAGACGTCCATTAACCTTAATGGACGCCTCCGCCGCTTCGAACATGTCCACGACATGCTCAGCCAGCGGCAGAGATGGCATAGCGGTAGCCGCCGGCCTACCAGCTAACCACGGCCTATGGTCACGCTGGCTAGCCGGCAGCTCCACGGGTAGATCGGGCCGAACACTTACCAGCCACTGGCAAGCGTCCGACCAATCCTCCTCCGTGGCTAACTGCGAGCACTCTACTAGACGAGGGCCTTCGTCTTCCTCCAGAGCACTCGCAGTTGACGTCGACGGCGGATAAGCTGATACCCCTGGCAAGCCCGGAAAAGCATGCGGGCCCGAGAGAGCAGGCATGCTGAACTCCGCGGCTTGACCAGGAGCAGGCGCCGTGGCAGAGCGTGGGGTAAACACCGCCCTACCGCAGCCCTGACCAGCACCAGCGACACCATCGGCAAGCCGAGGTATGCGGTATCCGTGGTCAACAGCACCGCCCAGGGACACCTTCTGGACCGTGAAATCTACTCCTGCGAGAGTAGAACCACGGAACACGTCGCCTGTATTCCCCGCGAGGGGTGCACAGACGTCGTATTCCATGGCCACGTCCTCAGAAGGCGACCCTAGCAGGAGATCCTCTTCCTCCTGGCCAGAAAGATTAGACTCCGGGTCAGCAAAGAGAGCTAACCCGGACTGGCCAGGAAAGGTGCCATAGGAGGCCTTGACACCTTCGGCGCGCGGATACCCGGGGTCTGATGAGCAGACCGCGGGTCCCAGCAACAACCGTTGTCCACGGCCCCTCGGCGCGGCGCCATGCCTGCTGCCAGGGTCTTGGACTGCCCCCAACAAAGGGGCCACCTCTGAATCCACAAACGGACCGGACCTAAAGAGACCGGATTCAGAGGCGGGGATCACCTGCTCGGAAGCAGATGCCGAGGACAACAAAGGAGCTGGCCCAGGAAGCATGCTGCGAAGCAACTCTGGGACCAAATCCTTTATTGTCCTCTGCATCTCTTGCAACATTTCGGACCTGAAGGCCTCCATATCCACCGCGGATGAAGCCTTCTTCTTACCCTTCTTACTACCCTCCTTCTTCTTCTTCCTCTCTTCCTCCATCACCTTCTCCCTCGCCTGCAATGAGAGAAAATCAGACATTAGATCTCCCCCCCACTGCTTACAAACATCGCACTTCAGCAACGGTCCACAGGGACTGCAGCTGAAGCACAAGTGCGGTACGAATCTATTCTTCAGAAACCTCCCGCAGGACGGGCAACCAGGTCTCTGAAACAGGACAAAGGACAAGGACAATGAGCAAGATAGTTAAGGTTAGCGAACTCAAAACCAACTAAAAAGAGAGGGACAGGATCCTAAAGATCGCAAGTCAAGAAGAACCAGCTTTGGACAAAACGTTAAATGTTAATAAAGGCCCAGGCCGATTATGACGTCATCAATCCCGTGACAAAAATAATCGATCCGCAACAAGCACCAAGTGCAAGAACGAATTGTATAAGTAACCGGAACATTCCCGTTGAATTGGCATTTCGAGTACACAACAATCAGATATACAGAGATAACTCCTTCCAATTCTAGCATTGGCAAAAAAGGAAATTATCTCCCCTTTTGTTTATCAATAATTAGATACCTGACACCTTGTACAGACAAACCATCCAACGTGATGTACCGGAGAACTCCACCATAGTATGCCTCTACATTCTCTCCACCGAAGGGGAAGGAATTGGATCAAGAGGGCAAAGTGAGAAGACCTTTATAAGAAGCCTCCAACTCACTGAACATAGATTTTTTTTGGTTAGATAACCTAACAGTATTAGTAGGAAATGGAACCGTGGTGGAGAGAAACATATCCTCTTGTGCCGAGAAGTCCATCAAAGCTTCTACGTGATACCTGTGGACAAAAACACAAAGAGAAATGAGACTTATGAAGCACCATGTTGTAAAAAACCAACTCAAACAGGCGCTAATCACGGTAAGCGCGAGTCCCGGAAACACATTAAACCGGGACAAAACCCGCTAGCATATCAAAGAAATCACCTGATAAAGAGATCCAGCTCCTTCCAAAGGTGAGTCCTCTCTTTCCGACATGACACGAACGTACAACAACCGTCAAATAAGTGAAAAACAAGGTGAACGCGCAGAAAATGTAGAGTAGCACAAAACCGCATGTAACCCTTAGCCAATAAATGAGCAAAGAGGAAGTAGTAGTCGGCGCATGCGCGGTGGTGGGGCGAGCATCCGCCGGACTACCTCTGACTCCCTGCCCAGTAGGGGCACCTAACTGTTTTTAATCTGAGTGTTTTATTGAGTGAAAGCCGATATTTAGCAATATCAAAAGTATTAGGGAGGTAAGTATACTCTTGATGTGAAAAGTCTGGTGCAGGAGTCAAGGGGGATAAGGATAAGATGATTGTAACATTTTTTGGCGACAAGAAAAGGCTATAGTTTATTCGTTAAGCAGCCAAGCAGATATATTGTGTCAAATTTCATTACAAAGAAAATAATATGTCAGTATTAGAACAGCTAATTACCTTTTGTCTGTATTAGAACAGCTAATTACCTTTTTGAGAGTTGATATTTTCGACAATTGCGCTTTGACCACTCTGATCTGTTGCTCTGTAATAGCAGTATCCTGGCCTATCTGAGACAAAATCTGGATTGTACCCTGGAATAATGAAAACAAAATTCTATACTAGAATGAGACTAGCAGAAATTGATCAGGGCTCGTACTATTTGTGATTAACTATATATAGCTGTGTAGGCTAGTAACAATTTGATATCTCTAACATTTAATAGACAAATCTGCCCAAAATGGGGTCTTCAGAAATGTTGATTTGCAGATCAGGGGAAGTATTTTTGAAAATATACCACTGGAAAGGCTGGGTCGATAATCTAGCCAGTCATTCCAGTCATAAATTTTCAAAAATAGTCTTCCCTTGGTCTGTATATTGGACATTTTCTCTGAGAAAAGTGAAAATTTCCATGACCAAATCAGACCATTAAATGTGTTAAATTATACCAGATTTCATATTAAAAATAACTGAATAGCGTACAATGGCATAAGATCACCATTCTGTAGTGTTTAAGTGCTAAGAGTAATCACCCCATCTGGCTAGTAAATAATCAGTACTGCAAGTGGAATCCACTGATCATGTCTTACTGTCTAGTGGCTCAATCGGGTTTCAACGCTGTATATGCCACGGAAAGTGTTAGGACACAGATACTGGCTCATCTGGGTTAATTTCAAACCCTATATATGGCATTGAAAGTATAAGCACACAGCTAGGGACCCATCCAGGTTAATTTCTAACCCTGTATATGGCATTGAAAGTATTAGCACACAGCTAGTGGTTTATCAACGTTGATTTCAAACCCTGTATATGGGATTGAAAGTACTACCTCACAGCTGGGGCACCACTCAGATTAATTTCAAACCCTGTATATGGCGTTGAAAGTATTAGCACACAGCTAGGGACCATCCGGGTTAATTTCTAACCCTGTATGTGGCATTGAAAGTATTAGCACACAGCTTACCGCCTTTCTCTCTTCTAGAACCACCATTTCATGCTCAAGCTGTTTTTTAAGCTTCCATGCCATCTCATTCTCAGTGGATAACTCTTTCAGGGTTTTATTCACAACCACTTGGATATCCTCGACATCAGTATGTCGATGTTCGGCTAGGCAGATAAACCTGTGAATTAACAATACACTCAGAGAAATCAACATCAGGCAACAACAATGGATGAATCCAGTTTTAGCTATGTCCATCCATCTCTAGCTAAGCTCCACCTGCCCTCTGCTCATGTTGGGATGATTGAACCCTGAACTATACAGGTAAGCTGTTAAATATTTTAAAACTAATTTGACTTGGTGATGTTGCTGCCTATGGCAGCAACAGCTCCCAGTATGATAAGTTTCAAAATATTTTAAAAACCTGTTTATTAAATAGTAAAGACATACAATTCGTACAACTGGATAGAGAATTAAGGGTTTATGACGGCCTTAATTGCGTCGTTCATGACGTAATTGTTTATGATATCAGCCTGTAGTGCTCCAAATTACACAAGCTAAATAGATGTCAACACGGTTGAAATATAACTAACCTTTCCACAAACTTCTCATAACTTGCATTAGTGATGTGTCCGTATTGTCCGGAGGTAGTCTCCCGTCCATCCTGCTGTCTCAGCACTATATGCATGGAAGCCAGCATGTGAGCAATGTTCTCTCTCTGTATGTCAGTCATCCAACTAACATCTAAAACAGGTATGGGTAACAGCCTTTGATTACCATAAGGACAACTTGATGCCTTCTCTTTTCAAACTTCAACAAATATTAAAGCTGGAATGTCATATTAAAGTAGTTAAGCCTAACCTACATCAGTAAGATAGTGGGACTAATGCATATATAGTTTTGGTAATTCACCATTAAGAGTCTAGATAATGACACTTTGAAAGTGACCTAGTTCATGTCTCTTTACTCAGTACATTGAACTAGTTTTTCCATCAGCAATGATCTGGCATGAGGATATGCAGATAAACAAAGCATAGTGATCACACTGTTATTGCATGTCACCATTGCTTATTTACCTGCATAATGCTCATACAAAGACTTCATAGTTAAATGAGATGATAAATGAATGATTGGTTTTTATAAATGATGATGAGTTTCTAGCTGGGTCACATTCAAACAATCAACATCCAGACTCCTAAAAGCGAGTTACAGAAAACGGACTTGCTTGGCCCCACTATTGTGCAAAAACAGTCACATCTTTTAACACTCCATGTTAGCCTTACCTGACAGAATTTTATGTGCAACTACATGTTACTAGATTATTTACCAGTATGAACATAACAATAACGGCAGGTAATGTATACAAAAGGAACGCATATAGAGAGCTATATATCTTGACGTGTATGAGTTCAGTGAGCTATATATCTTGATGTGTATGAGTTCAGTGATGCAGATTGCGGGTGTGCCGGCAGGGGATTTTACTGCATACATTTTGAAGAGTTGGCAGCATGAAACTTTGACAGAATCAAGAGGAGAGGTGCTGGACATTTGTATTTGAGTTGCTCATATGTCTGATTTTCATTAGTTACCCAAATACGTGAACTAGTCCCGCTTGATAACCTGGGCGGGCCATGCATGTGCCTGAGCAACTGACATAGCTTAGGAGAGGGCGAGGACTGAGCTGATGAATATTAATGAACTGGACGTGGAGCTGGTGATGAACACAAACCCAGCTTAGCAGGTGGACATCTACAAAGGACTAAACATCCCGGAAATACAAAGGGCTGGATTTTGCAGTTTATTGGTCAAGTTTTACGGCATGAAGTGATTGAATCATAAGACACGATGCAAGGCTTCCCCTCCCCCACCCGCATTAATAGCATATTAACAATATTAATATTTCCATTAATGCTATGGGGGGACAGGGTGGGGACCCACCATCCCACCCCATGGGTCAGGCTTGAGTGAATGAAGACAAACAAAGAGGGTTTGGGTGAAATATGAAGAGCCATAGATCTTATTGAATTACTGTCCAGGGCCCATGTTCCCGAAGCTCTCGCTACGTTAGTGATATCGTTACACCATACTAAAGCGATGGGTGCAATGACATCACTACCTAACGATAGCTTTGGGAGCATGGGCCCAGGCCCAGTTAGAGCCTAGATACCGATTTTTATCTTAATTAGACAATGTGTAATCTATGGTAGGACTCCAAACCTCACCCAAACAAATAAGAGAACTAATATTAAGATGATGAATAATTTGGTCAAATAATAACATTAACCAAGTCCATACTGTCAATGCAAGGAATACAAAAGCATTTTATGTTTGCAAAACTGATAATCATTACAGTCATACACACAAGACACTATATATTCTCTATGAGTTATGCAACATATTTAGTATATGTATTGAAATTAATTTAATTGGAAGTAGCTGATGCTTAAAAAATGTACAGCCTGGGTCAAGTTCGACTCGCTAACCATAGTCAGTTTCATGGTTTACTGATCAGGTGCAGTTGCTATGCCCAGTCGAACTTGATCGTAGTCGACTATAGTTTGTTGGTACCCGGTTCCCTATTGAATTACTATTGCAGAAAATTTGGAGCTGGGTACCAGTCTCCATTAACCCTTTCTGTTGTCTGTTTTAATGAGTTATGAAAATGAGTTATTTTTGTCCTCTAAGACGTCAAAAAGTGTCCAAATGACAAAGTAGGAATGAATAGGGGCTTGAGAACATTGGCATACAGTGGGAAAGCATAATTTCATCAAAACTAAGTTATTTAATGAAATATTTACACTTTTATATGCATTTATTCACGCCAAGCGACAAGTGTCCACCATTTTGAAATTTACGCAACTATCGGACTAACCATCTGAACCGAGGTCGGGTGCTCGGTTGCCTATAGTTGACTAGCTAGTTAACTATTTGAAGTTCGACTGGTATTCTAGTTAGCTATAGCTAACTATGGTTAGGAGTCGAACTTGACCATGCTTATACTGCTGCTTCAAAATTCCTGGTGAGAGGAATACTCAAACTTAATAGAAAATAACCAGACACAACATCCAAATAATAAGAATTCAGGTTAACATGTAACTTTTATTATTACCTTTGAGATGATAGAAAGCATGATCAACAAGTTGAAATTTTGACCAATGTGGGAACCAGATGAAACTGACACTCTTTGTGAATGATGGGTATTCTCGACATCGACGCTGGAATTTATTACCACTTCCAACCACGAAACAAATACGAAAGTTATTCCTCACAGTTCTGAAACACATGAAAGTGGGGATCGTCATAAAAGCTATCAGAAGGCAGAAAATAAATCACAGAAAACAGCCAACTTATGCCAGCAAAACATTTTAAAGGGTCTCCGGCATGACATGAGCTAATGATTTCAGCTTATAATTCACATACAGGTTAAATTGTATCCAGTTTAATGACATTTATAACATCTAAGCTAAAATATTTGCTTGGGTGGTATGTGAATTACAATACTTGAATAGTTAAACACCACATGACCAGGCTACTGCTATTGCAATTCTACATGGGAAAACAATTACATAATTGAACAGATTAGTTACTTTTATCAATTTTATGCACGCATACACTATTATACCATATTTGCGTCAGTTCTCTGCTATAAAAATGTGAGGCATGAGCATCTTTAGCAGAGAGTGGTGTAACTACTAATATGTCACCTGAGAAAGAAGTCCCATGCAACATCTCTGGTGTAAGTGAGTCCAGCCTGTGTCACCTCTGTACGGATAGAGTTGATAATAGTAGTCTGTTCTTCATATGAGAATAGGTGACTGATGGAGCCACTAATGATAAACTCTAACAGATAGATTAGATAATCTTCATCTTGTAAGTCATCTTCTTGAACAAGCAGCATAACTCTGTCACCCTTAAAATCAAGTATAGTTAAGTTAGAGATAGATATATGATATTGACTGTTCAGAACTATATTCTGGCTAGTCCTGTGATTCCTTCACTCTGGGTGTTGGGAAGTCAAGCATCTACGTCTCGACTAGGACAGGCAATAGATTGCTAACTCAATAGCCGGGTCTGATCCCAACAGGAACCTTGTAGGCCATTCCTCCATTAAGGATCTCAGTGCAGGATTATTGGCATGACAGTTGCATCTAAGATACTAATACATGTTCCGCGGTATACCGAAATCAACTCTGATCCTACTTTATGTAAATGATTGGCGGGAGCAATTTATTCCATAGAATAGCCCCGGCTGGAACACTTGCTGCAGTAATAATGTCGAGTAAACAGTGACCATCACTCAGTGCAACAGTAAATCTTCAAATGTTAAGCATTCTTACTCAAACTTTCCTACGGGATCCTACAGAAGTTAACCAAATTTAATGAATTAGGTATTTGTCTGGCACCTCCACAGCCAATTCTAGAAAGGCCAAATAATCATAATCCAATTCATGGTGGGCGGATGAATTTGAAGTAGGTATGGCATCTCTACACTCAGCTCATACACTGTAACCCTAAAAGGAAGGGAGACTAGGGATTGGACAATGGACAGGAAAATAATGGGTTGGTCCAAGGGGTGAACAATTAGTCGCCTTGTTTTAATTATCCTGCTAGCATTTATGTTAAGATTAATATTTCTTTCCCTACTAAAGCAGGGAATAAACAGGACTCAGATTACTGATGATGGATCGTCGCTGAACCCAATCATGTAACGACACACCGGCAAATTCTAATTACATCGCACCACAATAATGTCAGGGATAATTTTTGACATCAGCCTATCTATTTTATTAAACAACATATACCTACAAGTCAAAATGATTGACCCAGTACTGGTCTATGTTTCTATACACAGAAAAAGCTTCAGCACTATAAACTGATCAGACCATCACTATTGATTCAAACTCTGATGAGTTTGCTATGCTGAGTGAAATGCCATAAAGATGAATCTCGAAACAGGGCCTGGAACAATCTACAGGTACACCCTCTGCCCTAACGATTTATGATAAGTGCCCCTTTTCCATCTTCTATATGTCTTGAACATAAAAACATAATGAGAAACATTCTCTCCTTTAATAAAACCATGTGTGCAAGGGCATATGGATATAAAATTAAGAAGGTAACCAAGACAACCTGAAAATATTAATCTGGGTCCTCCCTTCTGTGCATGCATGCATGCATGCATGTGCAGATAGATGTACACAATAAACTTTGGATGCAATCTTGTGTCCAGATGGATATGCATGTGCGTAAAGTGGTATCCAACAGTTGGATCCCCAAAAAATTATACAAATTGCAGAGAACAATCGCAGGACAGGTGCACACATACTCAGTTGGTGGTACCAAAGCTGCACCAAAAGGCTGATAAATAGCGGGCACAAATACAGTGCCAGGCATCCACCTGAAACCCAGGGCACGCTTACACCTATCATTATAATCAACATAATGATGATATGTGGAATTTGAATCAGTACTTTTCCTATGTCATGGATTGCACTGAACATATCAGTGGGGTGATTTTATCAACATCCCACAACACACCTATACCATGAAAAAACTAACACCGAGTTCCACCAACCTCATATACGTGTTTTGTTTGATCAAGACTTACAGCTGCTAAATTTTCAATCTAATTAGCCCAGTAGGCATTGAATCTGATTAGTCGTGTTTCTATACGAAACTAGTATAATTAAATAGGAGATAACTACAGAAAGAAAGAACATTAACCATACCTTGACACCAGCTCGATTGTACCCAGACACTAACTGCGTCTTAAATTGGTCAATTTCACATCCAGTATGACCGGTTAGCTGACTTGGCTGAATTCTCAGCACAGAAAAGCCACAAAGATTAGCTGCTAACTGTGCAATGATGGAACATCGACCAGCACAGCCTTCAGATACAAGAGTGGTATGACCCACTTCATGCGGTGATGCAATAGTCCTTGCAAGGCGACAGACTTGCTCTAAAACACTCTGCATAAAATAATAACATGAACATTCATTGGTGCAAGAAATACTAGTATTCAAATGTAAATATTTTACTTACCTGAGACATAAGATTAAAGTACAAGGTTAATAAGTTTATGGTCAAGCCTACCAAAAAATGACTTCTGTAGTAGTCTTGAGAAATGTTCAATTGCAAACCAAGAAAACAGTATTATGGAATACATATTGCTGAAATGTCAGCTACCAATGCTGTTTTTTAAAGAAATACTTTTCTCTTGGCCTCCAAACAGACATTATCTCCTCTTGACAAATTTTGATCGGTAAAGTGATGCAAAAAAAATGTCTAAATACATTTATTATCTAAGCAGGACAGCGCCCAGTCAAATTAGTTAAAAAATATCCAACAGCATGTTTATTAAATAGAAAAGCCATACAATTCATATCTGGCGGACTATTAAACATCTAAGACAAACTAAATCAAGTCAAACTTGACGTAATTGATTACGACGTCAGCCTATACATGACATAGTTAATTATGACATCATGTTATTGATGGATAAACTGAACAAAACATGTGCACCAAAACTTAAGAATTTCTTTAGAAATGAACATCATTGCATCATCCTCCAGACTTGTGCATACACATTTATGCAAACGTTTAAAAATATAATTGGATATGAATATCTGGATATGATGGAGAGCTATATTTCATGTCACCTATAAATTAACTGCCACTGTTTCAACATCTTTTGGCAAGAACATGATGAGACACCTACCTTATACAGTGCAATTTTAATCCTGGGATGTACTTTGTTGTACTCATCAACACCTCTGTCCATCAGAGATGAAACCAGCTCCATTTTAAAGATGGGTTTGTACATGTCCATGGCATTCTCAGTCTCGTTATTACCATCAGAGGCCTGATTGTTCAATCGACCGGCCGTCACAATGCCACTATCTTGTTCAGCCAAATTAGTGAACATTGGCTTATTGGGCTGAATCAACAACTGAATCTGAAACAATTATTTAACACACTACCTCAAAGCTGTGCCAATTTCAGCAATGATATGAACATCTGAGCCATTATTAAATTATTATTACATGTGTGTGTAAAATCGGTCATAGTTAAGATATTTATTAGACTGATTTTATGTACATAATTAAAGATCTGATAATGGTTGATGAAACTATTGTTTTTATTGTATTTAGCTCTATACTACATTCAACAAATTCTCTCAACACCAATTCTCTTGGAGGCTGATGTTTCAGAGGTCATGAAAATTGACAAATGAGCTAGTGACAATTCAACCTTGCACAAAGCGTTACCAAAAACGATACTTGAAGAATTGATGCAGAACATGTGGCACATCTCGCCCATATTAGAATATTCCAGGTTTTAATATTTTCTTTACAGTTAGAGGATAGATTTTTGTGAATGTATGATTACTGTATTCTGTGGCTGTAGTAGTAGAAACATCCTACAGCTAGAATTAGTCCTGCTTCGCTTTTGCCCACTGTGTCTTGTCCACAAACAAAATCTTTAGCTTCCTCAGGTCCATTCTTGACTTGAGTGTACCGAGTCCTGCTTTCTTGAGGTCACCTCATAGAATGCTTAGCAGATTTATGCAATGACGTCCTCTCCTGGCTTTGTATTTGCTGGCTCCCTGTAGGGAAAACTTCAAGGCTCGACGTATTACACACCTTGTATAGTGCATCATTGGAAATTATGCTGTCTGGTTATCGGTGTCCGGTGAAGGTGCGAAGGTGTTTGCGGTGGCAGGCCCCGAGTTTGTCCAGAGCTGCTGTTTGAGCTGCCCAGCTGTTACAGTTATACAGCATCAAGGATACGCAGGTTGCATTGTATAAACATAGTCTTTTTATCAAGGGCATCTTTGATCTACGATTCCATAGCTTTCAGAAGGACTGGAAAGCTATGTTCCCCGTGACGCAGCAATGTCAGCAGTACTGCAAAGCAGTGAGCCCAGGATTTTACTTTTCCTACATGGTTCGCCGCCACGAAGTGGGTCGTCATTTTCTATAGTTTCATGCTCTGTAGACAGGTATATGCGGGTGAATCAAAAAAGCATCCGCTTTTGTTTCTACGAGAATTCTTAATACTTACCAGATGTACTATTATGATAATGTCTATTATCTAGTCTAGCTCAAAATAAACAATTAAAACTCCGCACTCTCCTGGTCCTGCCCATACTGTGTCCGGGAATACCATAGCCGCAGGTACCGAGTCTATTCCCAATCACAGACAGATTCGTCTTATATTTGCCTTGGCAAACTGCGAAAGCAGCTCAGCCTCACCTCAGCGGGGCGGCTGAGGCAGGGCCATAGTACATCTGGTAAGTATTAAGAATTCTCGTAGAAACAAAAGCGGATGCTTTTTTGATTCTACTTCGAATAATACTTACCAGATGTACTATTATGATAAACTCCGGATTTCGACAGCCAGGAAATGCCGGTGGGAGGAGGTGAGGCTCGAACCAGCACTCATCAACCATCCAACAGAGAAGGTTGTGAAGAGACTAAAACCCTGGCATACGCTTGGGTTCTGCTATCTGACTCATAGAGTGCTAAACTTCCATGGTCTAGACCGCGCTCCCCCCCCTCTTTTGTCCGCACAAAACCAGAGGGATGTCCATGGGGATGCAACACCCACCAGACCCGTGTCAGCCCCAAGTCTCAGCTAGAGCAGTCCAGTAGAGTGCAAAGAAGCTACTACAACTTCAAATCTTTGAAAAAACTATCAGTATATCGATTAGATTTTCAAATTGGAATGAGTCTCATGTCTGTATGAGAGGATAAATATACTCTTGTACCAGACTATTCACTTACTCAGTCTGGTATTTCGACTGGAAGTAAATATATTTATAGTCACTTAATTAATGTAAACACTCACCATTTTTGAGTGGTCGATCTGTTATTGATCATCACAGGAGCTAGGCCCAATCCACGGTCGTACTCAGTCATGTGCATAGCGCTTGGTCAGTGTAGGAGACACCCTTATAAAGGGCCGATGATGCTGCTAGTGCTCGGACCTCATGGGCATTCGCACGATCAATCTGCTTTCCTGTAGCGATCTTGTGCGACATCTGAATAGCGTCAACTATCCAACGAGAAATAGTATCTTTCGAAGCACGTAAATGGGGAGCTTTGAGACATAACCACAGAGATTTCGGGTCGTCTCTCCACTCAGAAGTACGTTTCTTATACATCTTTAGACATCTGACAGGACACCAAGCACAAGAATTTGGGTCATGTCTAGTTAAACTTGGCAAATTGATCGGCTGTCCTGGATATTTAAGTGACTGATTCTTTGCCAGGAAACAAAGACGTGGAAGTAATCTTAAACCTTCACCCGTGACGACAAAACGGTCTTGTTCGGCAGAAAGCGCATGAATCTCGCTTCTCCTTCTCGCCGACGCTGCTGCAACCAAGAAAACTGATTTAATAGTTAACAGTTTAATGTCAATAGATCTAATCGGTTCAAAGGGAGCATGCCCTAAAACCTGTAGAACAAGAGATAGATTCCATGATGGGATAGGAATTGGCTGCCTAGGTCGCAGATTGCTCATTCCTTTGATAACTTCATTCAAGGTGTCATTCTCCGCTCCCCCAATGGTGAGACTAGGAATGACAGAAGCTAATGCAGACTTATATGCTGCTAGGGTAGAAGGTACAAGTTTGTCAACTTCGTATAAATGACAGATAAAATCTGCTACGTGTTGAACAGATGCAGAAAAGGGATCAATATCTCTTCTCTCACACCACTGTGCAAATTTGTTGATTCTATAATTATATGTTTTTGTGGTTGAAACTCTTCTGGCCGAAGCACCAAACTTCGCTGCTTGCTCAGAAAAGCCACCCTCAATTGCACGCTGCTTGACAACATCCATGCAGTCAATTTGAACATTTCTGGTCTGTCGTGAAGGTACAGACCCTTGTTCTGAGAGATTACATCTCTTGTGTCTGGAAGAGGGATTGGACTGCTGACCAGAAGGTCCAGCAGATCCGTAAACCATGATCGGCCTGGCCAATAAGGAGCGATCAGTAGTACTTGGCACATCCCCTCTCTTATCTTTGCCAGAACTTTCGGGATGAGAATTGTTGGAGGATACGCATACGTGTACATTCCCTTCCAACTTATCGCCAGTGCGTCTACTGCTAGAGCTAACGGGTCCGGGATCGGTGACACGTACGTGACCATCTTTGCGTTTTTCTTCATTGCAAATAGGTCGACATTTGACTTGCCCCATTGTTTGAATAGAACCTCCGCTACCACTTGGTTGAGCTGCCATTCCGTCGGACGACAAACCGTCCTTCGACTGAGAGCATCCGCTAAGATGTTCAATCTTCCTGGAATGTGTGCTGCCCGAAGAATAATATTCCTCTCTTGGCACCACAGCAGAAGGTTCCAAACCATCATACACAACTCCGGTGATCTTGTCCCGCCCTGGCGGTTCAAATAAGACACCACTGTTGAGTTGTCTGTCCTTACTAGGACAATTTTGTCTTGAACTAGACTCTCGAACTTCTGCAGTGCTAATACCACCGCTAATAGCTCGAGCACATTGATATGTTTCTGCGCATTGGTCCGATCCCATTCCCCTGACACTGACTGATTGTCCAATACCGCTCCCCAACCTGTCAACGATGCATCCGTGAATATGGACATCTGAGGTTGAGGAGGTTGTAGAGGAACACCTCGCAGGAGATTCTGTTCTGACAACCACCACTGAAGGTGGAATATCAATGGTTCTTTTACTGGTATTCTCAGAGATAACGGATCTGTTCTCTGTGACCAGAACGACATCAAATACATCTGAATCGGCCTGCGCCTGAGCGCCGCATATGGCACCACCTTCTCCAGAGATACTAGTAAACCGAGTATTCTGAGAAATTGACGCGCCGTCAGATAGGCTCCTAGAGAAACTGACTCCAATACTGCAATCAGGTTTCTGACTCTGCTCTCCGCCGGAAAAGCTACGCCGTCCCTGAGATTGAAAAAAATTCCCAGATAAACAAACTCCTGGGATGGAGTCAGTTCTGATTTCTCTAGATTCACAATCCATCCTAGCTTCTTCAATAAGTCTAGGACTACCTTCAGATTGCTGCGCAGTGACTGGATTCCCCGCCTTTAGCAGCCAGTCGTCTATGTAAGTGTGAACAGCTATGTTTCTCCTGCGAAGTAAAGAAGTCATGGCGAGAACCACCTTGGTGAAGACCCTCGGAGCCGTGGTCAGGCCGAATGGAAGAGCATTGAATTCCCAAACACTGTCTTGGAATGCAAACCGCAGGTACTTCTGAAAGGGAATTGACATTGGAATATGAAAATAAGCATCCTTCAGATCTATTGATACCGCCCACATGCCTTTCCTGAGCCCTGTCATCACCGCTGCTACCGTCTCCATCTGAAACCTGGGAGAAAGAATAAATTTGTTCAACGGTTTGAGATTGAGAATTGGTCTCCACCCTCCGGTACGCTTCGGAACTAGGAACATAATCGAATAGAAGCCCAGTGATGACTGATCGGCGACCAGGTGAATCGCCTTCTTCTGACGAAGCGATTCTATCTCTGACTGAATGGCAACTAGACGGTCTAATTCCCTTGGAATAGGAGTCCATATTGGAGTCGAGGTTAACGGAACTAACGATTGATGGATGAGCCAGTCCGGATCGTAGCCGTTTCTTATCCACTGACAGACTAAATAGTCGCGCACGACCTGTTCCCATTGGCTTAGGAATAGCTGAAGTCTGCCTCCGACGGAAGGAATCTGCACACAGTTGTCGGTCGAGATTAGCCGACAAGACGCTAAATCGCTTGGGTGAAGATTCTCGACTCCATTTGTTTCCAAAGCCGCCGGTATTGATTCCGCCGGAAACCCGTCAGGAACGAGCCCCACGGCCGCCCCGCGGCTTCTTGTGGTATGACGGTCCGGAACCGCCGCCACGACTCCTTACGGTAGCCGCCACGGCCCGAACCGCCACCCTTCCTGTCGTCCTCATACGGCCTCTTACTAGAGGGCTTGAATGTGGACGAACGGCCAGGCCCTTGTGCTCCGGATGACCCATGGGCATCACGGGCAGAAGGACGGAAGGGCGATCTAGGACGCTGCCTCTGCTGCTCCTGTCGGTGTTGACGGTAGGACTGTTGCGGCTGAGTCCTCTTGGTCGACTTCCACGACTTGCCGACCACGTTTTGCTCCGCCACCATCGATGCAACTTTAGAAAGCGCTTGTCGTGCCGAGCCGCCGAACAAGCCTGGACCTATGAAAGGTGCGGAAGATAACGCTGCCCTCATTTCCGGTCCTGGTTCCACACAATCGAGAACCATTCTCCGTCGCTCTGCTAAAGTTCTTGTGATCACCCTGGCCAGGCAATCCTGAGACAGGCGCATGGTGTCCCGAACAACTCCGGGAGCAGCCTCTGGCACCTGTCCGCCTTCCGCCGTGCAGTCCAGCATACCCTGCAAGACGGTACACCCGTGCGACAGCGCAGCCATGGCTGCCCTAGCCGCATCCTCAATGAGCGTGAGCTCATTAAACGGGTCTTTGTTGGTCTGGGAAACCAACGGACGTGACCGCCCCTTGGCCTACCCAGCCAACGGCCTATTCAGCGCCTCACGTTCCGCAACGGAAAGCCGTGGAACTCTGGCGTACTGATGATAGGCCTGCTCCGGAAAACGGACCCTACTCCTTATCCCCTTCGGGGCCTTGGGCAACGCATAGTCTGGCTGAACCAGACGATATGCCGCAACTTCCAACATGTCAGAAGTCTGCGTGTCCAAGGGGAGTGTAGGCATGGCCGAAGAGCCACTGGACAAAGCGCTAGCCGCACGCTCTGACATCCGCTCCATTGCCGGATCGCGCTGAGATCCTAGATCCGATGCCAACCCGAGACGATTGGTCATCCATCCAAGGACCTGCACCCATTCAGCTTCGGTGCAGAAAGCGGAATCGTCCATTAAAGAACTCCCGTTTTCATCATCCCTCTCTCCCTTAGATGAGAGGGCCACCGACGATCCTTGCTGAACGCTACGATAAACGTCTCTGCCAGGACAGAGCGCATCCATAGCGCGACTACCAGCGGCACCAGTATCCAACGAACCGCCGGATACGGATTCTCCGCAGTCCATCGGCTCCAACACGGGATCCGGGACTACGACCGCCTCAATCACGGCTGGCACTGTCACTCCGATAGGAGCCGCGCCTAACGCCGTCGGGATAGCCTTTGGAACCGCAAACCACGGCTCCGCCGGCATATCCGGTTGCACAAACGACGGATGAAAAATGCCCGACGGAACGTCGACATCACCATCCGCCTGGCAAACCCGTACAAATCCCGAGGGAGACCCCTGGGACGTACTAGGCATTGCCGACATTGACAGATCCGGCATGCCGGAATCTTCCATCAACAGGAATTCTTCCTCCTCTACCGACGGCTCTTGAGCCGAGGACAGAGAAGGGTCAGGTGCATGACCCTCAGCAGAACTAGCCGAACCACCTAATGGTTGCCCTGCACCAGCTTGCCTCACCGGGCCCGTGGACTGTAATGAATCAAACATGGCCTTGAACTGGGCCGCCCATACGCCCAGTGCTGAATCCATCCTCTCATTCAGCCGACCTTCCAGTCCAACCAACGATGCTTGCTGCCGCTTCACTGCCTTATCCTTCTCTATACGCTCCAGCCTCGCCCGTCGATCCCTGTCAAACTCAGCCACCATTGCCGACGACCACTTGGCGCACACATCACACGGGCTTCCGACCTTACACCTCGCACACGCCACACAGTGATGACCCAGATACTTCCGTTTCATGAACCTGTTGCACTTCTGGCACAACGTATCTGGGTTCTTCGGTTTCTGCGAACACAGAGAAGACAAGTGATGACGAGCAATACGCACAATAGACTTGATAGTTAAGATTTCTTAAACACATTAACTTCTCTTAAATTAATGATAACAAGTCTTAGGCAGGAAATATTTGAAACTTTTTTGAGTGAAAAAATTTTTTAAAAACACAACTTAGCCTTTAACTAACGTTAAATAACCAAGAATAAATCGCCGATCACTACAAACACCCTCGACAACTAAGCGAGAGCTAATATCGGCGACAACAGAGTGCCTGGATACACCAAGGCAAGAACGACATAATTCATGGGCGCCGCCATCTTGGCCAAGGACGCATCCATCTTAGAGGAACCGAGTCGCAAGAGAAATTTAACCGAGTACCCGAATTAAAACTAAAAGTCAACGGGTACAGAAGCGACTCCAACAATGGCTAACATTATAAAAAATGTGGCAATTTAAGGAAATTTCAAACAGTCATTATGGCACGAATGTATAAATTCTAGATTGATACAACCTGCCCCTGTGATGATTTTCCGAGTTCCTCCATAATTCCAGCGATGTAATCGTCCAACACAACTGATTAACTGCTTAAATTGCAAAATTTGAGCACTCTAAAAAAACACGACTTTGAAAAAGCGCAAAATAGACGAATCTGTCTGTGATTGGGAATAGACTCGGTACCTGCGGCTATGGTATTCCCGGACACAGTATGGGCAGGACCAGGAGAGTGCGGAGTTTTAATTGTTTATTTTGAGCTAGACTAGATAATAGACATTATCATAATAGTACATCTGGTAAGTATTATTCGAAGTAGAACTCTATTTTGGATTCATTCATAGTCTCAAATTTTAGTTTGCTTGCATATATATATATATATATATAATCACTAACCTGTTCATCATCTGTGAATTCTTTCTTGACAGCGTTCACAAAGGCTTGCCGGAATCTACGATAGTCTACGTCTGTTACCATCCTAGAGCCATACACCCACTGACATTCATGTTCCCATAGTAACAATACATTCTCCTTGTTACAGCCAATTGCTAAAGACAGACATAAGTTTCTGAAAATGTTAAAAGAATATACTTTTACGATCTGAAAATACATCCCAGATAGAGTCAGTAACTGGAAATTACATGGAACATGAAAATGGAGAGTCATAGCTTTACAACAATGGAGCCGATATTAAGGATTATAATTACTATTTTATAATAATCTTTTCCTGTGCTAAACTGAGATATATATTTATTGTGCCATCTTAGTTATTATTATTCTTATTAGTTATAATAAATCTCTCTCCACTGACAACAATGGATAAATGTAACATTCAGTAACTTTGAAGATTGTCTATATAATTTGTGACATGCTGATATGCCTCAACTAAATGTATACATTTTAAACCATAAGTAAACTAAGAAACAAATTCTTGAATGCCATTCCCTTTTATGTGACAACAGGTATCAAATTTTGAAATAATATCAGCAAAATCATGTCCAATAGGCACATCATGTTTTCTTCGACCAGCTCTATAACACTGGACCTTTTGAAAACAATATGATAAGGGGTAAGCTGTGCTTGAGAGGGATCATAAGTATCATTCTGTGACGTTCATACTTATATCTCTGTGCCAACTTTTGGCGATCATAAGAATACTTGCAGCTCGATGGAGACCATTAATCTCCAAACAAAGGTAGAGCGTGAAGCAGAATCAAAACATTTTACCCAGAATTTCAATATACTTGGTGTTAAAGGAACTAAATATTTTAAAACTTTAATATTTGGAAAGAAAATTTGCGTTGCCGATCAGATGTCTTTGTAAGTCAGAATGATTTTAACAACAGCATAGAACATGTATAACAAAGGATTAACTAAACTAGCATTTAGGAAGCTTACTTGAAAATCATGGTCAGATCTCTTATTGTGAATATGTAATGACATCTATGAGCTGTTGGTAGGAACATGGATCGGAGTCTGTCCTGTAGCTCCAGACTGACTAGGACAATAAGATCCAGTACCTCTTTTACAGCCTCTTCTTCCTCTCGCACTACATGCTGCACCTATACAAATGTAAAGAAAAACTAATTTATTAATTTTTTTATCACCTGGATGACTGACAAAAATTACATTATTTAATTAATCTTCACTTAAATTTCACATAGATCATTAATATGAACACACTATTAAACAGTGCTTAATTCTTCTGTATCTAGAAATTCATTATGAAATAAATAATATAATCATAGCAGGCATTAGTAAACCTTTAGTAGAACTCCAATTACCATGAAGCAAATTAAACATTAGAATGATAATAATGATGATATAGACTGTTACTCATTTGAGCACAAAAAATACTTATGACATTTCAATAATATACTTTAAGTAGAAGTTAAGTGGTCGTCATGGCATATGAATGGATGGATGGGCTGATACACCTTTCCAAAATAGACATACTGTAAGAAGTTAAGTTATTGAACAAAAATGTGCATGCATCAGAAGGTGATGAATAAACAATGTAAAATGTCAATAAAGTGGGTGTAAAACTGGTACATGTGATTCATGTTATCATTATTGACAGGCTAATATGGTACATGTGATTCATGTTATCATTATTGACAGGCTAATATGGTACATGTGATTCATGTTATCATTATTGACAGGCTAATATGGTACATGTGATTCATGTTATCATTATTGACAGGCTAATATGGTACATGTGATTCATGTTATCATTATTGACAGGCTAATATGGTACATGTGATTCATGTTATCATTATTGACAGGCTAATATGGTACATGTGATTCATGTTATCATTATTGACAGGCTAATATGGTACATGTGATTCATGTTATCATTATTGACAGGCTAATATGGTACATGTGATTCATGTTATCATTATTGACAGGCTAATATGGTACATGTGATTCATGTTATCATTATTGACAGGCTAATATGGTACATGTGATTCATGTTATCATTATTGACAGGCTAATATGGTACATGTGATTCATGTTATCATTATTGACAGGCTAATATGGTACATGTGATTCATGTTATCATTATTGACAGGCTAATATGGATGCATAAACTTTTAACCCTATAACCCTCAAATTAGCGCAAGAAAATTTCAATTTTCTCATAAAACATATCCATTTGGAGAAAGTGGTAAATTTTCAAAAATAGTCTAATCTTGGTCTGCAAATGTACATTTCTTAAGACCATTTCACAAGCCATTTTTAACAGACAGTGATAAAACCTTTAAATGATTAAGCAGTAAAACGGGAACTGAATAATTCTTGTAACAAGTCAGCTCTAATGATTAAATGAGATACTAAATATGCATGTAATGTGGCACCTTTTCATGATGAATGCCCAGGTAATGTCCTGCAGAAGTACTGGATGAAGATGGTGCAGACATCTCAGGTGTAACAAAATGAGTATGTAGCAAGGTACTAAAGATACTGTGAAGCTCGTTTGCACTACAAAAGCAAAATATATGATTATTATCTATCTCCTTATTGGGTAGGTGTAGTTCACGCAATGAAAAAGAAAAGAACAGTGGAGCTTCATGATTTTATATTTACATAATTCAAGCTCTGTACTATTCAAAGGCACTAAACGAAATCAAGGATTTCTTTTTTCACGAGAGAGTTGATACTTACCTCCCTAATACTTTTGATATTGCTAAATATTGGCTTTCACTCAATAAAACACTCAGATTAAAAACAGTTAGGTGCCCCTACTGAGCAGGTAGTCAGAGGTAGTCCGGCGGATGCCAGCCCCACCACCGTGCATGCGCCGACTACTACTTCCTCTGACTAATTTATTGGCTAACACATGCAACTACCAAGAGCCTGAAGACCGAGCCTCTGTGGGGTAGAGAGGCCGGGTCCATATCTAGGGAGGTAAGTATCAACTCTCTCGTGAAAAAAGAAATCCTTGATTTCTTTCACTTCAAGAGTATACTTACCTCCCTAATACTTTTGATATTGCCAGAATTCGAAAGTGAATCTGGCGGGAGGGAGGCGAGGTCAAAAGACCAGCTCTTCCCTATACGCTTTCACGCGTTTAAGGCACTTATGACGTCTGAAATGTGTGAGAACACAGTCAGGATTTGACAAACCATCGGATAACACAACCGATGCATGAGAGATGACCGAATGTCATATGCGCTCCCCCCCCCCCCCTCCTGGGAGGAAGACTAGATGACCTCAATGTCCTATACGCTCTCTACGTACTAGTGCCAAGTACTATAGGACAGAGACGAAAAGGCTACATTTTCGTATACTCCCTATGATGAACCACCTCCCACATAAACCATCACCATATTAATAATAATGGGTAACGTGACAATACAAGTAACAATGAACAACACATGAACAAGACTGACCTTGTTGAACTTGGAAGCTGTCATCATGATCCCAGTAGAGAAGCCTGATGCAGTCCCGACAAGTGGTTGTTACCATCGCTAAATTGCGAAGTATATAAGCAATGCGGAAGCACTCCTCCCAAAATGTAAAAGCGATTAATGTTTCAAAATCGACAAGGCGAGAGGGTTAGAGGTGTCACGGAGGTAATGGTCTGTAAAACTTGACTCACAGTGCCACTGAGCCACGGATATAATGTCATCCACAGGGACCCCACTAAACAGGGCAGTGGATGCCACGACACCGCGGACACTGTGAGCCTGGGCCACATCAACCTGTCTCCCGGTGGCGGATTTGTGACAAAACTGAATACACTCCACAATCCACCTAGAAATGGTGTCCTTAGACGCCCTGCCATGGGGTTCAATATATGACAACCATAACGCTGATAGGTCGGTACGCCACTCCGAAGTACGCTGTTTGTACCGGAGCAGCGCCCGGACGTGGGACCATGCTTTAGAATTAGGATCATATCTAGTTAAAGATGGCAAAAAAATAGGTTGACCTGGATATTTCAATGACTGATTCTTAGCCAAGAAATTAATCCTAGGTAGAAGCTTAAGGCCTTCCCTTGTAACCACAAAACGGTCATCCTCGGCTGATAAGGCGTGAATCTCACTCCTACGCCTTGCCGAGGCCGCAGCAATTAAAAATAAAGTTTTAAGCGTTAACATTTTCATAGAAATGGAACTATGTGGTTCAAAAGGCTTATCTCCTAGTACCTGAAGCACCAGAGATAAACTCCAAGACGGAATCAGTGGAGGATTCCTTGGTCTTAGATTGCCCATGCCTTTAATTAATACATTTAATGTACTTACTTCATCACTCCCCCTATTAGCCAAGCAAGGGATAACAGTCATTAATGCTGATTTGTAACCAGCAATAGAGTTAGGCTTGAGGCTATAGGCATCATATAGGTGACAGAGGAAATCAGCCACTACCTGAATAGATGAGTCCATTGGATCAATACATCTTTTTGAGCACCACTCTGCAAATCTGTTGATTTTATAATTATATGCTCTGGAGGTTGACCCCCTCCTGGCTTTGGCCATAAACATGGCCGCTTGCTCAGAAAAGGCCTCCTTAATTCTAGATTCCTTGACGACATCCACGCAGTCAATCTGAACATTGACGGATTGTCGTGAAGGGCCTTGCCCTGGAAGATAAGGTCATCCATCAGAGGCAGAGGAACCGGACTCCAGACCAGAAGGTCCAGCAGATCCGTATACCACGATCGGCTTGGCCAATCCGGGGCGATCAGAAGCACTTGGCACTCCTGCTGCCTGATTTTCTGAAGCACCTTTGGAATCAGGATTGCTGGAGGGAATGCGTATGCATACATTCCCCCCCAGCTGATAGCTCACGCATCTGTTGCGAAAGCGCTTGGGTCTGGAATCGGAGAGACGTACGTCGTCATCTTCGCATTCTTCTTCGTTGCGAACAAATCGATGTTGGGTTTCCCCCAATGATCGAACAGACGATCCGCCACACATTGATTTAGTTGCCATTCCGTGGGTAAAACACTCATCCTTCGGCTCAATGAGTCTTCTAGCAGATTTAGCCTTCCCGGAATATGAACTGCCTTCAAGGTGATCCCATGATCTAGGCACCAACAAAGCAGTTTCCATGTCATCATACAGAGACTGGGCGACCTCGTTCCGCCCTGGCGGTTTATATAAGTCACTACTGTTGAGTTGTCTGAACGAATTAGAACAATCTTGCCCTGAACTTTCTGTAAGAAATGTTCCAGGCCCAGGACTACTGCTCTTAGCTCTAGTAGATTGATATGTTCCTTGGACTGATCCAGATCCCAAAGCCCTGATATTGTGGACTCTTCCAGACAAGCTCCCCACCCCTCCATCGATGCATCTGTATACACAGTCACCTGAGGGTGGGGAGGGGTTAGCAAAACCCCCGGCAAGAGATTCTCTGTATTCAACCACCATTGCAGGTGGTGAATCAGAGGCGCCAACACTGACACGTTCGAGTCCAGCGAACCTGAACTCTGGGTCCACTGTGTCATGAGAAACAACTGGATCGGGCGCCTGCGCAAGGTGGCCTGCGGAATGACTGGTTCCAATGAAACCATCAACCCCAGCATTCTCAAGTAAACCCGTGCCAGGACATGACGACTGTCGCACACCGACTGTATTACTGAGATGAGTCTTTGACCCCTCTCCTGAGTGGGATAAACATATCCCCTCTCCAGATCGAAGAACATGCCCAGGTAAACAAACTTCTGGGATGGAGTTAGCTCTGATTTTTGGAAATTGACTATCCAGCCCAAGTCCGTGAGAGTTTTCAAAACAATCTCCAGATTGGCCGATAACATTTCCCGGGTGTGTGCTTTCAACAGCCAGTCGTCTATGTACGTGTGGACTGCTATGCTTCTCCTGCGGAGGTATGCAGTGATCGCGAGAACCACACGGGTGAAGACCCGAGGAGCCGTGGAAATTCCGAAGGGTAATACCCTGAATTCCCACTGTCTGCCCTGGAATGCAAATCTCAGGAAGCGACGGAAACTCCTCTCTATGGGAATGTGGAAATAAGCATCCTTCAAATCTATTGACGCTGTCCACTTTCCTCGCTCTATCCCCGCCAACACCGAGCGCACAGTCTCCATCTTGAAACTGGGCGTCTCTATGAACTTGTTCAATGGCTTAAGGTTGAGAATTGGCCTCCACCCTCCGGTGTTTTTCGTTACTAAGAACACGGTTGAATAGAAGCCCGGGCACCTCTGCGCCGGCTGAATGGCTTCCTTTTGTACGAGGGAATTTATTTCCTCCTCTATACACAACCTTTGATCTGGATCCCTCGGAATCGGAGTCCAGATCGGCACGAGAGACAGTCGCGATGGCGGGCCTGTCATCCACTCGGGACGATACCCGACTGAAAGCCATCGCAAGACTAAACGGTCCTGAGTCAACCGCTTCCACTCTGGCAAGTGGCCGGCCAAACGGCCACCCACCGGTCCACCTAGGGAGAGAGGTGGACATAAGGAGTGCGAGAGTGGCACTGTCTTCTCGGCCTGAAACACCGGAGTGGTTCCCACCGCGGTAACCGGCCCATCAGGCCCGATTACCGCGACCAGATCCCCGCGCGCCACGCCCAGCACCGCGCGCACCACGGTGCGCGGGTGGCTGCCTGGCTGGCTGCGCCTGGGGAGCCTGCACCCCCCTCGCTGCTGGCCGAATCGCACGCAGCCTAGACCGACGCTGCGCTGGTGGCTGGCCTCTGACCTGGCCAGCGCCACCTCGAGCCTGCAGGGGACGATACGCAGGGGGTGCTGCGCGAACGCGCTCCCGCCGGAGCACCTCAAACTGCTCACGCAGCGCCCTCTGGTTGGTGACCAGAGTCACCGTCTCCTGGAGGTGCCTACATCCCTCACCTCCAAAGAGACCAGGACCTGTCATAGGAGTTCGCAGCAGCCTATTATACAGGTTCTGGGATGGGCACAGATTGTCAAGGGCAAACGTGCGCCTCGCCCGGACACTCCTGGTCACCACCCGCGTCAAACAGTCCAGAGCCAGGTTGATACCATCCTGGATGGCTCTCTGGACTGTGACCGGGCTTGGCTGGCGTGAAGCGGATGCTGTTACCACCCCCTGTAACAGCTGGGAGATGTGGGACAGAGCAGCAATCGACGCTCTCCCACTCTCCTCCGCATCACACAGCGCGGTATTAGCCGAACGCAACGCGTTCGAGCACAGGACACCCGTGTCAGAACGGGAGCCTGGCCGCGCATCTTCGCCCAAAGCCGCGCGATCATCTACGCTGGGCTTAGGCACCACACCGTACCGCTGGTAATCCAGTGGCACGATGCGGCAATGCCTAGCCACCTCGCGAGAGGCCTTCGCGAGACGCCCATTCGCCTTAATGGACGTCTCTGCCGCCTCGAACATGTCAACGACATGCTCAGCCAGCGGCAGAGATAGCATAGCGGTGGCCGTCGGCTTACCAGCTAACCACGGCCTATGGTCACGCTGGCTCGCCGACTGCTCCACGGGCAGATCTGGCCGAACACTTACCAGCCACTGGCAAGCGTCCGACCAATCCTCCTCCGTGGCTAACTGCGAGCGCTCTACTAGACGAGGGCCTTCGTCTTCCTCCTGAGCGCACGCAGTTGTACTAGACGGCGGATATGCTGATACCCCTGGCAAGCCAGGGAAAGCATGCGGGCCCGAAAGAACAGGCATACTAAACTCCCTGGCTTGACCAGGAGCAGGCGCCGTGGTAGAGCGCGGGGTAGACACCGCCCCACCACGGCCCTGGCCAGCACCAGCGATACTCTCGGCAAGCCGAGGTACGCGGTAACCGTGGCCATCAGCACCGCCCAGGGTCACCTTCTGGACCGTGAATTCTACTCCTGCATGAGTAGAACCATGGAACATGTCGCCTGTATTCCCCGCGAGGGGTGCACAGACGTCGTACTCCATGGCCACGTCCCCAGACGGCGACCCTAGCAGGTAATCCTCTTCCTCCTGGCCAGAAAGGTTAGGCTCCGGGTCAGCAAAGAGAGCTAACCCGGACTGGCCAGGGAAGGTGCCATAGGAGGCTTTGACACCCGCGGCGCGCGGATACCCAGGGTCTGATGAGCAGACCGCGGGTCCCAGCAACAACCGTTGTCCACGGCCCCTCGGCGCGGCACCAAGCCTGCTGCCAGGGTCGTGGACCGCCCCCATCAACGGGGCCACCTCTGAATCCCCCTCGAACAACGGAACGGACCTATGGAACTCGGATTCAGAGGCGGGGATCACCTGCTCCGAAGCAGATGCCGAGGACAACAAAGGACCTGGCCCAGGAAGCATGCTGCGAAGCAACTCTGGGACCAAATCCTTTATTGTCCTCTGCATCTCTCCCAACATTTCGGACCGGAAGGCCTCCATATCCACCGCGGATGAGGCCTTCCTCTTACCTTTCTTACCACCCTCTTTCTTCGCCTTCCTCTCCTCTTCCACCACCTTCTCCCTTGCCTGTAACGACAAAAAATCAGCCATTAGCTCACCCCCCCCCCCCCCCCACTGCTTACAGACATCGCATTTTAGCAATGGTCCACAGGGACTGCAGCTAAAACACAAATGCGGTGCAAAACGGTCCTTTAAAAACCGACCACAGGACGGGCAACCAGGCCTCTGAAACAGGACAAAGGACGAGGACAATGAGCAAGATAGTTACGGTTAGAAAACTCAAAACCAAACTAAAAGAGAGGGACAGGATCATAAAGATCACTAATCAAGAAGAAACCAGCGTTGGATAAAACTTTAAATGTTAATAAAGCGCAAGGCCGATTATGACGTCATCAATCCCTTAACAGAAATTAATCGGTCTGCAACCATCATCCAAGTGCACGGACGAATTGTATTCATAACTAGAACATCCGCAAAAGGATATTCAGACTACACATCATCAGATACAGAATGATAACAATGGTAAAAAAACAGTCATTATTTTTTCAAATAATTCATATTACCTCATATCATTAATTAGATACCTGACACCATGTATAGACAAACCATCCACCGTGATGCACTGGAGCACTCCACCAAGACTACGCCTCTTCCTTCTCTCCGCCTTGGGGGAAGGAATTGGATCAAGAGGGCAAAGTGAGAAGACCTTTATAGTAAGCCTCCAACTCACTGACATAGACTTTTTGGTTAGATAACCCAACAGTATTAGTAGGAAATGGAACCGTGGTGGAGAGAAACAAACCCTCCTGTGCTGAGAAGTCCACCAATAATCCAAACTGATACCTGTGGACATAAACACAAAGAGGATTTAGTCTTATAAAGCACCGTGTTGGAAAAACCCAACTCAAACAGGCGCCATCACGGTAAGCGCGAGTCCCGGAAACACATTACACCGGGGCAAAAACTCGCTAGAATATCATTGAAATCACCTGATAAAGAGCTCCAGTCCCCTCCACTGGTGAATTCGTTCTCTCTGACATCTTTCCTCAATAGAATTGAACTCAACAGACGTGCAGATAACTGCAAGCACATGTGAACCCTTTGCCAATAAATTAGCAAAGAGGAAGTAGTAGTCGGCGCATGCGCGGTGGTGGGGCTGGCATCCGCCGGACTACCTCTGACTACCTGCCCAGTAGGGGCACCTAACTGTTTTTAATCTGAGTGTTTTATTGAGTGAAAGCCAATATTTAGCAATATCAAAAGTATTAGGGAGGTAAGTATACTCTTGATGTGAAATCAATGGACCTTTCCATTTTAAGCTATGCCCTGCCCATCCAGCCCTAAAAATTTCAAATATTTGCGAGACCCATTTTTGGGTCCCGTGTTTTCAGGTCTGCATAACCAATTGTTCGGTTGCGCAAAATCCGTTTGCGTAACCAATTGGTTGCGCCATTTTTTTTATCCAAACCTGCTTTATCTGAACATATTTCATCTGTTTATTAAGTTAATAATGAATTTAAAGTGCATGTTGCTGAATTATCATTAGCATATTGATTACAGCATGGACTTATCCACCAATTACCTAATTTACAGATAAAATATGTTTAGTTACTCAACTATTGACCTCATAATCAATTACATCACATATAGGTTGATGTCATCAGTCACTATTATAATTGACAGACAATACTAACTCTCATAGTAGTCTGTTAGTAAGTATTAATTGTATGTCTTTGCAATTTAATAAACATTCTGTTGATTGTTTTGAGGGGAAGTTTGTTTCAAAGTATTCACCAAGTTAGCTGTATAGTTACCAGGAAATTGAGATTCTGGGACAAAGCTTGGAGCATAACTTAGGTAGAAATGGGTGGGGAATGACTAAAAGTGGATTCATCCATTGTGATATAAGTACTGTAATATTTCTCAAGTAAATTTGTCAAAAAGCAGATTGAATTTTTGTTTTATGTCCATTCATTCGTTCCATTTCCAGACCAAGAAGAATATTTTGGAAAATTTACCACTGAAATTACAAGCTCGATAACAGAGCCAGTCATTCAGTGTTAAGTCTCCAAAAACAATACTCCTTTGGTCTGCAAATGTACATTTTCCCTGCCAAAATATCAGTATTTGTATGACAACACTCATTGGTAACATTTTACCAGCTTGCAACAATTTCAGGGTTCATACACCTTGGGCACAATAAAATTCCATACTTTTTCCAAACATATATTTCAAAATTCCAGACCCACTATAATAATTAGTGACTAATGACCCAATAAATATCTTAACACCCTCCTCCCACCCCACCCACAAACCCCACTACAAAAACAAAGAATTGAATATCTTACATTGTTGTGGCTTACCTAGTTGAGCAACCCTCTCCAGCCCACCCACCACCACCTTGAAAGCAATGGCTTCCAGTCATATTATTTTCAAAATATTTAAAAGAATATGCTTTAATTTGTAAAGAATTCCACCTGTATCAAAGAACTACCATCTTAATTGACCCAAAAACAACAGGGGTTGAAATGTTTATAAAATTGTACCTGTGACTGGTAGATTTTTTTCTAACTGTTACCAAATATGTGTACTTGTACAAGCACTAGCAGCGTATATTTCTAATATAAAACAATAACCTGCATGTCCGCCACAATAAAAAGCGTAACCAGCTCTAAGGTATTTAGTAGATAGCTTGACCCTTCTTAACTTGTACGCTTTAAACTGACAATTTAGTGAAAATGCGATTTACTTGAAAATAAGAGTTACTACGCACTGGTTTTCCTGACATATAGTCCTGTTTTCTCGGTCGCTCCAAAGCAATGAAACACTTAAATATCGGGTGGTATTACTGTCAGAACCTTCCAATAATAATATATTGGGTCATATAACCCGTCAAAGTGGGCGCTAACATATTGCTTTACCGCATTTAAAAGCGGCACAGTGACTAGATTTTTTGTTCGCCATTAGCCATCAATATTAATCGCGAGAGTCGCACAGAGATTGGTTGAAATAAATGTGATTAATTCGTTATGAATGATGAGGCATGTGATCAAAATTTTACTACGATAATTTTCATTCAAGCCTATTGAAATCAGATATCCAGCGAACCAATCAGTGCGCATTATCGAGTGTTATTAACTAAGACTGCGCAGTCACGCGAGACATTTCTCATTACCGATGTATTAGCAGACCCCCCTCTAGGCTGATTCGTGACATAATTTTTATTGTTGAAATTAGTAACCGGGATCGTGGCATTCTGTAAGAATGGAATGTTTATGTTTTTGGAAGCGTTTATTTACGAGAATCCAGTTGGATTCCCATATTTTTCAATTTCGGGAATATTACGAAAATCCCGTCGAATTTCGAGGCCTGAATTTTTGTGTGTCATGGACAAATACACACTGACACAGTAGCTAGGATCTATGAATGTAACAGTTTAACTTAACAGATAAATTCTTAAAGAGCTGTCTCTACAAGCCAACTGAAACTCAAGGAGAATATACTGTGAGACTCACTCAACAATGCATGTCTTCCTAGGTTATATCGGGATCCAATTGCGTATATAAAATAATACGTCGGGAACATGCAAGCCGACGGTTGCACGTACTTGCATGCAACGGTTTATAATTGAACAGTCCATTATTGATGCATAACGTGTAGCGAGCCTAGTTCCCGGTCTATGTAGTAATGCTAGCAGAAATACAACGGAAGTTTTCTCTGACACATGCACGCTGTCGCTTATTTATTGACAGACAGATGTTATCGATCTTTTAGATGTTTGAAAATGCTAAATTCTGTTGTAAATAGTATGCGTCATATCAAAAAGTTGTTGAAACTTTTCTGTTTTCCACAATCAGAGATAACTACCATTCTGGGCTTTTTGTCACTTACGCGACCATTTTTTCGTCCACGGTAATTTTACTTCACGTAACCGACACGCGAACGAAACGATCGTTTGCGCCAAATTTTGAGGGCTGCCATCTCTAGCTAAGCTCCACCCACACCTCTGAACTCCATGACTAACAATTTGCAGAAAACTATACAGTTAAGCTGTTGAATATTTTGAAACTAATTTGTCTGAGTGCTGTTGCTGTCTATGGCAGCAACAAGGTGCTGTTGCTGCCTATGGAAGCAACAGCGCCCAGCCAAATTAGTTTCAAAATGTTTCAACAGCATGTTTATTAAATAGTAGAGACATACAATTGGTATAATGTGTCGGACTATTAAGAGTTAATAGAATCATTTATGACGTACTGATTATGACTAAATTCTACATCTCGCTTAGCTGAGTATGATGTTATATGACGTTAAATCATCGATGGATACTCTAGAAAGGTGAATTACAAGGATTACCATACTTTCGTGTCTATATTGCGCCTTAATAGATAACAAGCGGGGCAAAATTTGACAAAATATGAGCCAAAAAAGCCTTATACAGGTATATAACACGCAGTCATAGTTCAGAAAGATTACAAAACATTTTTCCGACGAACGAAAATTGGTCCCGCAAAACGCTCATTAGTAACCGCCGCTTCTAATAGAACAAGAGCTGTAAATTCTTTAAATCCAAACATCTGAGAAAGGGTGGCGACTTTTATTAGGTATATTGCAAGAAATTTTTTTTTTTAAATGCTACAAAAAATTACACGAAATTAGAACATTTAAAATTGTTCACGCTAGAAATTCTTACCATCTTACGCCTATGCTTAATGTGTACCTTATATCCATCATCGCCGGAGTGAAATTATTAATTAGGATTGCCTAAATATTGCATATATTTTAATAAACAGTGTTTGTTTCATCAAAATTAATCCAAAGTTTGACATAAAATGGCGTCGCAAAAAAATAGAAATCACGTGATGTATTAGGCTATAGGACGAGTTTAGGTTGTTACCCGAGTAGCGCGAAGAGGCTAATAAAAGTACCCGGTTAGAGACCTGCACAATCCACAAATAGGAGGGGAGCTTCGAGTAGCTACGAGAGTCACGGCATAAACTCACCCTATAGCTGATTAATACGCCGATTAATACTCGGTAGAATGTAATGTAACCAAGTCGGCCGGGACAAATTCGCCCAAGTGAACACAAATTTCACCATTAAATATATTGCCGAATACATTTACTGATTAGGTAATAGTGAATTTATTGCTCAGATTGTTTTAAAAACATTATCTTCTGTATATATATTTATTATTAATTTGCGATATTGGCATTTGCGACACTGCAAAATCTGTTTTTATTTGGGAGGTCTCCTTCCAGTCCAAATAAAGTTCAGTGGAATGCCTCCAATCACAAGAGCTTTAATTTGGTCATCCAACTTAAGAAGGGATCTAACCTCATTTTATTTCTTACGTTGCTTTGGGTCATTTTAAGTTGGTTTATGACACGCTAGAATACAACAATACGTGTACAATAACTTGTCAGTTTGAGTTTTATTTCATCATTTAAGAATCATACATGTAAGATTTTTACAAATATTACATAGAATACAATTATTACACACAATGTAGCCCACAATATTGGTTATTGCAATATGGCAGGCAAGAGGAAATAGCGGTTTCCCTTTGATATATCGCATTTTTTGTCTTAATTGTACATCAGGGCGGCCGTTCAGACCCAAAATCTGAGCCAAAAAATGTGATAAAAGTTTATACTAATGCATAATATGCACCCCCCTTCTGGCCTGGAGAAAAATGAGCAAAAAGTTGCGCAATATAGACACGAAAGTACAGTAATAACTCCATAAATTAAACGAAATCTAGGATTTCTTTTTTCACGAGAGAGTTGATACTTACCTCCCTAATACTTTTGATATTGCTAAATATTGGCTTTCACTCAATAAACACTCAGATTTAAAACAGTTAGGTGCCCCTACTGGGCAGGGAGTCAGAGCGTAGTCTGGCGGATGCCAGCCCCACCACCGCGCATGCGCAGACTAGCACTTCCTCTGACTAGATTATTGGCTGACACACATGCAACTATTAAGAGCCTGAAGACCGAGCCTCTGTGGGGTGGAGAGGCCGGGTCCGTATCTAGGGAGGTAAGTATCAACTCTCTCGTGAAAAAAGAAATCCTAGATTTCGTTTATTTCACTTCAAGAGTATACTTACCTCCCTAATACTTTTGATATTGCCAGAATTCGAAAGTGAATCTGGCGGGAGGGAGGCGAGGTCAAAAGACCAGCTCATCCCTATACGCTTTTCTGCGTTTAAGGCACTTAAACTTCTGAAACTGTAAGAAAAAACAGTCAGGATTTGACTAACCATCGGATAACACTACCGATGTATGAGAGATGACCGATGTCATATGCGCTCCCCCCCCTCCTTCCTGGGAGGAAGAGTCGCCTGACCTCAATGTCCTATACGCTCTCTACGTACAAGTGCCATGTACTACAGGACAGAGACGAAAAAGCTCCATTTTCGTAACTCTCAACAATGAACCACACAAATACACAAACCATCACCATATTAATAACGGGTAATCGTGACAATACAATCAACAACGGACAACACATGAACAAGACTGACCTTGTTGAAAATGGCTGCTGACATCATCTTCCCATTGGTAAAGACTGATGCAGGCCCAAAAAAGTGGGTGTTTCCATAAATTAATTGTGAAATATATAAGTAATGAGGAAAAACCTCCTCAAAAAATATAAACCGAGTTATTTTTTCAAAATCGACAAGGCGAGAGGATTAGAGGTGTCACGGAGATAATGGTCTGTAAAACTTGACTCACAGTGCCACTGAGCCACCGACATAATATCATCCACAGGGACCCCATTAAATAGGGCCGTGGATGTCACTACGCCGCGGACACTGTGAGCCTTGGCCACGTCAACCTGCTTCCCGGTGGCGGATTTATGGCAAAACTGAATGCATTCCACAATCCACCTGGAAATGGTGTCCTTAGAAGCCCTGCCATGGGGTTCAATATATGACAACCATAACGCTGACTGGTCGGTGCGCCACTCCGCCGTACGTTGTTTGTACCGGCGCAGCGCCCGGACGGGACACCATGCTTTAGAATTAGGATCATATCTAGTTAAAGCAGGCAAAATAATAGGTTGACCTGGATATTTCAACGACTGATTTTTAGCCAAGAAATTAATCCTAGGTAGCAGCTTAAGGCCTTCCCCTGAAACCACAAAACGGTCATCCTCGGCTGATAAGGCATGAATTTCACTCCTACGCCTAGCCGAGGCCGCAGCAATTAAGAACACAGTCTTCAGTGTTAATAGTTTCATAGAAATGGAACTAAGTGGTTCAAAAGGCTTATCACCTAGTACTTGAAGCACTAGCGATAAACTCCAAGACGGAATCACAGGTGGATTCCTTGGTCTTAGATTGCCCATGCCTTTAATTAATACATTTAATGTATTTACTTCATCACTTCCCCTCTTAGCCAAGCAAGGAATAACAGACATTAATGCTGACTTATAACCAGCAATAGAGTTAGGCTTGAGGCTATAGGCATCATAGAGGTGACAGAGGAAATCAGCTACTACTTGAATAGATGAATCCATTGGATCAATACATCTTTTTGAGCACCATTCTGCAAATCTGTTGATTTTATAATTATATGCTCTGGAGGTTGACCCCCTCCTGGCTTTGGCCATAAACATGGCTGCTTGCTCAGAAAAGCCCTCCTTAATTCTAGATTCCTTGACAACATCCACGCAGTCAATCTGAACATTGACGGATTGTTGTGAAGGGCCTTGCCCTGGAAGATAATATCGTCCATCAGAGGCAGAGGAACCGGATTGCAGACCAGAAGGTCCAGCAGATCCGTATACCATGATCGGCGTGGCCAATCCGGGGCGATCAGAAGCACTTGGCATTCCTCTTGTCTGATTTTCTGAAGAATTTTTGGAATCAGGATTGCTGGAGGGAATGCGTATGCATACATTCTCCCCCAGCTGATAGCTAACGCATCTGTTGCGAAAGCGCTTGGATCCGGAATCGGAGAGACGTACGTCGTCATCTTCGCATTCTTCTTCGTTGCGAACAAATCGATGTTGGGTTTCCCCCAATGGTCGAACAGACGATCCGCCACACATTGATTTAGTTGCCATTCCGTGGGTAAAACACTCATCCTTCGGCTCAATGAGTCTGCTAGCAGGTTTAACCTTCCCGGAATATGAACTGCTTTCAAGGTAATCTGGTGATCCAGACACCAACAAAGCAGTTTCCATGTCATCATACAGAGACTGGGCGACTTCGTTCCGCCCTGGCGGTTTATGTATGTCACAACTGTTGAGTTGTCTGAACGAATAAGAACAATCTTGCCCTGAACTTTCTGCAAGAAATGTTCCAGGCCCAGGACTACTGCTTTTAGCTCCAGTAGATTTATATGTTCCTTTGACTGTTCCAGATTCCAAAGCCCTGATATCGTGTACTCTTCCAGGCAAGCTCCCCAGCCCTCCATCGATGCATCTGTATACACAGTCACCTGAGGGTGGGGAGGGGTTAGCAAAACCCCCGGCAAGAGATTCTCTGTATTCAACCACCATTGCAGGTGGTGAATGAGAGGCGCCAACACTGACACATTCGAGTCCAGCGAACCTGTACTCTGGGTCCATTGTGTCATGAGAAATAACTGGATCGGCCGCCTGCGTAAGGCGGCCTGAGGAATGACTGGTTCCAATGAAACCATCAACCCCAGCATTCTCAAGTAAACCCGTGCCAGGACATGACGACTGTCGCACACTGACTGAATTAACGAGATGAGTTTCTGAACTCTCTCCTGAGTAGGATAAACATATCCTGTCTCTAGATCGAAGAACATCCCCAGGTAAACAAACTTCTGGGATGGAGTCAGCTCTGATTTTGGGAAATTGATCATCCAGCCTAAGTCTGTGAGAGTTTTCAAAACAATCTCCAGATTGGCCGACAAACTTTCCCGGGTGTGCGCTTTCAACAGCCAGTCGTCTATGTACGTGTGGACTGCTATGCTTCTCCTGCGGAGGTATGCTGTGATCGCAAGAACCACATGGGTGAAAACCCGAGGAGCCGTGGAAATTCCGAAGGGCAACACCCTGAATTCCCACTGTCTGCCCTGGAATGCAAATCTCAGGAAGCGACAGAAACTCCCGTGGATGGGGATGTGGAAATAAGCGTCCTTCAAATCTATCGACGCCGTCCACATCCCCCTCTCCAACCCCGCCAACACCGAGCGCACCGTTTCCATCTTGAAACTGGGCATCTCGATGAACTTGTTCAATGGCTTGAGGTTGAGAATCGGTCTCCACCCTCCGGTGCGTTTTGTTACTAAGAACAGGGTTGAATAGAAGCCCGGACACCTTTGTGCCGGCTGAATAGCTCCTTTTTGTACGAGGGAATTTATCTCCTCCTCGATACACAACCTTTGCTCTGGCTCTCTCGGAATGGGAGTCCAGACTGGCACTAGAGACAGTCGCGACGGCGGGCCTGTCATCCACTCTGGATGATACCCGACGGAAAGCCATCGCAAGACTAAACGGTCCTGAGTTAACCGTTCCCACTCTTGCATGTGGTCGGCTAGCCGGCCTCCCACCGGTCCACCTAGGGACCGCGGTGGACACAAGGCATGCAAGAGCGGCACTGTCTCCGTTGCCATACACACCGGAGTGGTTCTTACCGCGGTAAGCGTCCTGTCAGGACCGATAACCACGCCCAGATCCTCGCGCGCCCCGCCCCGCCCCGCGCGCACCTTGGTGCGCGGGCGGCTGCCTGGCTGACGGCGCCTGAGGAACCTGCGCCCCCCTCGCTGCTGGCCGAATCGCACGCGGCCGAGGCCGACGCTGCGACGGTGGCTGGCCTCTGACTTGGCCAGCACCACCTCGAGCCTGCAGGGGACGATACGCAGGGGCCGCGGCGCGAACGTTAGCACGACGCAGCACCTCAAACTGCTCGCGCAGCGCCCTCTGGTTATTCACCAGGGTGACCATCTCCTGGAGGTGGCGACATCCCTCACCTCCAAAAAGACCAGGACCCGTCATAGGCGTACGGAGTAGCCTATTGTACAGGTCCTGAGACGGGCACAGATTGTCCAGGGCAAACGTGCGTCTTGCCCGGACACTCCTGGTCACCGCCCGAGTCATACAGTCCAGCGCCAGGTTAATACCATCCTGGATGGCTCGCTGGACCGTGACCGGGCTTGGCTGGCGCGATGCGGATGCCGTTACTACCCCCTGTAACAGCTGGGAGACGTGGGACAGAGCGGCAATCGAAGCCCTCCCACTCTCCTCCGCATCACGCAACGCGGTATTCGCCGAACGCAACGCGTTCGAGCACAAGACCCCCGTGTCAGAACGGGAGCCTGGCCGCGCATCCTCACCCAAAGCCGCGCGGTCATCCACGCTGGGCTTGGGTACCACACCGTACCGCTGGTAATCCAGGGGCACGATGCGACAACGCCTGGCCACCTCGCGAGGGGCCTTCGCGAGACGTCCACTCGAGTTAATGGACGACTCCGCCGCCTTGAACATGTCAATGACATGCTCCGCCAGCGGCAGAGAAGGCATAGCGTTAGCAGTCGGTTTCCCAGCTAACCACGGCCTGTGGTCACGCTGGCTAGGCGACTGCTCCACGGGCAGATCAGGCCTAACGCTCACCAACCACTGGCAAGCGTCAGACCAATCCTCCTCCGTGGCTAACTGCGAGCGCTCTACAAGACGGGGTCCTTCGTCTTCCTCCTGAGCGCAAGCAGTAGAGCTTGACGGCGGGTATGCTGATACACCTGGCAAGCCAGGGAAAACATGCGGGCCTGATAGCACCGGCATGACAATATCACTGGTTTGACCAGGAGCAGGCACCGTGGCAGAGCGCGGGGTATATACCGCCCCACCACGGGCCCGGCCAGCACCAGCAACACCCTCGGCAAGCCGAGGTATGCGGTACCGCTGGCCATCAGCAGCGCCCTGGGCCACCACCTGAGCCGCGGACTTTACTCCAGGGTGAGTAAAACCGTGGAAGAAGCCGCCTGTATTCCCCGCGAGGGGTGCACAAACTTCTTCCTCCATGTCCACGTCGTCAGACGGCGACCCTAGCAGGTAATCCTCATCACCCTGGTCAGAAAGATTAGACCCCGGGTCAGCAAAGAGAGCTAACCCGGGCTGACCAGGAACGGTGCCATAGGAGGTACTGGCCACCGCGGCGTGCGGATACCCCTGGACTGATAAGCAGCCCGCGGGTTCCAGCGACAACCGTCCACGGTCCCCTCTCGGCGCGGCAATAAGCCTGCTGCCAGGGTCGTGGAACGCCCCCTCTAATGGGGCCACCTCTGGATCGTCGAACAACGGAAGTGGTCTAAGGAAAACCGATCCAGAGGCGGGGATTACCTGCTCCGAAGCCGATGATGAGGACAGTAAAGGATTTGGTCCAGGAAGCATGCCACGAAGCAACCCTGGAACCAAATCCTTTATTGTCCTCTTCATCTCTCCCAACATCTCGGTCCGGAAGGCCTCCATATCCACCGCGGACGAGACCTTCCCCTTACCCTTCCTACTTACAACCTCTCGTTTCCGCTTCTTCTTCTTCTCCTCCTCTACCACCTTGTCCGTCGCCTGTAAGCAGCACAAGAATTCGGACATTAACTCGCCCCCCCAGTGCTTACATATGTCACAATTAACCAAGGGACCACAAGGGCTACATTGATAGCACAGATGAGGCCAGAACTTTTCATGTAGAAAACGTCCACAGGACGCGCAACCCGGTCCCTGAAACAGGGCAAAGGACAAGGCGTATGAGCAAACTAGATAAGCTTAGAGACTCAAACCAACTCAAAGAGAAGGAAAACGATCATAAAGATCAATATACATCAGAAACCAGCATAGCGCTTGAATTGCTGATAAATACATAGCCAGGCTGATTATGACGTCATTAATCCCGTGACAGGAAAAATTCGATCCCAACAAAACATCCAAGTGCAAGGACGAATTGTATGCTGAATGGATAAGTCGACTACACAACCATCAGATACATATAGATAACTCTTTTCTGGCAAAAATGTTAATTATCTCCCTTTGTTTGTTTACAATAATTAACATCACCACATTATCAATAACTAGATACCTGACACTTTGTATAGACAAACCATCCAACGTGACGAACCGGAGAACTCCACCATCTGCACGCCTCTTAACTCTCTCCACCTCATGGGGAAGGAATTGGATCAAGAGGGCAAAGTGAGAAGACCTTTATACTAGGCCTCCAACTCACTGGACATAATTTTTCATTTGGTTAGATAACCTAACAGTGTTAGTAGGAAATGGAACCATGGTGGAGAGAAAACTAACTCTCTGCTGCTGTGATGTCACCACCTAGCGTCATACAGACCTGTGGACATAAACAGAAAGAAAAATTAGCCCTAGGTAGCACCGAGTTGACATAAACCAACTAACCAAGGCGCTTATCACGGTAAACGCGAGTCCCGGAAACACAATACACCGGGAAGAAAACTCGCTAATTTTACTAGAAGTCACCTGATTTAAAGGTCCTAAGTCCTCCTGTGGCGAAGTGTCCCTTCCAAATCAGATACTATCACTCCAAAATAACACCACTTAAACAGTTTAAGAGTAAGAAAAGCTTATGCACAAAAAGACATGTGTGTTCTCTCTGCCAATAATCTAGCAAAGAGGAAGTGCTAGTCTGCGCATGCGCGGTGGTGGGGCTGGCATCCGCCAGACTACGCTCTGACTCCCTGCCCAGTAGGGGCACCTAACTGTTTTAAATCTGAGTGTTTATTGAGTGAAAGCCAATATTTAGCAATATCAAAAGTATTAGGGAGGTAAGTATACTCTTGAAGTGAAAGTATCTCGCTGAGAATTAAGTGTCGTATTAAAAATATAATAGCACTTGATTAATCTGACACAAATCCTGTTTTTAAACACTAACATACGACCACTATTAATTGGTTTCCTAAATAATGACAATAATAATAATTCTAAAATGTTGTAATTATATTTTTATTTGATTTTATTGACTAAACAAGAATATATTATTTCAAATAGTAACTGAGACATGAACAAATGCATGTCTTAGTATTTAATTGTTACCTTGGGTATGGTACTCCAAAAATAGCAAAGTGTCTAAGTAAGCGAGCACTAAGTTTTGGCACAGCGGCAGTAGTAGATGGGTTGACAGTGCTGACATACGTGACATTTTTAACATATCTCCATGAGTATGTGAGGGGATTGTAGAATCCACCGTCATCGATGTGCTGACGTACCATCTCGACTGATGTCTGGAAACCATGTCTATCAACCTGTAACATTCAAGAATTACAATCAAACCGTATAGAAGTACTGAAGGATACAACTCTAGGGTCCTTCCAGCTGTCTCTTTGAGATCGTCCAAGTGATTAATGATTAGTAGTCTTAACTGATATCCTGAAAACTTTTTGGGAAATCCAAGATGGGCACGAGAAAAATTGACCAAGAAAAATTCTGTATACAAGTTCTACCCTATAGCGTTCTTTCAGCCAAATTAAGTTGAATTATGCCAAGTGGTTAATAAGGAGTAGGATTTTAAAGCAACAGTTGATGGACTGGTGACAGGCGATAGACAAATGGACAATGGAGGAACGGACGACGAACGGTTGCTATGCCATAAACTGAGACATGTGGTCTTTCAAGCTAGGTGAGCTAACGAGAAGCCCAAGGTCCTTAATGCTCAGCATTTGAACCATTAGTATTTGAACAGACGTAATACTTTAAATTCAGCAGTAACAAGACATAAAATACAATATTGGATTTAAGTACAAACGAGATTTAGTGGGAAATTAATGATGGACGCTGACCACAAAATCAGATTGAACCTTAGGTGCCATACAGCCAATAAAAATAGCCAATATGGCCACCAATGTCAAAATTTTCATTGGTCCATGACAACGATGTTTTATCAAGGATCAAGTTCTTTTGAACAAACTTTAATCTCCCTTAGTTATCGATAAAATTAAATCTAATGAGTTTCAGTCTGATCAAACCAGCAGTTCCTGAGATGTCATTTTTTTTTTTAGAACAAGATGGGCACGGGAACAAGGGGTTAATGAGGATTAGAGTCTTAAACAAATTCCCATTTTTTTTTAAATACAAGATAGCCACCCAAAGAAAATCAAGCAGTTAAAATTCTGTTCTGAAGTGTACCAGCCTAGGGTCCTTGCAGCCTAGTTTGGTTGAAATCAGCCATGTGGTTAATGAAGAGTATCCTTTCAAATGATTTTCCAAAATCTTCGGAAACTCTATGATTGGCGTCGAAAAAATTGACCTAACAAAACTCTGCATACAATTTCCGAAGCCTATATCCCTAGGGTCCTTTGAGACAAGTCTGGTTGAAATCGGTCAAGCACTGAATGAGGAGTAGCATTTTAAGCGATTTGTAGCTATTTTTCTTTAAACTTAAGATGGTCACCGAACAAATTGACCAATCAAAATTATGTATAAAACTCTGAAGCATCACTGTAGGGTTCTCATAGCCATGTCTGTTTGAAATCATTCAAGCAGTTAACGAGGAGTTAACCGATTTCCAAAAATTTTCAGAAAATCCAAGATGGCCACCAGGAATTATTTATACAAGGCCTGAAACCTACCAAGCTAGTATCCTTCCAGCCAAGTCTGCTTGAAATTGTGCAAGCAGTTCATGAGGTGTAGCATCTTAAACAATTTCCTGCCATTTTTCGGAAAAATCAAGATGGCCTCCCAAGAACTGACCAATTAAAATTCTGTATACAAGATCTGAAGCATATCACGCTAGGGTCCATCCAAACGAGTTTGGTTGAAATGGGCCAAGTGGTTAATTAGGAGTATGCTTTTAACTGATTTGCAGAAAATCCAAGATGGATGCCAGGAAATTGACCAATCAAAATTCTGTATACATGTTCTGAAACCTACCAGCCTAGTATCCTTCCAGCCAATGAAATTGCCCAAGCAGTTAATTAGGAAAAGCGCTTAAAACAATTTCCCGCCATTTTTTGTAAAATTAAAGATGGCCACCCAAAAAATAGACCAATCAAAATTCTGTATACAACTTCTGAAACCAACCAGCCTAATATCCTCTAGCCACATCTGGTTGAAATTTCCCCAGCAGTTAATGAGGAGTAGCATTTTAAACCCGCCATTTAAAAAAAAAATTCAAGATACACACCAAAAAAATAGACTTCAAAATTCTGTATATTACATGTTCTGAAGCAGACCACTCTAGAGTCCTCCAAACTAAGTATGCTTGAAACCGGCCAAGTGGTTAATGAGGAGTAGACTTTTAAGTGATTTCCAGAAATTAAAAAAGAATCCAAGATGCCCACCAGAAATATTAACCAATCAAAATTCTCGTCAGAAGTGTTGAAGCCTAATAGGATAGAATTAGTCCACTCAAGTTTCATTCAAATCAGGCTATTTATATTGGATGAGTAGCGTTTTAAATTTCTGAAAATCTTTTGGAAAATCCAATATGACCGTCGAAAAGATTGACCAACCAAAATTATGTCGGGTGAGGTGAGCTAAAAACTGACCACAAAAATATTTTCATTAGAAGTGTTGAAGCCTACACCTCAGCCCATAAGAAGAATCCACCCCAGTTTTACTGAAAACAGGACATTTTTTAACTTTAAAGGACTTCTAGAAAGATTTTGGATAATCCAAGATGGGTGCCTTAATAATCAAGCAATAAAAATTATGAACAGACGGTCTGGCACCTACCATCATAAGATCCTTCCAGCCAGATTTTGATAAAATGTGCCAAGCATTCTGGCCAGGTGAGCTAATAAAGTTACTGTTATCATAATACACCACAGTGCTCTCAAGCTAATCAGCAGCTAGCATATTGTTATCTAACATCACAGTCTTCAAGCTAGTCAGCAGCTAGCATATTGTTATCTAACATCACAGAGTCTTCAAGCTAGTCAGCAGCTAGCATGTTGTTATCTAACATCACAGAGTCTTCAAGCTAGTCAGCAGCTAGCATATTGTTATCTAACATCACAGTGTCTTCAAGCTAGTCAGCAGCTAGCATATTGTTATCTATCACCACAGTGTCTTCAAGCTAGTCATCAGCTAGCATATTGTCATCTAACACCACAGTGTCTTCAAGCTAGTCAGCAGCTAGCATATTGTTATCTATCACCACAGTGTCTTCAAGCTAGTCACCAGCTAGCATATTGTCATCTAACACCACAGTGTCTTCAAGCTAGTCAGCAGCTAGAATGTTGTTATCTAACACCACAGTGTCCTCATGATAGTCAGCAGCTAGCATATTGTTATCTAACACCACAGTGTTCTCAAGCGAGTCAGCAGCTAGCATATTGTTATCTAACACCACAGTGTCTTCAAGCTAGTCAGCAGCTAGCATATTGTTATCTAACACCACAGTGTCTTCAAGCTAGTCAGCAGCTATTGTTATCTAACACCACAGTGTCCTCAAGCTAGTCAGCAGCTAGCATACTCAGCTCAGATGAAGTCACATTATCGTGCTATCCAGAATGAAACTGATTTGACAATTAACACTTTGATGATCAAGATTCACCATAAAAATCTTTGGCTTAGTGAATTTCCATTTGCAGACCAAGAGAAGATGAACTTTGAAGCTTTATCACAGGATTACTAGCTTGGCTATAGAGCCAGTCATTCTAATGGTAAATTTTTAAAGTCTTCTCTTGTCCATTGCTCACCACCACTGCAGAAGCTATTTTCAGCAGCTTTACCCTTAATGGTTTAACTTGCTTTTACATTATTAGATAGTCTTGTCACTTCACACTGTTAACGCAGTAAGACGCATTGATACATGGCTCTGAAGTACATAACAAGTGTTTCTGCATATCACACATCATGTGTGGCAGTGTTGCAAAATAAGGATTTCTTAAAACAGATTAATACCCTTTTGATAAATCAAATGTCTACTGAAAAACTCCAACATTTTTTTAATTCTTGAGAAAGCGACAAATCTGCTTCAAACTGAATGCAATGATGACAGAGAACAAATCTGTAGTTTCCTTGGGATCGTCTAAGCCCCTGATAAAATAAGACCATTATAAAACTTTAACATTCTTCTAAATCTTGGTCCACAATAAACTAAGTTAAAACCACATAAAAATATGGAAACAATTGGACAACCATCTTCATTATGATGGAATCTGGATGCAATGATAGCATAGAACAAATCTCTAAAGTTTTATAGAGATCAGATAAGACGGTGATGAACTAAATGGCCATTGGAAATGTTTAACATGCTAATTCTTGGTGGACAGTTTATTCGTCCAGACTGCATAAAGGTTTGTTTGAAAATAATTCTCATTTTGATGGAGACTGGATACAATGATGGCATAGGACAAATCAGTAAAGTTTTATTGGCATCGCAGAAGTTCTTGATGAATTATGTCAATTGAAAAACTTTAACATTTACCTAATGCTTGGTGCACACCAAATGCCATTGGGTCGCTATATCGCGATCTAAACGAAATCTAGGATTTCTTTTTTCACGAGAGAGTTGATACTTACCTCCCTAATACTTTTGATATTGCTAAATATTGGCTTTCACTCAATAAACACTCAGATTTAAAACAGTTAGGTGCCCCTACTGGGCAGGGAGTCAGAGCGTAGTCTGGCGGATGCCAGCCCCACCACCGCGCATGCGCAGACTAGCACTTCCTCTGACTAGATTATTGGCTGACACACATGCAACTATTAAGAGCCTGAAGACCGAGCCTCTGTGGGGTGGAGAGGCCGGGTCCGTATCTAGGGAGGTAAGTATCAACTCTCTCGTGAAAAAAGAAATCCTAGATTTCGTTTATTTCACTTCAAGAGTATACTTACCTCCCTAATACTTTTGATATTGCCAGAATTCGAAAGTGAATCTGGCGGGAGGGAGGCGAGGTCAAAAGACCAGCTCATCCCAATACGCTTTTCTGCGTTTAAGGCACTTAAACTTCTGAAACTGTAAGAAAAAACAGTCAGGATTTGACTAACCATCGGATAACACGACCGATGTATGAGAGATGACCGAATGTCATATGCGCTCCCCCCCCCTCCTTCCTGGGAGGAAGAGTCGACTGACCTCAATGTCCTATACGCTCTCTACGTACAAGTGCCATGTACTACAGGACAGAGACGAAAAAGCTCCATTTTCGTAACTCTCAACAATGAACCACACAAATACACAAACCATCACCATATTAATAACGGGTAATCGTGACAATACAATCAACAACGGACAACACATGAACAAGACTGACCTTGTTGAAATGGCTGCTGACATCATCTTCCCATCGGTAAAGACTGATGCAGGCCCAAAAAAGTGGGTGTTTCCATAAATTAATTGTGATATATATAAGTAATGAGGAAATCACCTCAAAAAATATAAACCGATTTATTTTTTCAAAACCGACAAGGCGAGAGGATTAGAGGTGTCACGGAGATAATGGTCTGTAAAACTTGACTCACAGTGCCACTGAGCCACCGACATAATATCATCCACAGGGACCCCATTAAATAGGGCCGTGGATGTCACTACGCCGCGGACACTGTGAGCCTTGGCCACGTCAACCTGCTTCCCGGTGGCGGATTTATGGCAAAACTGAATGCATTCCACAATCCACCTGGAAATGGTGTCCTTAGAAGCCCTCCCATGGGGTTCAATATATGACAACCATAACGCTGACTGGTCGGTGCGCCATGCCGCCGTACGTTGTTTGTACCGGCGCAGCGCCCGGACGGGACACCATGCTTTAGAATTAGGATCATATCTAGTTAAAGCAGGCAAAATAATAGGTTGACCTGGATATTTCAACGACTGATTTTTAGCCAAGAAATTAATCCTAGGTAGCAGCTTAAGGCCTTCCCCTGAAACCACAAAACGGTCATCCTCGGCTGATAAGGCATGAATCTCACTCCTACGCCTAGCCGAGGCCGCAGCAATTAAAAAAACAGTCTTCAGTGTTAATAGTTTCATAGAAATGGAACTAAGTGGTTCAAAAGGCTTATCACCTAGTACTTGAAGCACTAGCGATAAACTCCAAGACGGAATCACAGGAGGATTCCTTGGTCTTAGATTGCCCATGCCTTTGATTAATACATTCAATGTATTTACTTCATCACTTCCCCTCTTAGCCAAGCAAGGAATAACAGACATTAATGCTGACTTATAACCAGCAATAGAGTTAGGCTTGAGGCTATAGGCATCATAGAGGTGACAGAGGAAATCAGCTACTACTTGAATAGATGAATCCATTGGATCAATACATCTTTTTGAGCACCATTCTGCAAATCTGTTGATTTTATAATTATATGCTCTGGAGGTTGACCCCCTCCTGGCTTTGGCCATAAACATGGCTGCTTGCTCAGAAAAGCCCTCCTTAATTCTAGATTCCTTGACAACATCCATGCAGTCAATCTGAACATTGACGGATTGTTGTGAAGGGCCTTGCCCTGGAAGATAATATCGTCCATCAGAGGCAGAGGAACCGGATTGCAGACCAGAAGGTCCAGCAGATCCGTATACCATGATCGGCTTGGCCAATCCGGGGCGATCAGAAGCACTTGGCATTCCTCTTGTCTGATTTTCTGAAGAATTTTTGGAATCAGGATTGCTGGAGGGAATGCGTATGCATACATTCTCCCCCAGCTGATAGCTAACGCATCTGTTGCGAAAGCGCTTGGATCCGGAATCGGAGAGACGTACGTCGTCATCTTCGCATTCTTCTTCGTTGCGAACAAATCGATGTTGGGTTTCCCCCAATGGTCGAACAGACGATCCGCCACACATTGATTTAGTTGCCATTCCGTGGGTAAAACACTCATCCTTCGGCTCAATGAGTCTGCTAGCAGGTTTAACCTTCCCGGAATATGAACTGCTTTCAAGGTAATCTGGTGATCCAGACACCAACAAAGCAGTTTCCATGTCATCATACAGAGACTGGGCGACTTCGTTCCGCCCTGGCGGTTTATGTAAGTCACAACTGTTGAGTTGTCTGAACGAATAAGAACAATCTTGCCCTGAACTTTCTGTAAGAAATGTTCCAGGCCCAGGACTACTGCTCTTAGCTCCAGTAGATTTATATGTTCCTGTGACTGTTCCAGATTCCAAAGCCCTGATATCGTGGATTCTTCCAGGCAAGCTCCCCAGCCCTCCATCGATGCATCTGTATACACAGTCACCTGAGGGTGGGGAGGGGTTAGCAAAACCCCCGGTAAGAGATTCTCTGTATTCAACCACCATTGCAGGTGGTGAATCAGAGGCGCCAACACTGACACATTCGAGTCCAGCGAACCTGTACTCTGGGTCCATTGTGTCATGAGAAACAACTGGATCGGCCGCCTGCGTAAGGCGGCCTGAGGAATGACTGGTTCCAACGAAACCATCAACCCCAGCATTCTCAAGTAAACCCGTGCCAGGACATGACGACTGTCGCACACTGACTGAATCAACGAGATGAGTATTTGAACTCTCTCCTGAGTAGGATAAACATATCCTGTCTCCAGATCGAAGAACATCCCCAGGTAAACAAACTTCTGGGATGGAGTCAGCTCTGATTTTGGGAAATTGATCATCCAGCCCAAGTCTGTGAGAATTTTCAAAACAATCTCCAGATTGGCGGACAAACTTTCCCGGGTGTGCGCTTTCAACAGCCAGTCGTCTATGTACGTGTGGACTGCTATGCTTCTCCTGCGGAGGTATGCTGTGATCGCAAGAACCACACGGGTGAAAACCCGAGGAGCCGTGGAAATTCCGAAGGGCAACACCCTGAATTCCCACTGTCTGCCCTGGAATGCAAATCTCAGGAAGCGACAGAAACTCCTGTGGATGGGGATGTGGAAATAAGCGTCCTTCAAATCTATCGACGCCGTCCACATCCCCCTCTCCAACCCCGCCAACACCGAGCGCACCGTTTCCATCTTGAAACTGGGCGTCTCGATGAACTTGTTCAATGGCTTGAGGTTGAGAATTGGTCTCCACCCACCGGTGCGTTTTGTTACCAAGAACAGGGTTGAATAGAAGCCCGGACACCTTTGTGCCGGCTGAATAGCTCCTTTTTGTACGAGGGAATTTATCTCCTCCTCGATACACAACCTTTGATCTGGATCTCTCGGAATGGGAGTCCAGACTGGCACCAGAGACAGTCGCGACGGCGGGCCTGTCATCCACTGTGGATGATACCCCACGGAAAGCCATCGCAAGACTAAACGGTCCTGAGTCAACCGTTCCCACTCTTGCATGTGGTCGGCTAGCCGGCCTCCCACCGGTCCACCTAGGGACCGCGGTGGACACAAGGCATGCAAGAGCGGCACTGTCTCCGTCGCCATACACACCGGCGTGGTCCTTACCGCGGTAAGCGCCCTGTCAGGAACGATAACCACGCCCAGATCCTCGCGCGACCCGCCCCGCCCCGCGCGCACCTCGGTGCACGGGCGGCTGCCTGGCTGACGGCGGCTGAGGAGCCTGCGCCCCCCTCACTGCTGGCCGAATCGCACGCGGCCGAGGCCGGCGCTGCGACGGCGGCTGGCCTCTGACTTGGCCAGCACCACCTCGAGCCTGCAGGGGACGATACGCAGGGGCCGCGGCGCGAACGTTAGCACGACGCAGTACCTCAAACTGTTCGCGCAGCGCCCTCTGGTTATTCACCAGGGTGACCGTCTCCTGGAGGTGGCGACATCCCTCACCTCCAAAAAGACCAGGACCCGTCATAGGCGTACGGAGTAGCCTATTATACAGGTCCTGAGACGGGCACAGATTGTCCAGGGCAAATGTGCGTCTTGCCCTGACACTCCTGGTCACCGCCCGCGTCATACAGTCCAGCGCCAGGTTAATACCATCCTGGATGGTTCGCTGGACCGCGAGCGGGCCTGGCTGGCGCGATGCGGATGCCGTTACTACCCCCTGTAACAGCTGGGAGACGTGGGACAGAGCGGCAATCGAAGCCCTCCCACTCTCCTCCGCATCACGCAACGCGGTATTCGCCGAACGCAACGCGTTCGCGCACAAGACCCCCGCGTCAGAACGGGATCCTGGCCGCGTATCCTCACCCAAAGCCGCGCGGTCATCCACGCTGGGCTTGGGTACCACACCGTACCGCTGGTAGTCCAGGGGCACGATGCGACAACGCCTGGCCACCTCGCGAGGGGCCTTCGCGAGACGTCCACTCGTGTTAATGGACGCCTCCGCCGCCTTGAACATGTCAACGACATGCTCCGCCAGCGGCAGAGAAGGCATAGCGTTAGCAGTTGGTTTCCCCGGGGAAGGTCTCGTCCGCGGTGGATATGGAGACCTTCCCCTTACCCTTCTTACTTACAACCTCTCGTTTCCGCTTCTTCTTCTTCTCCTCCACTACCACCTTGTCCGTCGCCTGTAAGCAGCACAAGAATTCGGACATTAACTCGCCCCCCCAGTGCTTACATATGTCACAATTAATCAATGGACCACAAGGGCTACATCGATAACACAGATGCGGCCAGAACTTCACATGCATAAAACGTCCACAGGACGCGCAACCCGGTCCCTGAAACAGGGCAAAGGACAAGGAGTATGAGCAACTAGTTAAGCTTAGAAACTCAATCCAACTCAAGGAGAAGGAAAAACGATCATAAAGATCAATATACATCAAAAACCAGCCTAGCGCTTGAATTGCTAATAAATACATAGCCAGCTGATTATGACGTCATTAATCCCGTGACAGGAAAAATTCGATCCCAACAAAACATCCAAGTGCAAAGACGAATTGTATGCTGAATGGATAAGTTGACTACACAACCATCAGATACATATAGATAACTCTTTACTGGCAAAAATGTTAATTATCTCCCTTTGATTGTTTACAATAATTAACATCACCACATTATCAATAACTAGATACCTGACACTTTGTATAGACAAACCATCCAACGTGACGAACCGGAAACTCCACCATCTGCACGCCTCTTAACTCTCTCCACCTCATGGGGAAGGAATTGGAACAAGAGGGCAAAGTGAGAAGACCTTTATACCAGGCCTCCAACTCACTGGGCATAATTTTTCATTTGGTTAGATAACCTAACAGTGTTAGTAGGAAATGGAACCATGGTGGAGAGAATACTAATTCTCTGGTACTGTGACGTCACAACCTAGCGTCATACAGACCTGTGGACAGAAACAGAAAGAGAAATTAGTCCTAGGTAGCACCGAGTTGACCTAAACCAACTAACTAAGGCGCTTATCACGGTAAACGCGAGTCCCGGAAACACAATACACCGGGAAGAAAACTCGCTAATTTTACTAGAAGTCACCTGATTTAAAGGTCCTCCGTCCTCCTGTGGCGACGTATTCCTATCCGCCATCCAAAAAAGTGACTAACACTCCAAACAAACACCACTTAAACAGTTTAAGAGAGCGAAAAAGCTATTGAACAAAAAAACATGTGTGATCTCTTTGCCAATAATCTAGCAAAGAGGTAGTGCTAGTCTGCGCATGCGCGGTGGTGGGGCTGGCATCCGCCAGACTACGCTCTGACTCCCTGCCCAGTAGGGGCACCTAACTGTTTTAAATCTGAGTGTTTATTGAGTGAAAGCCAATATTTAGCAATATCAAAAGTATTAGGGAGGTAAGTATACTCTTGAAGTGAAACTCTGCTTCGCTATCGGCTCGACAAAAAGTATCTCGACACTGCATGTGTAATTACTTACTTGACCTAAGTTGACGTCATCAATTAAACACATTAGACGTTTATTTCCCTTTGGCACATATGTTTTGCCATGTTTCCATTCCAGACGCTCGTTCAATCTTTCATACAGCAGCTGAGAGTTTGTGAATCTAAAAATGAAACAACATATTTCCGTAACCCGTTAATGGGCAAGCAGGCCAAAACCGCACTACAATGACCTTGAAGAATGTTTTTCTGATCACTCTTGAAGATTAAAGGGTTAGTGCAGGTCATGGATCAATGAGAAGCATTGTCAATCCAGACATACAATTAGGCAAAGTATCATACAGATGTATCAGAGCATGATCAGGTAATGATAGACATGAGGTAGTGTGTACATTACCAGGCCATAATAATACTACAAGCTGAGATAAATCGCCATATGCTCACCTGGTTGTACTGTTATAATGGAAATGTCCATATTATATATAGCACTATAAATCTGATACGTTTACAATGAAATCAAAGCAGCATCTGCACTGGTATTTAATAAAAACCACATCCAAATAAAGTCTAAATAACTCTCAGGTATTTAACATAAAGAAGTACTCAGAAGTGTCACACTCAATAACTACATTAGTATTTCCGAAAAAGTTGGTCCCGATCCCAGGATGATTCATAATAAGGAAAAATTAGTTACCTCTCCGGAGAGGTAACTAATTTTTCCTTGTTATACATTAGTATTGTATACAGGGAGGTAAATTAATATTTGACATGTATTCGAAAGACATTCAGTCAGACTGATGCAGCTCTTGCATGGTAGAGAGAGGGTTAAACATGGCAAATTAGATTAAACTTAGCGCGCACATGAGCATTCATGACATAATTGATTAAAACATCATTCTATACATCACATAGTTGATTATGATGTCATATGATTGATGGATAAACTGGAATACTCTATAGCTTCCAGTCAAATTCATTAAAAAATATTCAACAGCATTCCTGCATAGTTGTCTTGGATTTGAGACATTGTGATTACAAGGGTTAACCATTTAATTGTCATGCCGTCCATAACTGGCCTCTGTTATGGTCTTCTTGAATATCCATTTAAAGACTAAGAGAGTACAATCTTTGATATTTTAACTACTAATTTAACCGAGCCAGTCATTTCAGTGATAAATTTTCAAATATTTTTTTCTTTTGGACTGTAAATGGACATTCAATGGGCAAATAATTAAATTTTCTTGACTAAATTTGGCTATTAAAGGGTTAAAGGGATAAGAGCATTAATTATGATTAGCTCCTTCACTGGTATAAATTAGCTATAAATTATTAAATTTTCTTTAGGAAATTTTGAAAGTGATGTTGAAAAGAATTGCTGTATAATAAGCATACACTTTCAGCAGCTTCAAATTCTAAACAAACAGAACTATTCAGAAGTATTATCATATGAAATCAGGATAATTATATTGAATTAGCTTCATGGTTGACTGTATCACCTGACAAAATTGTCTACCTGTTAGCTTGAATAGTGAGTGCCAGTACTTCAGCCACCTCTCCGGAGCATACATTCCTGATGCGTTCTTGAACGATTGATGTCTTACCACAGCCATTTTCACCAATGAGCATTACAGGTTTGCCAACATCAGACAGAAGACCAAGTAAATATGCAATTTGCTGTAAAACACAAACTCTTGTAGCTGGCAGTAAAATGGCACATAATTGGAGATCAAGATATTGAGCTTCCCCGAGTTAATTAAAATATTCAAGTTTGATATGCCTATATATTAGAGACCTGTCCATCGGATAGCATGGAAAATAAGGTTACTTTTTTGTGCAATTATTATCAGTTGCGCTGATCTTTGCCCGAAACAGTTACATTGTTTTCGGCAAGTGGTGGTATTTTGCTCTTCTTATTTCCACAGCCAACAAGTTAATGGACATTATTTTAAATATGAATAATATATTTGCATTCAATGTGTTTGATACATACACAAATGCTCACCCACATACACATGCACATGCATGTATGCATGCATGACAGCATGCATGCCTGGACGCACGTGTACTCATGCGTAGATATATGCATGCCTGCACACAAACCCAGGTATAGATGATATATATGCTGACATTGTGGTTAACCCTTATCACTCTGATGCCAATATTCTATCTTTTATTGTGTGAATAGCAAAGAAACTGGGGTACATTTTTCAACAATTTTGGTGGATGATGTTGCTGTCTATGACAGCAACATCTTCTACCAAATTTGTTGATAAATGAACACCAGTTCATTTTTTAATTTAATTTGAAAATTAAGGATTTTGACATCAGCATGGTAAGGGGTAAGCAATATTTATGATACATACTTATTTACTCATGTCTTACATGTTTATTTTAAGGTTCTATTTGCATGTCATTTCTTATTAATCTTCATATAGTAATGTCTAATTGTAATCTGTTACCTCATTATGCACAGTGTGGACAAATGCCTCGGCAGGAATCCCCTTATGTGGGGTACCGGTGTATGTAGGAAGAATATCAACCCACAGCACAAATTCATGCGTCTCACTATCCACAGCATAGTCAAAGACCTGAAACAAGAAAGTGGATGGAATAAGTGTATATTTTAAACCAGCATTAAACATGCCTAATTAAGCAATGTTAACAACATTTCATGAGCTCCACGTGACTAAGCTACCAACAACTTTAATTCAAATTATTTTCAAAATATTTAGCAGGTCTAGAGTTATTGCCCATTGAAATTGGTGTTTAGTGGCTCGAAGTAGACAAACAGTTAAGGAGCTTAATTTATTCTCAATTACATAATACACTCTATTTATCAGGTAAGTTTTAATTTTAAAATAAATGAAGAAAACACATTACTCTTCATGTGCTCTCTTAATTAAATGTCAATCTTTTCTAGTCTCACCGCATATGATATTAGCATTATTGTGTCATAGAGTGCATATAGCATCGATTGATATGCAGTAGTATTTTTTTAATGAATGCAAATTATGGTGTAATGCTGTGTATTAAACGAAATCTAGGATTTCTTTTTTCACGAGAGAGTTGATACTTACCTCCCTAATACTTTTGATATTGCTAAATATCGGCTTTCACTCAATAAAACACTCAGATTAAAAACAGTTAGGTGCCCCTACTGGGCAGGGAGTCAGAGGTAGTCCGGCGGATGCTCGCCCCACCACCGCGCATGCGCCGACTACTACTTCCTCTGGCTCATTTATTGGCTAACACATGCAACTACCAAGAGCCTGAAGACCGAGCCTCTGTGGGGCGGAGAGGCCGGGTCAGTATCTAGGGAGGTAAGTATCAACTCTCTCGTGAAAAAAGAAATCCTAGATTTCGTTTATTTCACATCAAGAGTATACTTACCTCCCTAATACTTTTGATATTGCCAGAATTCGAAAGTGAATCTGGCGGGAGGGAGGCGAGGTCAAAAGACCAGCTCTTCCCTCTACGCTTTCAAGCGTTTAAGGCACTTATGACATCTGAAACTGTGTGAAAACACAGTCAGGATTTGATAAACCATCGGATAACACAACCGATGCCTGAGAGATGACCGATTTGTCATATGCGCTCCCCCCCACCCTTGGGAGGAAGATTAAATGACCTCAATGTCCTACACGCTCTCTTCGTACTAGTGCTAAGTACTATAGGACAGAGACGAAAAGGCTCCATTTTCGTATACTCTCTCTAAAGAACCACAACCCACATAAACCATCACCATATTAATAACACTGGGTAACGTGACAATACAAAACAATGAACAACACATGAACAAGACTGACCTTGTTGTACTAGGAAGCTGTCATCATGACTCCAGTAGAGAAGGATGATACAGTCCCGACAAGTGGTTGTCACCGTCGCTGAATGGCGAAGTATATAAGCAATGCGGAAGCTCTCTTCACAAACATAAAGCGGTTATTGTTTCAAAATCGACAAGGCGAGAGGGTTAGAGGTGTCACGGAGGTAATGGTCTGTAAAACTTGACTCACAGTGCCACTGAGCCACTGACATAATATCATCCACAGGGACCCCACTAAACAGGGCAGTGGATGCCACGACACCGCGGACACTGTGAGCCTTGGCCACGTCAACCTGTCGCCCGGTGGCGGATTTGTGACAAAATTGAATACATTCCACAATCCACCTAGAAATGGTGTCCTTAGACGCCCTACCATGGGGTTCAATATATGACAACCATAACGCTGACTGGTCGGTACGCCACTCCGAAGTACGCTGTTTGTACCGGAGCAGCGCCCGTACGGGGCACCATACTTTAGAATTAGGATCATATCTAGTTAAAGATGGCAAAAAAATAGGCTGACCTGGATATTTCAATGACTGATTTTTAGACAAGAAATTAATCCTAGGTAGAAGCTTAAGGCCTTCCCCTGTAACCACAAAACGGTCAACCTCGGCTGATAAGGCGTGAATTTCACTCCTACGCCTCGCCGAGGCCGCAGCAATTAAAAATACAGTTTTAAGAGTTAACATTTTCATAGAAATGGAACTAAGTGGTTCAAAAGGCTTATCACCTAGTACCTGGAGCACCAGTGATAAACTCCAAGACGGAATCAGTGGAGGATTCCTTGGTCTTAGATTGCCCATGCCTTTAATTAATACATTTAATGTACTTACTTCATCACTCCCCCTATTAGCCAAGCAAGGAATAACAGTCATTAAAGCTGACTTATAACCAGCAATAGAGTTATGCTTGAGGCTATAGGCATCATATAGGTGACAGAGGAAATCAGCCACTACCTGAATAGATGATTCCATTGGATCAATACATCTTTTTGAGCACCATTCTGCAAATCTGTTGATTTTATAATTATATGCTCTGGAGGTTGACCCCCTCCTGGCTTTGGCCATAAACATGGCCGCTTGCTCAGAAAAGCCCTCCTTAATTCTAGATTCCTTGACAACATCCACGCAGTCAATCGGAACATTGACGGATTGTCGTGAAGGGCCTTGCCCTGGAAGATAAGGTTGTCCATCAGAGGCAGCGGAACCAGATTGCAGACCAGAAGGTCCAGCAGATCCGTATACCACGATCGGCTTGGCCAATCCGGGGCGATCAGAAGCACTTGGCACTCCTGCTGCCTGATTTTCTGAAGCACCTTTGGAATCAGGATTGCTGGGGGGAATGCGTATGCATACATTCCCTCCCAGCTGATAGCTCACGCATCTGTTGCGAAAGCGCTTGGGTCTGGAATCGGAGAGACGTACGTCGTCATCTTCGCATTCTTCTTCATTGCGAACAAATCTATGTTGGGTTTCCCCCAATGGTCGAACAGACGATCCGCCACACATTGATTTAGTTGCCATTCCGTGGGTAAAACACTCATCCTTCGGCTCAATGAGTCTGCTAGCAGATTTAACCTCCCCGGAATATGAACTGCTTTCAAGGTGATCCCATGATCCAGGCACCAACAAAGCAGTTTCCATGTCATCATACAGAGACTGGGCGACTTCGTTCCGCCCTGGCGGTTTATGTAAGTCACTACTGTCGAGTTGTCTGAACGAATCAGAACAATCTTGCCCTGAACATTCTTTAAGAAATGTTCCAGGCCCAGGACTACTGCTCTTAGCTCTAGTAGATTGATATGTTCCTTGGACTGATCCAGATCCCAAAGCCCTGATACTGTGGACTCTTCCAGACAAGCTCCCCACCCCTCCATCGATGCATCTGTATACACAGTCACCTGAGGGTGGGGAGGGGTTAGCAAAACCCCCGGCAAGAGATTCTCTGTATTCAACCACCATTGCAGGTGGTGAATCAGAGGCGCCAACACTGACACGTTCGAGTCCAGCGAACCTGAACTCTGGGTCCACTGTGTCATGAGAAACAACTGGATCGGGCGCCTGCGCAAGGCGGCCTGCGGAATGACTGGTTCCAAAGAAACCATCAAGCCCAGCATTCTCAAGTAAACCCGTGCCAGGACATGACGACTGTCGCACACCGACTGTATTACCGAGATGAGTATTTGAACCCTCTCCTGAGTGGGGTACACATACCCCGTCTCCAGATCGAAGAACATGCCCAGGTAAACAAACTTCTGGGATGGAGTTAGCTCTGATTTCGGGAAATTGATCATCCAGCCCAAGTCCGAGAGAGTTTTCAAAACAATCTCCAGATTGGCTGACAACGATTCCCGGGTGTGTGCTTTCAACAGCCAGTCGTCTATGTACGTGTGGACTGCTATGCTTCTCCTGCGGAGGTATGCAGTGATCGCGAGAACCACACGGGTGAAGACCCGAGGAGCCGTGGAAATCCTGAAGGGTAACACCCTGAATTCCCACCGCCGGCCTTGAAATGCAAATCTCAGGAATCGACGGAAACTCCTCTCTATGGGAATGTGGAAATAAGCATCCTTCAAATCTATTGACGCTGTCCACATTCCTCGCTCTAACCCCGCCAACACCGAGCGCACAGTCTCCATCTTGAAACTGGGCGTCTCTATGAACTTGTTCAATGGCTTGAGGTTGAGAATCGGCCTCCACCCTCCGGTGTTTTTCTTTACTAAGAACAGGGTTGAATAGAAGCCCGGGCACCTCTGTGCCGGCTGAATGGCTTCTTTTAGTATGAGGGAATTTATTTCCTCCTCTATACACAACCTCTGATCCGGATCCCGTGGAATAGGAGTCCAGATCAGCGCGAGAGACAGTCGCGATGGCGGGCCTGTCACCCAGTCGGGACGATACCCGACTGAAAGCCATCGCAAGACTAAACGGTCCTGAGTCAACCGCTTCCACTCTGGCAAGTGGCCGGCCAAACGGCCGCCCACCGGTCCACCTAGGGATAGAGGTGGACATAAGGAGTGCCAGAGTGGCACTGTTCTCTCGGCGTGAAACACCGGAGTGGTTCCCACCGCGGTAACCAGGCCATCAGGCCCGATTGCCGCGAGCAGATCCCCGCGCGCCCCGCCCAGCGCCGCGCGCACCACGGTGCGCGGGCGGCTGTCTGGCTGGGTGCGGCTGGGGAACCTGCGGCCCCCTCGCTGCTGGCCGAATCGCCCGTGGCCTAGGCCTACGTTGCGACGGTGGCTGGCCTCTGACCTGGCCAGCACCACCTCGAGCCTGCAGAGGACGATACGCAGGGGGTGCCGCGCAAACACGCTCCCGCCGGAGCACCTCAAATTGTTCACGCAGCGCCCTCTGGTTGTTAACCAGAGTGACCGTCTCCTGGAGGTGCCTGCATCCCTCACCTCCAAAGAGACCAGGACCTGTCATAGGCGTCCGCAGCAGCCTATTATACAGGTCCTGGGACGGGCACAGATTGTCAAGAGCAAACGTGCGCCTCGCCCGGACACTTCTGGTCACCGCCCGCGTCAAACAGTCCAAAGCCAGGTTGATACCATCCTGGATGGCTCTCTGGACTGTTACCGGGCTTGGCTGGCGTGATGCGGAGGCCGCTACCACCCCCTGTAGCAGCTGGGAGACGTGGGACAGAGCGGCAATCGACGCCCTCCCACTCTCCTCCGCATCACGCAGCGTGGCATTCGCCGAACGCAACGCGTTCGAGCACAAGACTCCCGTGTCAGAACGGGAGCCCGGCCGCGCATCTTCGCCTAAAGCCGCGCGATCATCAACGCTTGGCTTCGGCACCACACCGTACCGCTGGTATTCCAGGGGCACGATGCGGCAACGCTTCGCCACCTCGCGAGGGGCCTTCGCGAGACGTCCATTAACCTTAATGGACGCCTCCACCGCTTCGAACATGTCCACGACATGCTCAGCCAGCGGCAGAGATGGCATAGCGGTAGCCGCCGGCCTACCAGCTAACCACGGCCTATGGTCACGCTGGCTAGCCGGCAGCTCCACGGGTAGATCGGGCCGAACACTTACCAGCCACTGGCAAGCGTCCGACCAATCCTCCTCCGTGGCTAACTGCGAGCGCTCTACTAGACGAGGGCCTTCGTCTTCCTCCAGAGCACTCGCAGTTGACGTCGACGGCGGATAAGCTGATACCCCTGGCAAGCCTGGAAAAGCATGCGGGCCCGAGAGAGCAGGCATGCTAAACTCCGCGGCTTGACCAGGAGCAGGCGCCGTGGCAGAGCGTGGGGTAAACACCGCCCTACCGCGGGCCTGACCAGCACCAGCGACACCATCGGCAAGCCGAGGTATGCGGTATCCGTGGTCAACAGCACCGCCCGGGGACACCTTCTGGACCGTGAAATCTACTCCTGCGAGAGTAGAACCACGGAACACGTCGCCTGTATTCCCCGCGAGGGGTGCACAGACGTCGTATTCCATGGCCACGTCCTCAGAAGGCGACCCTAGCAGGAGATCCTCTTCCTCCTGGCCAGAAAGATTAGACTCCGGGTCAGCAAAGAGAGCTAACCCGGACTGGCCAGGAAAGGTGCCATAGGAGGCTTTGACACCTTCGGCGCGCGGATACCCGGGGTCTGATGAGCAGACCGCGGGTCCCAGCAACAACCGTTGTCCACGGCCCCTCGGCGCGGCGCCATGCCTGCTGCCAGGGTCTTGGACTGCCCCCAACAAAGGGGCCACCTCTGAATCCACAAACGGACCGGACCTAAAGAGACCGGATTCAGAGGCGGGGATCACCTGCTCGTAAGCAGATGCCGAGGACAACAAAGGAGCTGGCCCAGGGAGCATGCCGCGAAGCAACTCTGGGACCAAATCCTTTATTGTCCTCTGCATCTCTTGCAACATTTCGGACCTGAAGGCCTCCATATCCACCGCGGATGAGGCCTTCTTCTTACCCTTCTTACAACCCTCCTTCTTCTTCTTCCTCTCTTCCTCCATCACCTTCTCCCTTGCCTGCAATGAGAGAAAATCAGACATTAGATCTCCCCCCCACTGCTTACATACGTCGCACTTCAGCAACGGTCCACAGGGACTGCAGCTGAAGCACAAGTGCGGAACGAATCTGTTCTTCAGAAACCTCCCGCAGGACGGGCAACCAGGTCTCTGAAACAGGACAAAGGACAGGGACAATGAGCAAGATAGTTAAGGTTAGCGAACTCAAAACCAACTAAAAAGAGAGGGACAGGATCCTCAAGATCGCAAATCAAGAAGAACCAGCCTTGGACAAAACGTTAAATGTTAATAAAGGCCAAGGCCGATTATGACGTCATCACTCCCGTGACCAAAATAATCGATCCGCAACAAGCACTAAGTGCAAGAACGAATTGTATAAGTAACCGGAACATTCCCGTTGAATTGGCATTTCAAATACACAACAATCAGATATACAGAGATAACTCCTTCCAATTCTAGCATTGGCAAAAAAGGAAATTATCTCCCCTTTTGTTTATCAATAATTAGATACCTGACACTTGTACAGACAAACCATCCAACGTGATGTACCGGAGAACTCCACCATAGTACGCCTCTACATTCTCTCCACCGAAGGGGAAGGAATTGGATCAAGAGGGCAAAGTGAGAAGACCTTTATACCAAGTCTCCAACTCACTGAACATAGATCTTTTGGTTAGATAACCTAACAGTATTAGTAGGAAATGGAACCGTGGTGGAGAGAAAACATATCCTCTTGTGCCGAGAAGTCCATCAAAGCTTCTACGTGATACCTGTGGACAAAAACACAAAGAGAAATGAGACTTATGAAGCGCCATGTTGTAAAAAACCAACACAAACAGGCGCTAATCACGGTAAGCGCGAGTCCCGGAAACACATTAAACCGGGACAAAACACGCTAGCATATCAAAGAAATCACCTGATAAAGAGATCCAGCTCCTTCCAAAGGTGAGTCCTCTCTTTCCGACATGCCTCCAACGTACAAGAATCGTCAAATTTGAGTAAAAAACAAGGTAACGCGCAGAAAATGTAAGGTAACACAAAACCGCATGTAACCCTTAGCCAATAAATGAGCAAAGAGGAAGTAGTAGTCGGCGCATGCGCGGTGGTGGGGCGAGCATCCGCCGGACTACCTCTGACTCCCTGCCCAGTAGGGGCACCTAACTGTTTTTAATCTGAGTGTTTTATTGAGTGAAAGCCGATATTTAGCAATATCAAAAGTATTAGGGAGGTAAGTATACTCTTGATGTGAAAACAATCAGAATCTTTGCTGTTACTGTTCAAACATTAAATAGAATTTGCATGAATTGGGTATTTAATTTGGTCACAAGAGTGACCACAAACACAGCTTTCTTTTTGTAAACATTTTAAAGAGAGACAGAGCATAAGATTATGAGTTATCAGCATGGTCTGGGGACTGCACGGGTAGTGTTGTTTCAAAAAAATATAATACAGCTACTACAGGACATATGTTTAATTTTAGGCTTTTGGAGGCATTTCAAAGATTGTAGAAGGAAAATAATATGACATAGGTAAGTTTTGGGGCACTCAGCTTCTCATTTCATTCGCAGTACCTGAGCTATGGCCATATCAAAGCCTAACTCTATGGGTCAATTAGGCTTGAATTGCTCCAAACTCGTTCGTACTAACTACCTTGTCAGGACCCAATAGCTCAGACACATCTAAATATGTGGTCAATACCAATCATACAGCATCTGGATCTGGTAGAAGAAGCATTACATAGTCCTTGAACGATTCTTATTGCACATTCGTGGTACCAATTCTAGGATTAGCACCAAATATTAGTAATATGTAAGCTACCTATATGTATCCTTTGATTAGAACCCTTTGAACGGATCTTACCGCACATCCGCAGTACCAATTTAAGGATTAGCATTTTTATCCGACTCCTCTTCGAACGGATCTAGTCACACATTCGCGCCACGACTTCGAAGATAGGAGTCGGATAGTTTTTCCAAGTCATAGCTTTTTCAGGTCAAGCTGAATCAGTCCCTTATTAGCAAAATAACTAGGTTATACATGATGTCTTCAACTAAAAGCTAGTATTTTATTGACTACTGCTATTCTCTATCCACTTACAGAAGCGCCTTCAGGATAGTCTATGTATGATTCAAACTGCTCCCTCCACCAATTAGAGAATGACTCACGGTGTTCACAAGCCAAAGATCCACCAAAAGACCAGATAGCAGCTAGATTGAAATATCGTTCATACTCCAGGTCACTGAGGTCATTATAGGCAGCTAACATTGTCTGTAAGAATCAGTAACGTACAATAGTTTATAATGATTGAGTGCATAAGGTGCATTACCATAACATAGACATAATCAAGTGATAGATTAACCATTACTCTTTGCACAGTGGATACATGACTACATCTTAGTAATCAAGCAAACAATGTGTACATGTTCACAATGTCATAACCTGACTATATCCCAGATCGATGTAGTCGAGAAGATAGAAATACTGGTAATTCTGGTTACGCTATTCTTACACAAATACTGCTACATTCAAGTCTATAAAGTGAGAATATTAATTCATTAAAACAATAATAAAAAACTATAGGCAGATGACTACCAAATGACTGATGGTCACAAAACGACTTCATCCTATAAACACGCTAGGCGTTACTTGACACATGTAAAGCACAACTATGATATTAACCAATCAGATGGCAGAAATTGTGTGGGAATTCATTGTTACATATTTGTGTGTGTAACAATATGTCAATAAATCTTGATTAATAATACACATATTTAAGCTAAAGTCCTGGACGTGAACATGTAGAGCCATTAGGGTATTTTGAAATACCTAATTCTCGGAAGCTAGATGAATCTATAATGCTTCCGCATTGGTTTCTACAAAATAGTATACTTACCTACTGGACTACTCTATGATGTTTCCTAACATGTCTACCCTTACAAATAAATCCCAATTTAAACAACACACGTCAGGGACCCGTACCTAGACGTGTCTGGAAACTCCCATGTCAGTCACACTGACCAGCTCCGAGTCCAGACCAGCCATTCCCAAAATATTTGCGAAATAGCTAACGTGCAGTTGACCCAACCACAAGGGGTGGTTGAGGCTGGGTCGTGTCCAGTGGGTAGGTATACTATTTCGTAGAAACCAATGTGGAAGCATTATAGATTCTACTTTAAATATACTTACCTACTGGACCACTCTATGACAAACACCAGAATTTGACAGTCAAATAAAACTGGTGGGAGGGATGAGGTCAGGCCCAACAACCTATTTCCCCTCAATGAGAACTGATTAACTCCACAATGGAGAAGACTGACAACAACTAGAGAATACTAGAATTGGATCAAAGTTTTGACCTGGGTGATCCCACTGGTCGCACAACCGCACGCACGCATGCACGTACATACGCACGCATGCACGCACACACGCCTCTGAACCTATTTAACCACCAAAGAAGGGTCAGAAAAAGAGAGGGAAAAAATTACTATCTAAACTGTGTCAATTCTTCAGTCTTGTCAAGAATATTCAGATAGTAAGAAAGCTGCTTCTACTTTCTAGAATTCGGGAATCAAAAATAATATGGGGATAACTTACCAATTGTTTTGAATCGAGGAATGAGACAATATAAATTAGACAGTGAGTTACAAACTAAGATACTAGTACTCACCATCTTAGAAGAGTCAAAGCAACCATGGTCACAGCTCAAGAACTCAGGACATCTATCAGTGAGGCCACCAAAAAACTGCAGTGTAACTGACAGCCCAATGATGACAGAGGTGCGATGTGCCCTTACCTGGACAACTGATTAGCCAGGTTAGCAATTGCAAGTGCGTACGATGTACCTGAGAGATCATGCATATAATAATCAGTAAAGGAGGACTCATAATGCCATTGTGCAACAGACATTACATCTTCCAATGAAACACCATTGTATAAGGCTGTGGAGCAGCAAGCCCTCTGACATCATGAGCCCTAGCCCTATCAATCTGAATACCTGTAGATATTGTATGTGTACATTTAATAGTTTCTACAATCCACCTCGAAATGGTGTCCCTAGATGCCCTACCATGAGGTTTCTTACAGCATAACCATAATGATTTTGGATCTGATCTCCATGAAGACGTTCTTTTGAGATACATCTTAAGAGATCTAACTGGACACCATTCTGCTGAGGAAGGATCATGTCGGATTAGACTAGGTAAAATGATAGGCTTACCTGGAAACTTTAACGATTGTTTTTTAGACATAAAATTCTGTCTAGGTAATAAACGCAGACCTTCTCCAGTAATTACAAAGCGGTCATGCTCTGCTGACAAGGCGTGAATCTCACTCCTACATCTAGCAGAAGCAGCAGCAACCAAGAACACCATCTTCCATGTGAGAAGTTTCAAATCAATACTTCTGATCGGTTCAAAAGGATGAGCTCCCAACACCTGTAAGGCAAGGGAAAACTCCAAAGTGGGAGTGCTAACGGTTGTCTTGGCCGCTCATTCACAATTCCTCTAATCATCTCATTAAGCAAGTAATTCTCTTCACCCCCAGCAGATACCTATGACAGCCACTAAGGCTGACTTGTATGCTGCCAAAGTTGATGGACCTAAACCGCATGAGTGGAATAGCTCACAGAGAAAGTCTGCTACTATTTGAACAGAGGCTCAAAAGGGATCTGTATTTCGATCTGAGCCCCATTCCGAGAATCTAATCTATTGATTCTATAATTATAAGTCGCGGAAGTTGATCCCCTTCTGGCAGAGGCGATACATTTCGCTGCCTGCTCAGAAAACCCTTCCTTAACTGAATGTTCCGAGATAACTGCCATGCAGTCAATTGGAGCATTTCCGGACGATCGTGGAAATGATGTCCTCTGTTCTGGAAGATCGGATTCGGTAACTGCGGAAGGAAAACCGGTCTGCAGACCAGAAGGTCCAGCAGATACAAATACCATGATCGGCTTGGCCTGTCTGGAGCCATCAGAAGCACTTGGCATTCCTTCCATTTGATTTTCTGAAGAACCTTTGGAATCAGGATTGTTGGAGGGTAGGCGTATGCAAACATCCCTGCCGAACTCAACGCCAATGCCTGTGGACAGCAGGTTTGGCCGTAACCGGTTTGCCATCCTTCCCCAAAGGACGACGCTCAGAGTTGCTCTCTCATCAAGTGACAACTGCGGCGCAGCGACATGCCTCTGGTAATCATCTAATGGTACCCGGATACACCTACGGACCTGCCTAGGGATCTTAGGCAGTTTTCCGCTAATGAGCGCTGAAGAAGCGATAACCGCCATATCCATGGTATTAACATCCAACGGAATAAATGATATACGCGACTGCTGCGTCTCCATCAGCTTGCGTCTCTGAGCAATAATGCCCGAAAGCGCAACTGACTCCTGGACTTCTGGATCCGCCCCAAATTCATAAGAATTTCTTATGAAGTCTGTGGCCTCCATCCATTCAGTCTCAGTTGCCAAAGGACCACATGGAAGAAGGATGGGGTCCGCCCCCTTCATATCAGCTGTCCAAGTCGCAGCCTCCTTGGCAACCATCTGGTCAGGACCCGCACCAGACTCAGTATCACTACCGGGAGTCGAATGCTCTGATCCAACCATCTGCGGAGAGGGTGGACTCCGCAAATCAGGCATGAAACAAAACCCCTCAGGTAGTGGTGCTGATGGAATACCAGACACCATGGTAGCAAAAGCGGCTTGGTCACTGACCCCAGCCTGCTCCAGCACTGGACACCGTTGAACTAGCGTGGACTGGCTTGGATGAAGATGGACCACCATACAGCCCCTCAGGCCGCATGACATCCACTCCATCCACTCAACAAGGCCCGACTGGGACCACTGCAGTAGTTGGTCCTCCTCCTCAGTTGATAGATCATGATCTATAACTTGGCCTGTCTCCGAGGAGATCATGCCGCAGACGAGAGAACTCTGCTCCTGGCCATAGATCCTGTAATGTTCCACCTTGGCAGAACCGGTACAGGACACTAACGGAGCAGAGCCAACCACTAATGGACCCTCATGGGTGCCGCTTTTATGGATACCACTAGGTCCAGCCATGGCCGGATGCATGCCAAGCGATGGGTCAATCCCCTGCTGAACCAATGCCGGAGCTACTGCAGTGGATGACATCTGAATCATGAACCGTCCCAATGATTCATCTAGCATCGACTGAAATGACCCAGCCATCTCAGCCCTAACAGAGGCTAATGCTGCGTCCAGGTCTTTTTTAGACACTGACGCTTTACCTGACTGCTCATGTCATGATCTCTGGACGGTTTTCCATGTCGATTCTGACCAGGCCAGGCACACATCACATCTCTGATCCTTGTCACAGGCAGAACACTTAGCACACTCGTGACTCCCAAAGATTGAGCTCAAGTATTTATTGCACTTTCCATTACTGCACCGTGAATTCTTCTTTTTTTGAAAAGTACAAGGGGAAGAACAAAAGTATTAGTTTTTTTTAACCACACCTCAATAACAAGAAAACGTTACCATACTGGGGTGCATGGAATGAAATAAACACAGCAGATGCAGAGAAATCTGGTTTTTGGGCATGAACAATAATATAGGTCCCTCCAAAAATTCATTGTTTTATTGAGCCCCATGATTATGTGTGAAAATCATTTAATGAAGGCCCAATGAATAAAAAATAATTATTCCAGACTTCAAAAATGTATTATTACTGTTCACAAAAAATGTGATTATTGTGAAGTAGAATCAAATAAACACAAGAAATTGTATTCATAACGCATCAAAGTGATGTACCAATGCGATATGAGCCTAGGCAAATATTGAGAAATCTGACCAAATTTCTCTAATAAATACATACCATCGAACATAAGAGCACCTACCGCCACTAAAAACGGCGATTTACAACAGGTTTCGCTCACTCCCCGGTTATATTGAGGCACTCGCCTCACCAGAGAACCCAAAAGATACAAACCAAAGCGATTAATACGAAGTAGGGTCATAAAAACACAAAAGATAGTGTGATGAATGACAAAATTACCCAAATCAGCTGTCAAAACAAACCAATTTCTGCTCCGGCATCCATCGTGAATGATGAATCCTGGTCATTTACGGACGCAGAAACAGTGAGTACTTGCTAAGGATCAAACGAGTCCTGATAGTAGCAAACAAGTCCTCGTGAATAAATGGCTAAAAAATGGCAATCTGAAAAATATAACAGATTGACAAACATCCAACAGTAATATTTATGTCCAAAACAACATAAGTATGCAACAATATCACCTTTGCAGGGAAAATAAGCACGAATAACACTAAAACTGGAATTTTAAGTAGCCACAACAAAACACTGCACATTTCACGCACATATTTTGTGGAATGGCTGGTCTGGACTCGGAGCTGGTCAGTGTGACCAGCGTGGGAGTTTCCAGACACGTCTAGGTACGGGTCCCTGACATGTGTTGTTTAAATTGAGATTTATTTGGAAGGGTAGACATGGTAGGAAACATATCATACAGTGGTCCAGTAGGTAAGTATATTGAAGTAGAAAGGGAGATATTCAGACCATTAAGTCAAGTCATTTTCCATTTCATGTTGGGATCGACTCAAATAGTAAGAGAGCTGAATTTAGTTATTAATAGTCTCAGTTCAGATGAGAACAACATACCTCGAATAATGTACAGAAGGTACTAATCATGTTCTCCTCGCTATGAGGTATCACTCTCTTGTACTGAGGCATTGCCGTCCTGGGTCCACTACCAAACATGGGAGGGCGAGTACACTGAGCCAGATAGTCAATCACATTGGGAAGATAGATGTCACACAAACTTTGAAGCAGTTCTTTATCAGTGTCTGATCGCTGTTCTAACCACTGGGTTAGCATTAGCTTCCAGCCAACATCTTGTGTGGTCATCATCAACAGTCCCACACTGGCAAGTAATGATGGATTTATCTGACTGATATTCTCCATCTGCATGGGGTAGAAGATAATAAAAGTATCATTACAAGAATAACACATGCAATCATTGAAAATCATCGCCCTCCAATTTTGGTCAGTCTTTTTTTTATTATAAATTCTTGATTTTTCAGATCATGACTAAAATTGTGGAATTCTAGTCTACTGTCACATCCTTCTTTGTGCTAAAACTTGAACCAAATCGGATCAGCAGTTTCCTAGATATCAATAGATCTAGACAGTGTTTCCAATATGGACGCACATTTTTATGCGGATCTCAGTCAATGTCAATGCAAGGTAAGATCCAAGTTGTATTAAAATTTGAGCCAAATCAGATCAGCAATTTTTAGATATAGTTACAGATACACAAACATACACACAGACAGACAGACACAGACATACAGATCTGAATGCAATACACTCATCCCCTTAGTCTGCAATTGCAATTGTTAAATCATTGTTAAATTAATGTTATGCCCGATATTAATATAACTGCACAATTTTTCACCACCCAGTTAGACTGTATTCTACATATTATGACTTTCAAGCCAGTTCTATGGCTGACAGCTATGAACAACTCTGCATGATTAGTGGCCAATAGTTGCTATGTGTCGGGAATTAGGTCAAAGGCCCTCCAATGGATAAAATACATTTAGTTAACCGTACCTCCCAGATGAATCGTGTGTTGTCTGGTAGAATGAGCCTCTCATTGTTGCCAAGAACAATTGTTCCCTGATTTTGAAAGATCGTCTGCAGCAGCTCCATCTGATTCACATCAACCTAATATAAAATATTATAGAATATCAACTATGGACAGTTAAATGCAAAACGACTGCAAAGAGATTATTAGTAGAAGCAGTTTTCATAACCTAGATTAAACGAAATCACGGATTTCTTTTTTCACGAGAGAGTTGATACTTACCTCCCTAATACTCTTTGATATTTCTAAATATCGGCTTTCACTCAATAAAAACTCAGATTAAAAAAGTTAGGTGCCCCTACTGGGCAGGTAGTCAGATGACAGTCTGGCGGATGCTAAACCCACCACCGCGCATGCGCAGACTAGTACTTCCTCTGACTAATGTATTGGCTGACACTATGCAACTTTACAAGAGCCTGAAGACCGAGCCTCTGAGGGGCAGAGAGGCTGGGTCCGTATTAGGGAGGTAAGTACCAACTCTCTCGTGAAAAAAGAAATCCGTGATTTTGTTTATTTCACTTCAACAGTATACTTACCTTCCTAATACTCTTTGATATTGCCAGAATTCGTCAGTGAATTCGGCAGGAGGGAGGCGAGGTCAAAAGACCAGCTCTTCCCTATGCGCTTTTCTGCGTTTAAGGCACTAAAACTTCTGAAATTGTGTGGAAACACACTCAGGAATAGATTTGAACATCGGCTAGCGCAACCGATGGCTGAGAGAGGACCATATGTCATATGCGCTTCCCCCCCCCCACCCCCTCTTCATGGGAGGAAGACTGAATGACCTCAATGTCCCATACGCTCTCTACGTACAAGTGCCATGTATTATAGGACATTAAATGAAAAGGTTTCATTTTCGTACACTCTCAATAATGAACCACAAAAAACACGTACCATCACCATATTCATAATAACGAAGGGTCACGCGACATTACAATTAACCATCGACAACACATACACAAGACTGACCTTGTGAAGATGGTTGCTGTCATCATCTCTCCATTGGTGGAGACTGATGCAGACCAAAAAAGTGGATGTTTCCATTGATTAAATGTGAAATATATAAAAAAAATGAGGATACCTCATCAAAATATGTACATCTAGATTAGCTTTTCAAAATCGATAAGGCGAGAGGATTTGAGGTCTCACAGAGATAATGGTTCGTAAAACTTGACTCACAGTGCCACTGAGCTACTGACATAATGTCATCCACAGGAACCCCATTAAACAGGACAGTGGAAGCCACTATGCCCTGGACATTGTGAGCCTTGGCCATATCAACTTGTTTACCTGTGGCGGATTTATGGCAAAATTGAATACACTCTACAATCCACCTGGTAATGGTGTCCTTTGATGCCCTGCCATGGGGTTCAATATATGACAACCACAATGCTGTAGGGTCCGTCCGCCATTCCTGAGTACGTTGTTTGTACCGGGTTAATGCTCGGACTGGACACCATGCTTTTGAATTAGGATCATATCTAGTCAAAGCTGGTAAAAATATAGGTTGACCTGGATATTTCAAAGACTGGTTTTTAGCCATGAAATTTATCCTAGGTAGAAGCCTAAGGCCTTCCCCTGTAACCACAAAACGGTCTGCCTCGGCTGATAAGGCATGAATCTCACTTCTACGCCTAGCCGAGGCCGCATCAATTAAAAATACAGTTTTAAGTGTCAACATTTTCATAGAAATGGAACTTAGTGGTTCAAACGGCCTACAGGGGGATTCCTTGCTCTTAGATTGCCCATGCCGTTGATTAAAGTATTTAATGAATTTACTTCATCACTTCCCCTATCAGCCAAGCAAGGGATAACTGACATTAAAGCTGACATGTAGCCAGCAATAGAGTTAGGCTCGAGGCTATAGGCATCATACAGGTGACAGAGGAAATCTACCTGAATAGATGAATCCATTGGATTAATACATCTTTTTGAGCACCATTCTGCAAATCTGTTGATTTTATAATTATATGGCTTTTGCCATGAACATGGCTGCTTGCTCAGAAAAGACCTCCTTAATTCTAGATTCCTTGACAACATCAATGCGGTCAAATAGAACATTGATGGATTGTTGTGAAGGTTCTTGCCCTGGAAGATAATATTGTCCATCAGAGGCAGAGGAACCGGATTGTAGACCAGAAGGTCCAGCAGGTCCGTATACCATGATCGGCTTGGCCAATTTGGAGCGATCAGAAGCACTTGGCACTCCTCCTGTCTGATTTTCTGAAGAATTTTTGGAATCAGGATTGCTGGAGGGAATGCGTATGCATACATTCCCACCCAGCTGATAGCTAATGCATCTGTTGCGATAGCACTCGGATCTGGAATCGGAGAGACGTACGTCGTCATCTTCGCATTCTTCTTCATTGCGAATAAATCTATGTTGGGTTTCCCCCAGTTGTTGAACAGACAATCCGCCACACATTGATTTAGTTGCCATTCCGTAGGTAAAACACTCATCCTTCGGCTCAATGAGTCTGCTAGCAGATTTAACCTTCCCAGAATATGAACTGCTTTCAAGGTAATCCTGTGATTCAGGCACCAGCAAAGCAGTTAACATGTCATCATACAGAGACTGGGCGACTTCCTTCCGCCCTGGCAGTTTATGTATCATACAGAGACTGGGCGACTTCCTTCCGCCCTGGCGGTTTATGTAAGTCACTACTGTTGAGTTGTCTGATCGTATTAGAACACTCTCGCCCTGAACTTTCTGTAAGAAATGTTCCAGGCCCAGGACTACTGCTCATAATTCCAGTAGATTTATATGTTCTTTTGACTGTTCCAGATTCCAAAGCCCTGATATCGTGGATTCTTCCAGGCAAGCTCCCCACCCCTCCATCGATGCATCTGTCTACATCGTTAACTGAGGGTGAGGAGGGGTTAACATCACCCCTGCCATGAGATTCTCTGTCTTCAACCACCATTGCAGGTGGTGAATCAAAGGCTCCAGCACTGACACGTTTGAGTCCAGTGAACCTGTACTCTGGGTCCATTGTGTCATGAGAAATAACTGGATCAGCTTCCTGCGTAAGGCCGCCTGAGGAACAACTGGTTCCAGAGAAACCATCAATCCCAGCATTCTCAGATAAACCCGTGCCAGGACATGACGACTGTTGCACACTGACTGTATTACTGAGATGAGTAATTGTACCCTCTCCTGAGTAGGATAAACATAACCTATCTCCAGATCGAAGAACATTCCCAGGTAAACAAACTTCTGGGATGGAGTCAGCTCTGATTTTTGAAAGTTGATTATCCAGCCCAAGTCTGTGAGAGTTTTCAAAACTATCTCCAGATTCGCTGATAAACTTTCCTGATTGTGTGCTTTTAACAGCCAGTCGTCTATATACGTGTGGATTGCTATGTGTCTCCTGTGAAAGTATGACATCATAGCTTGGACCACTCGAGTGAAGACCTGAGGAGCCGTCGATATACCAAATGGGAGAACGCTGAATGCATATCTCAGGAACCGACGAAAGCTCTTCACAATGGGAATATGAAAATAGGCATCTTTTAGAACTATTGCTGCTGTCCACATTCACTTCCTCAATCCTGTTAACCCCATTCTTACAGTTTCCGTTTTGAAACTTGGTGTGAGGATAAACCTGTTGAGAGGTTTGAGGTTGAAAATTGGTCTCCACCTTCCAGTGCTTTCTGTCACTAGGAACATGGTTGAATAATAACCCGGACATTTTTGTGCGGGTTGAATTGCGTGTTTTAGTATGAGGGATTGAATTTCTTCCTCTATACACAACCATTGATCTGGATCTCTTGGATTTTGAATCCAGATCGGAACCAGACACGCGCGATGGCTGGCTTGAAATCCAGTCAGGACGGTAACCGACTGAAAGACATCGCAAGACTGAGCAGTCCTAAGTAACCCACTCCCACTCTTGCATGTGGAAGGCCAGATGGCCTCCCACCGGTGCACCTAAGGATTGAGGTGGACCTGAGAAGTGCAAGAAATGTCCTGTCTCTGGTGGCTGTCCTAGCAGCACTGGTGTGATCCTTGTGAGTGCCGACCCATCAGGTTCGACTCCCATGACCAGAACCCCATGCTCTTCTACCAGCACCACGCACACCTTGATATGCGGGCTGCCTGGTGGGTTGTGCTGGAGGAGCCTGCACTCCCCCCTCGCTGGCTTAAGCTGGTTTTGCCATGGCCGATGATGCATAGGTGGTTGGCCTCTGATAGGGCCACCACCACCTCTAGCCTGCTGAGGGTGGAAGGCAGGGGGCACTGCTCGAACACGCTCCCTGTGGAGCACTTCAAACTGCTCTCACAGCGCCCTCTGGTTCTTCACCAGGTTTACAGTTTGTTGCTGATGCAGGCATCTTTCAGCTCCAAACAATCCTGGACCTGCCATCGGTGTCCGAAGAAGCCGAGTGTACAGATCCAGCGAGGGGCACAAATTGTCACGTGCAAATGTGCGCCTCGCCCATAAACTCCTGGTTACGGATCTCGTCATGCAATCCAGAGCCAGATTAATGCCGTCCTGGATGGCTCTCTGGACTGAAAGAGGAGAACCTTGGCGGGCCACGGATGCTGCTACTACACCCTGTACTTTCCTCCATGTCCCGCAGTGCGGAATTTGCGTTGCACAATAAACGAAATCTAGGATTTCTTTTTTCACGAGAGAGTTGATACTTACCTCCCTAATACTTTTGATATTGCTAAATATTGGCTTTCACTCAATAAACACTCAGATTTAAAACAGTTAGGTGCCCCTACTGGGCAGGGAGTCAGAGCATAGTCTGGCGGATGCCAGCCCCACCACCGCGCATGCGCAGACTAGCACTTCCTCTGACTAGATTATTGGCTGACACACATGCAACTATTAAGAGCCTGAAGACCGAGCCTCTGTGGGGTGGAGAGGCCGGGTCCGTATCTAGGGAGGTAAGTATCAACTCTCTCGTGAAAAAAGAAATCCTAGATTTCGTTTATTTCACTTCAAGAGTATACTTACCTCCCTAATACTTTTGATATTGCCAGAATTCGAAAGTGAATCTGGCGGGAGGGAGGCGAGGTCAAAAGACCAGCTCATCCCTATACGCTTTTCTGCGTTTAAGGCACTTAAACTTCTGAAACTGTAAGAAAAAACAGTCAGGATTTGACTAACCATCGGATAACACGACCGATGTATGAGAGATGACCGAATGTCATATGCGCTCCCCCCCCCCTCCTTCCTGGGAGGAAGAGTCGACTGACCTCAATGTCCTATACGCTCTCTACGTACAAGTGCCATGTACTACAGGACAGAGACGAAAAAGCTCCATTTTCGTAACTCTCAACAATGAACCACACAAATACACAAACCATCACCATATTAATAACGGGTAATCGTGACAATACAATCAACAACGGACAACACATGAACAAGACTGACCTTGTTGAAAATGGCTGCTGACATCATCTTCCCATCGGTAAAGACTGATGCAGGCCCAAAAAAGTGGGTGTTTCCATAAATTAATTGTGATATATATAAGTAATGAGGAAATCACCTCAAAAAATATAAACCGATTTATTTTTTCAAAACCGACAAGGCGAGAGGATTAGAGGTGTCACGGAGATAATGGTCTGTAAAACTTGACTCACAGTGCCACTGAGCCACCGACATAATATCATCCACAGGGACCCCATTAAATAGGGCCGTGGATGTCACTACGCCGCGGACACTGTGAGCCTTGGCCACGTCAACCTGCTTCCCGGTGGCGGATTTATGGCAAAACTGAATGCATTCCACAATCCACCTGGAAATGGTGTCCTTAGAAGCCCTCCCATGGGGTTCAATATATGACAACCATAACGCTGACTGGTCGGTGCGCCATGCCGCCGTACGTTGTTTGTACCGGCGCAGCGCCCGGACGGGACACCATGCTTTAGAATTAGGATCATATCTAGTTAAAGCAGGCAAAATAATAGGTTGACCTGGATATTTCAACGACTGATTTTTAGCCAAGAAATTAATCCTAGGTAGCAGCTTAAGGCCTTCCCCTGAAACCACAAAACGGTCATCCTCGGCTGATAAGGCATGAATCTCACTCCTACGCCTAGCCGAGGCCGCAGCAATTAAAAACACAGTCTTCAGTGTTAATAGTTTCATAGAAATGGAACTAAGTGGTTCAAAAGGCTTATCACCTAGTACTTGAAGCACTAGCGATAAACTCCAAGACGGAATCACAGGAGGATTCCTTGGTCTTAGATTGCCCATGCCTTTAATTAATACATTCAATGTATTTACTTCATCACTTCCCCTCTTAGCCAAGCAAGGAATAACAGACATTAATGCTGACTTATAACCAGCAATAGAGTTAGGCTTGAGGCTATAGGCATCATAGAGGTGACAGAGGAAATCAGCTACTACTTGAATAGATGAATCCATTGGATCAATACATCTTTTTGAGCACCATTCTGCAAATCTGTTGATTTTATAATTATATGCTCTGGAGGTTGACCCCCTCCTGGCTTTGGCCATAAACATGGCTGCTTGCTCAGAAAAGCCCTCCTTAATTCTAGATTCCTTGACAACATCCACGCAGTCAATCTGAACATTGACGGATTGTTGTGAAGGGCCTTGCCCTGGAAGATAATATCGTCCATCAGAGGCAGAGGAACCGGATTGCAGACCAGAAGGTCCAGCAGATCCGTATACCATGATCGGCTTGGCCAATCCGGGGCGATCAGAAGCACTTGGCATTCCTCTTGTCTGATTTTCTGAAGAATTTTTGGAATCAGGATTGCTGGAGGGAATGCGTATGCATACATTCTCCCCCAGCTGATAGCTAACGCATCTGTTGCGAAAGCGCTTGGATCCGGAATCGGAGAGACGTACGTCGTCATCTTCGCATTCTTCTTCGTTGCGAACAAATCGATGTTGGGTTTCCCCCAATGGTCGAACAGACGATCCGCCACACATTGATTTAGTTGCCATTCCGTGGGTAAAACACTCATCCTTCGGCTCAATGAGTCTGCTAGCAGGTTTAACCTTCCCGGAATATGAACTGCTTTCAAGGTAATCTGGTGATCCAGACACCAACAAAGCAGTTTCCATGTCATCATACAGAGACTGGGCGACTTCGTTCCGCCCTGGCGGTTTATGTAAGTCACAACTGTTGAGTTGTCTGAACGAATAAGAACAATCTTGCCCTGAACTTTCTGTAAGAAATGTTCCAGGCCCAGGACTACTGCTCTTAGCTCCAGTAGATTTATATGTTCCTGTGACTGTTCCAGATTCCAAAGCCCTGATATCGTGGATTCTTCCAGGCAAGCTCCCCAGCCCTCCATCGATGCATCTGTATACACAGTCACCTGAGGGTGGGGAGGGGTTAGCAAAACCCCCGGTAAGAGATTCTCTGTATTCAACCACCATTGCAGGTGGTGAATGAGAGGCGCCAACACTGACACATTCGAGTCCAGCGAACCTGTACTCTGGGTCCATTGTGTCATGAGAAACAACTGGATCGGCCGCCTGCGTAAGGCGGCCTGAGGAATGACTGGTTCCAACGAAACCATCAACCCCAGCATTCTCAAGTAAACCCGTGCCAGGACATGACGACTGTCGCACACTGACTGAATCAACGAGATGAGTATTTGAACTCTCTCCTGAGTAGGATAAACATATCCTGTCTCCAGATCGAAGAACATCCCCAGGTAAACAAACTTCTGGGATGGAGTCAGCTCTGATTTTGGGAAATTGATCATCCAGCCCAAGTCTGTGAGAATTTTCAAAACAATCTCCAGATTGGCGGACAAACTTTCCCGGGTGTGCGCTTTCAACAGCCAGTCGTCTATGTACGTGTGGACTGCTATGCTTCTCCTGCGGAGGTATGCTGTGATCGCAAGAACCACACGGGTGAAAACCCGAGGAGCCGTGGAAATTCCGAAGGGCAACACCCTGAATTCCCACTGTCTGCCCTGGAATGCAAATCTCAGGAAGCGACAGAAACTCCTGTGGATGGGGATGTGGAAATAAGCGTCCTTCAAATCTATCGACGCCGTCCACATCCCCCTCTCCAACCCCGCCAACACCGAGCGCACCGTTTCCATCTTGAAACTGGGCGTCTCGATGAACTTGTTCAATGGCTTGAGGTTGAGAATCGGTCTCCACCCACCGGTGCGTTTTGTTACCAAGAACAGGGTTGAATAGAAGCCCGGACACCTTTGTGCCGGCTGAATAGCTCCTTTTTGTACGAGGGAATTTATCTCCTCCTCGATACACAACCTTTGATCTGGATCTCTCGGAACGGGAGTCCAGACTGGCACCAGAGACAGTCGCGACGGCGGGCCTGTCATCCACTCTGGATGATACCCCACGGAAAGCCATCGCAAGACTAAACGGTCCTGAGTTAACCGTTCCCACTCTTGCATGTGGTCGGCTAGCCGGCCTCCCACCGGTCCACCTAGGGACCGCGGTGGACACAAGGCATGCAAGAGCGGCACTGTCTCCGTCGCCATACACACCGGCGTGGTCCTTACCGCGGTAAGCGCCCTGTCAGGAACGATAACCACGCCCAGATCCTCGCGCGACCCGCCCCGCCCCGCGCGCACCTCGGTGCACGGGCGGCTGCCTGGCTGACGGCGGCTGAGGAGCCTGCGCCCCCCTCACTGCTGGCCGAATCGCACGCGGCCGAGGCCGGCGCTGCGACGGCGGCTGGCCTCTGACTTGGCCAGCACCACCTCGAGCCTGCAGGGGACGATACGCAGGGGCCGCGGCGCGAACGTTAGCACGACGCAGCACCTCAAACTGTTCGCGCAGCGCCCTCTGGTTATTCACCAGGGTGACCGTCTCCTGGAGGTGGCGACAACCCTCACCTCCAAAAAGACCAGGACCCGTCATAGGCGTACGGAGTAGCCTATTATACAGGTCCTGAGACGGGCACAGATTGTCCAGGGCAAATGTGCGCCTTGCCCTGACACTCCTGGTCACCGCCCGCGTCATACAGTCCAGCGCCAGGTTAATACCATCCTGGATGGTTCGCTGGACCGCGAGCGGGCCTGGCTGGCGCGATGCGGATGCCGTTACTACCCCCTGTAACAGCTGGGAGACGTGGGACAGAGCGGCAATCGAAGCCCTCCCACTCTCCTCCGCATCACGCAACGCGGTATTCGCCGAACGCAACGCGTTCGCGCACAAGACCCCCGCGTCAGAACGGGAGCCTGGCCGCGTATCCTCACCCAAAGCCGCGCGGTCATCCACGCTGGGCTTGGGTACCACACCGTACCGCTGGTAGTCCAGGGGCACGATGCGACAACGCCTGGCCACCTCGCGAGGGGCCTTCGCGAGACGTCCACTCGTGTTAATGGACGACTCCGCCGCCTTGAACATGTCAACGACATGCTCCGCCAGCGGCAGAGAAGGCATAGCGTTAGCAGTTGGTTTCCCAGCTAACCACGGCGTGTGAACACGGTGGCTAGCCGACTGCTCCACGGGCAGATCAGGCCTAACGCTCACCAACCACTGGCAAGCGTCATACCAATCCTCCTCCGTGGCTAACTGCGAGCGCTCTACAAGACGGGGTCCTTCGTCTTCCTCCTGAGCGCAAGCAGTAGAGCTTGACGGCGGGTACGCTGATACACCTGGCAAGCCAGGGAAAACATGCGGGCCTGACAGCACCGGCATGAGAATATCACTGGTTTGACCAGGAGCAGGCACCGCGGTAGAGCACGGGGTATATATAGCCCTACCACGGGCCCGGCCAGCACCAGCTACACTCTCGGCAAGCCGAGGTATGCGGTACCGCTGGCCATCAGCAGCGCCCAGGGCCACCACCTGAACCGCGGACCTTACTCCAGGGTGAGTAATACCGTGGAAAAAAGCGCCTGTATTCCCCGCGAGGGGTGCACAAACGTCTTCATCCATGTCCACGTCGTCAGACGGCGACCCTAGCAGGTAATCCTCATCACCCTGGTCAGAAAGATTAGACCCCGGGTCAGCAAAGAGAGCTAACCCGGGCTGACCAGGAACGGTGCCATAGGAGGTACTGGCCACCGCGGCGTGCGGATACCCCTGGACTGATAAGCAGCCAGCGGGTTCCAGCGACAACCGTCCACGGTCCCCTATCGGCGCGGCAATAAGCCTGCTGCCAGGGCCGTGGAACGCCCCCTCTAATGGGGCCACCTCTGAATCGTCGGACAACGGAAGCGGACTAAGGAAAATCGATCCAGAGGCGGGGATTACCTGCTCCGAAGCCGATGATGAGGACAATAAAGGATCTGGTCCAGGAAGCATGCCACGAAGCAACCCTGGAACCAAATCTTTTATTGTCCTCTTCATCTCTCCCAACATCTCGGTCCGGAAGGTCTCCATATCCACCGCGGACGAGACCTTCCCCTTACCCTTCCTACTTACAACCTCTCGTTTCCGCTTCTTCTTCTTCTCCTCCTCTACCACCTTGTCCGTCGCCTGTAAGCAGCACAAGAATTCGGACATTAACTCGCCCCCCCAGTGCTTACATATGTCACAATTAATCAATGGACCACAAGGGCTACATCGATAACACAGATGCGGCCAGAACTTTACATGCATAAAACGTCCACAGGACGCGCAACCCGGTCCCTGAAACAGGGCAAAGGACAAGGAGTATGAGCAACTAGTTAAGCTTAGAAACTCAATCCAACTCAAGGAGAAGGAAAACGATCATAAAGATCAATATACATCAAAAACCAGCATAGCGCTTGAATTGCTAATAAATACATAGCCAGCTGATTATGACGTCATTAATCCCGTGACAGGAAAAATTCGATCCCAACAAAACATCCAAGTGCAAAGACGAATTGTATGCTGAATGGATAAGTTGACTACACAACCATCAGATACATATAGATAACTCTTTTCTGGCAAAAATGTTAATTATCTCCCTTTGATTGTTTACAATAATTAACATCACCACATTATCAATAACTAGATACCTGACACTTTGTATAGACAAACCATCCAACGTGACGAACCGGAAACTCCACCATCTGCACGCCTCTTAACTCTCTCCACCTCATGGGGAAGGAATTGGATCAAGAGGGCAAAGTGAGAAGACCTTTATACCAGGCCTCCAACTCACTGGACATAATCTTTCATTTGGTTAGATAACCTAACAGTGTTAGTAGGAAATGGAACCATGGTGGAGAGAATACTAATTCTCTGGTACTGTGACGTCACCACCTAGCGTCATACAGACCTGTGGACATAAACAGAAAGAGAAATTAGTCCTAGGTAGCACCGAGTTGATATAACCCAACCAACCAAGGCGCTTATCACGGTAAACGCGAGTCCCGGAAACACAATACACCGGGAAGAAAACTCGCTAATTTTACTAGAAGTCACCTGATTTAAAGGTCCTCCGTCCTCCTGTGGCGACGTATTCCTATCCGCCATCCAAAAAAGTGACTAACACTCCAAACAAACACCACTTAAACAGTTTAAGAGAGCGAAAAAGCTATTGAACAAAAAAACATGTGTGATCTCTTTGCCAATAATCTAGCAAAGAGGTAGTGCTAGTCTGCGCATGCGCGGTGGTGGGGCTGGCATCCGCCAGACTACGCTCTGACTCCCTGCCCAGTAGGGGCACCTAACTGTTTTAAATCTGAGTGTTTATTGAGTGAAAGCCAATATTTAGCAATATCAAAAGTATTAGGGAGGTAAGTATACTCTTGAAGTGAAAGGCGCTAGCGCACAAGGGTCCCATGTCAGACTGGGACCCAGGCCACGTGTCATCCGGATGAATGGGTCTCTGCTGCAGCGAACATATCAACGATATGCTCCGCATACGATAGAGATGGCATGGTGCTCGTCAATGGCTTCCCTCCCAACCATGGGTGCTGGTCCCGCTGGGAGGCCGGTGAATCCATCTGAAGTTCCTAATTGATGCTTACCAGCTCAATACAAAGATTCATTAGTAGTTCAACTTTATAAACACAATGAACCAATACAAACCATCAAGAGAGATAAATAACACAACACTCAGTCATAAAATCTCTAACCATTTTTAGAAACAATTTTTTTCTCCAAACTTAACCTCAGTTGATAACTCCTGAAGAATGAGTGAACTCATTTACCTGATCCTGAATCCAAACCCAGTGGTGGGGGGGGGGGGGGGGAGAGAATGCAGAAAAATTACTTCTTATGGTAATAATTCCCTCTGCAAACTCATAATAAATTAGATGGACCCAGAAAACCAAGTATAAATATTTTTCAAATAAAGGACACACTTCAGAAATCAGCTAAATGTGTCTGAAAATACAAAGCACAACATGCGTTAGCTAATACATAGGCCTCCCCCAAAAAGAGCTAGCCTAATAAAGACGTATTCACAAGTTAGCACGAATCACGGAAATACCATCCGAGTCAACATGCACATTTTTTATCAATAAATTTACTAAAGTGCACCTGATGGCTAGGACCGGGAGCATCCTCCGGCGACTTGGCAGCATCAGCCATACTAATAATAGTCAAAATCAAGTTGCAGAACAACTTAAAGCTTCAAAAAGATCAAAAGCAAAAGCAAGGCAAGAAAGCGTGTTGCAATGGCAGGTCAATATTTTAGAGAGAGAATGAGACAGCCCCACACATGCGCGACCCCGGGGCGCACATCCACTGGACTCAGTTGAGTAACCTGCCCAGTGGGGGCAGTTTCTTTTTAATTCTGAGTATTAATGAAGCTAGGGCGATATTTTGCAAATATCATAGAGTATCAGGTGGTAAGTATACTCTTGATGTGAAAACCATCTGTCCAAGCTAAGATCTTATAAGCCTGGCATCCATGCGTCCAGGATAAAATCCAATAAGACTGGCAACCATATGTCAAGATAACATCCAATAAGATTGTTCAGTCTTGTGATGATGACGACGATGATGACAATGATGATGATGTGACTGAGATGATGAGATGTGGCGCTAAACAGAAAACCAATATGCTGAAAAATCCTTTGTAGAAATGTCTCAGTGACGTTGGCTTGACATTGTCGCTATGCTTATTCATATTGATATACCCAATCACGTGTTTAAGATTAGTTTCAATATGATTAATCAATCCTGTAATGGAAGCAGAGTTGCCCTTATGCGTCCTTTTGCGCGTATATATGCATAAAAATGGCAGAGGGATGCATAAAAATTAACCCTCTGCGTCCCCAAGGACGCACGAGGGACGCAGCTAAAAAGTGTAACAGAAACTGGTAACTTTGCGTGTGCTTAATTATCGATTATATTATGTGTGTGTATATTTATTTGTGCATGTTTTTACTTTAAGAAATATACCTAATGCATTGTGTGTTCTAAAAAAATGAACTTACTGTGTTGTTTAAGACTATGATTTGTTGTATGTTTTCTTGCACAACTCAAGTTGTTAATGCCCATAAATCAGATTCAACCACCACATTTAATTGTAAACACAATCCCCAAATCATCCTTAGTATTCTATTTGATCTAATTTTGATAAATAATGAGTTTACAAGCCGGATGTTAGTCGCCTTGTTTGGCCTATAAATTGCAAAAAAATACCCGCCATGTTTCTGTCTGTTGTGCTAAACGTCAGTGTGACGCGTCAGTATTTGATTGGATAACAGCGGAATCTCCCTCTAGAGGAACTCATGCTTGAGAAATCCAATACAACTGATCAAGCGTATACAAACGTGTCTGGGCGTCTTAACCCTTTCACAGCTCAGAACATTGGACAGATCACAGAGTTGTTATAACTAATATGCTGAATATTTTGAAATTAATTTGCGCATGCCTACTTGCGTAAAGCAGCAACGACTACAGCCAAAATATGTTTTTCCATTTACTTATCAAAGTATCTAAATGGATGAAGGAATATATGGAAGATTAAACGAAATCTAGGATTTCTTTTTTCACGAGAGAGTTGATACTTACCTCCCTAATACTTTTGATATTGCTAAATATTGGCTTTCACTCAATAAACACTCAGATTTAAAACAGTTAGGTGCCCCTACTGGGCAGGGAGTCAGAGCGTAGTCTGGCGGATGCCAGCCCCACCACCGCGCATGCGCAGACTAGCACTTCCTCTGACTAGATTATTGGCTGACACACATGCAACTATTAAGAGCCTGAAGACCGAGCCTCTGTGGGGTGGAGAGGCCGGGTCCGTATCTAGGGAGGTAAGTATCAACTCTCTCGTGAAAAAAGAAATCCTAGATTTCGTTTATTTCACTTCAAGAGTATACTTACCTCCCTAATACTTTTGATATTGCCAGAATTCGAAAGTGAATCTGGCGGGAGGGAGGCGAGGTCAAAAGACCAGCTCATCCCTATACGCTTTTCTGCGTTTAAGGCACTTAAACTTCTGAAACTGTAAGAAAAAACAGTCAGGATTTGACTAACCATCGGATAACACGACCGATGTATGAGAGATGACCGAATGTCATATGCGCTCCCCCCCCTCCTTCCTGGGAGGAAGAGTCGACTGACCTCAATGTCCTATACGCTCTCTACGTACAAGTGCCATGTACTACAGGACAGAGACGAAAAAGCTCCATTTTCGTAACTCTCAACAATGAACCACACAAATACACAAACCATCACCATATTAATAACGGGTAATCGTGACAATACAATCAACAACGGACAACACATGAACAAGACCGACCTTGTTGAAAATGGCTGCTGACATCATCTTCCCATCGGTAAAGACTGATGCAGGCCCAAAAAAGTGGGTGTTTCCATAAATTAATTGTGATATATATAAGTAATGAGGAAATCACCTCAAAAAATATAAACCGATTTATTTTTTCAAAACCGACAAGGCGAGAGGATTAGAGGTGTCACGGAGATAATGGTCTGTAAAACTTGACTCACAGTGCCACTGAGCCACCGACATAATATCATCCACAGGGACCCCATTAAATAGGGCCGTGGATGTCACTACGCCGCGGACACTGTGAGCCTTGGCCACGTCAACCTGCTTCCCGGTGGCGGATTTATGGCAAAACTGAATGCATTCCACAATCCACCTGGAAATGGTGTCCTTAGAAGCCCTCCCATGGGGTTCAATATATGACAACCATAACGCTGACTGGTCGGTGCGCCATGCCGCCGTACGTTGTTTGTACCGGCGCAGCGCCCGGACGGGACACCATGCTTTAGAATTAGGATCATATCTAGTTAAAGCAGGCAAAATAATAGGTTGACCTGGATATTTCAACGACTGATTTTTAGCCAAGAAATTAATCCTAGGTAGCAGCTTAAGGCCTACCCCTGAAACCACAAAACGGTCATCCTCGGCTGATAAGGCATGAATCTCACTCCTACGCCTAGCCGAGGCCGCAGCAATTAAAAACACAGTCTTCAGTGTTAATAGTTTCATAGAAATGGAACTAAGTGGTTCAAAAGGCTTATCACCTAGTACTTGAAGCACTAGCGATAAACTCCAAGACGGAATCACAGGAGGATTCCTTGGTCTTAGATTGCCCATGCCTTTAATTAATACATTCAATGTATTTACTTCATCACTTCCCCTCTTAGCCAAGCAAGGAATAACAGACATTAATGCTGACTTATAACCAGCAATAGAGTTAGGCTTGAGGCTATAGGCATCATAGAGGTGACAGAGGAAATCAGCTACTACTTGAATAGATGAATCCATTGGATCAATACATCTTTTTGAGCACCATTCTGCAAATCTGTTGATTTTATAATTATATGCTCTGGAGGTTGACCCCCTCCTGGCTTTGGCCATAAACATGGCTGCTTGCTCAGAAAAGCCCTCCTTAATTCTAGATTCCTTGACAACATCCACGCAGTCAATCTGAACATTGACGGATTGTTGTGAAGGGCCTTGCCCTGGAAGATAATATCGTCCATCAGAGGCAGAGGAACCGGATTGCAGACCAGAAGGTCCAGCAGATCCGTATACCAAGATCGGCTTGGCCAATCCGGGGCGATCAGAAGCACTTGGCATTCCTCCTGTCTGATTTTCTGAAGAATTTTTGGAATCAGGATTGCTGGAGGGAATGCGTATGCATACATTCTCCCCCAGCTGATAGCTAACGCATCTGTTGCGAAAGCGCTTGGATCCGGAATCGGAGAGACGTACGTCGTCATCTTCGCATTCTTCTTCGTTGCGAACAAATCGATGTTGGGTTTCCCCCAATGGTCGAACAGACGATCCGCCACACATTGATTTAGTTGCCATTCCGTGGGTAAAACACTCATCCTTCGGCTCAATGAGTCTGCTAGCAGGTTTAACCTTCCCGGAATATGAACTGCTTTCAAGGTAATCTGGTGATCCAGACACCAACAAAGCAGTTTCCATGTCATCATACAGAGACTGGGCGACTTCGTTCCGCCCTGGCGGTTTATGTAAGTCACAACTGTTGAGTTGTCTGAACGAATAAGAACAATCTTGCCCTGAACTTTCTGTAAGAAATGTTCCAGGCCCAGGACTACTGCTCTTAGCTCCAGTAGATTTATATGTTCCTGTGACTGTTCCAGATTCCAAAGCCCTGATATCGTGGATTCTTCCAGGCAAGCTCCCCAGCCCTCCATCGATGCATCTGTATACACAGTCACCTGAGGGTGGGGAGGGGTTAGCAAAACCCCCGGTAAGAGATTCTCTGTATTCAACCACCATTGCAGGTGGTGAATCAGAGGCGCCAACACTGACACATTCGAGTCCAGCGAACCTGTACTCTGGGTCCATTGTGTCATGAGAAACAACTGGATCGGCCGCCTGCGTAAGGCGGCCTGAGGAATGACTGGTTCCAACGAAACCATCAACCCCAGCATTCTCAAGTAAACCCGTGCCAGGACATGACGACTGTCGCACACTGACTGAATCAACGAGATGAGTATTTGAACTCTCTCCTGAGTAGGATAAACATATCCTGTCTCCAGATCGAAGAACATCCCCAGGTAAACAAACTTCTGGGATGGAGTCAGCTCTGATTTTGGGAAATTGATCATCCAGCCCAAGTCTGTGAGAATTTTCAAAACAATCTCCAGATTGGCGGACAAACTTTCCCGGGTGTGCGCTTTCAACAGCCAGTCGTCTATGTACGTGTGGACTGCTATGCTTCTCCTGCGGAGGTATGCTGTGATCGCAAGAACCACACGGGTGAAAACCCGAGGAGCCGTGGAAATTCCGAAGGGCAACACCCTGAATTCCCACTGTCTGCCCTGGAATGCAAATCTCAGGAAGCGACAGAAACTCCTGTGGATGGGGATGTGGAAATAAGCGTCCTTCAAATCTATCGACGCCGTCCACATCCCCCTCTCCAACCCCGCCAACACCGAGCGCACCGTTTCCATCTTGAAACTGGGCGTCTCGATGAACTTGTTCAATGGCTTGAGGTTGAGAATCGGTCTCCACCCACCGGTGCGTTTTGTTACCAAGAACAGGGTTGAATAGAAGCCCGGACACCTTTGTGCCGGCTGAATAGCTCCTTTTTGTACGAGGGAATTTATCTCCTCCTCGATACACAACCTTTGATCTGGATCTCTCGGAATGGGAGTCCAGATTGGCACCAGAGACAGTCGCGACGGCGGGCCTGTCATCCACTCTGGATGATACCCCACGGAAAGCCATCGCAAGACTAAACGGTCCTGAGTTAACCGTTCCCACTCTTGCATGTGGTCGGCTAGCCGGCCTCCCACCGGTCCACCTAGGGACCGCGGTGGACACAAGGCATGCAAGAGCGGCACTGTCTCCGTCGCCATACACACCGGCGTGGTCCTTACCGCGGTAAGCGCCCTGTCAGGAGCGATAACCACGCCCAGATCCTCGCGCGACCCGCCCCGCCCCGCGCGCACCTCGGTGCACGGGCGGCTGCCTGGCTGACGGCGGCTGAGGAGCCTGCGCCCCCCTCACTGCTGGCCGAATCGCACGCGGCCGAGGCCGGCGCTGCGACGGCGGCTGGCCTCTGACTTGGCCAACACCACCTCGAGCCTGCAGGGGACGATACGCAGGGGCCGCGGCGCGAACGTTAGCACGACGCAGTACCTCAAACTGTTCGCGCAGCGCCCTCTGGTTACTCACCAGGGTGACCGTCTCCTGGAGGTGGCGACATCCCTCACCTCCAAAAAGACCAGGACCCGTCATAGGCGTACGGAGTAGCCTATCATACAGGTCCTGAGACGGGCACAGATTGTCCAGGGCAAATGTGCGTCTTGCCCTGACACTCCTGGTCACCGCCCGCGTCATACAGTCCAGCGCCAGGTTAATACCATCCTGGATGGTTCGCTGGACCGCGAGCGGGCCTGGCTGGCGCGATGCGGATGCCGTTACTACCCCCTGTAACAGCTGGGAGACGTGGGACAGAGCGGCAATCGAAGCCCTCCCACTCTCCTCCGCATCACGCAACGCGGTATTCGCCGAACGCAACGCGTTCGCGCACAAGACCCCCGCGTCAGAACGGGATCCTGGCCGCGTATCCTCACCCAAAGCCGCGCGGTCATCCACGCTGGGCTTGGGTACCACACCGTACCGCTGGTAGTCCAGGGGCACGATGCGACAACGCCTGGCCACCTCGCGAGGGGCCTTCGCGAGACGTCCACTCGTGTTAATGGACGCCTCCGCCGCCTTGAACATGTCAACGACATGCTCCGCCAGCGGCAGAGAAGGCATAGCGTTAGCAGTTGGTTTCCCAGCTAACCACGGCGTGTGAACACGGTGGCTAGCCGACTGCTCCACGGGCAGATCAGGCCTAACGCTCACCAACCACTGGCAAGCGTCATACCAATCCTCCTCCGTGGCTAACTGCGAGCGCTCTACAAGACGGGGTCCTTCGTCTTCCTCCTGAGCGCAAGCAGTACTTGACGGCGGGTACGCTGATACACCTGGCAAGCCAGGGAAAACATGCGGGCCTGACAGCACCGGCATGAGAATATCACTGGTTTGACCAGGAGCAGGCACCGCGGTAGAGCGCGGGGTATATATAGCCCTACCACGGCCCCGGCCAGCACCAGCTACACTCTCGGCAAGCCGAGGTATGCGGTACCGCTGGCCATCAGCAGCGCCCTGGGCCACCACCTGAACCGCGGACCTTACTCCAGGGTGAGTAATACCGTGGAAAAAAGCGCCTGTATTCCCCGCGAGGGGTGCACAAACGTCTTCATCCATGTCCGCGTCGTCAGACGGCGACCCTAGCAGGTAATCCTCATCACCCTGGTCAGAAAGATTAGACCCCGGGTCAGCAAAGAGAGCTAACCCGGGCTGACCAGGAACGGTGCCATAGGAGGTACTGGCCACCGCGGCGTGCGGATACCCCTGGACTGATAAGCAGCCAGCGGGTTCCAGCGACAACCGTCCACGGTCCCCTATCGGCGCGGCAATAAGCCTGCTGCCAGGGCCGTGGAACGCCCCCTCTAATGGGGCCACCTCTGAATCGTCGGACAACGGAAGCGGACTAAGGAAAATCGATCCAGAGGCGGGGATTACCTGCTCCGAAGCCGATGATGAGGACAATAAAGGATCTGGTCCAGGAAGCATGCCACGAAGCAACCCTGGAACCAAATCTTTTATTGTCCTCCTCATCTCTCCCAACATCTCGGTCCGGAAGGTCTCCATATCCACCGCGGACGAGACCTTCCCCTTACCCTTCTCACTTACAACCTCTCGTTTCCGCTTCTTCTTCTTCTCCTCCACTACCACCTTGTCCGTCGCCTGTAAGCAGCACAAGAATTCGGACATTAACTCGCCCCCCCAGTGCTTACATATGTCACAATTAATCAATGGACCACAAGGGCTACATCGATAACACAGATGCGGCCAGAACTTCACATGCATAAAACGTCCACAGGACGCGCAACCCGGTCCCTGAAACAGGGCAAAGGACAAGGAGTATGAGCAACTAGTTAAGCTTAGAAACTCAATCCAACTCAAGGAGAAGGAAAACGATCATAAAGATCAATATACATCAAAAACCAGCCTAGCGCTTGAATTGCTAATAAATACATAGCCAGCTGATTATGACGTCATTAATCCCGTGACAGGAAAAATTCGATCCCAACAAAACATCCAAGTGCAAAGACGAATTGTATGCTGAATGGATAAGATGACTACACAACCATCAGATACATATAGATAACTCTTTACTGGCAAAAATGTTAATTATCTCCCTTTGATTGTTTACAATAATTAACATCACCACATTATCAATAACTAGATACCTGACACTTTGTATAGACAAACCATCCAACGTGACGAACCGGAAACTCCACCATCTGCACGCCTCTTAACTCTCTCCACCTCATGGGGAAGGAATTGGATCAAGAGGGCAAAGTGAGAAGACCTTTATACCAGGCCTCCAACTCACTGGACATAATTTTTTCATTTGGTTAGATAACCTAACAGTGTTAGTAGGAAATGGAACCATGGTGGAGAGAATACTAATTCTCTGGTACTGTGACGTCACAACCTAGCGTCATACAGACCTGTGGACAGAAACAGAAAGAGAAATTAGTCCTAGGTAGCACCGAGTTGACCTAAACCAACTAACTAAGGCGCTTATCACGGTAAACGCGAGTCCCGGAAACACAATACACCGGGAAGAAAACTCGCTAATTTTACTAGAAGTCACCTGATTTAAAGGTCCAACGTCCTCCGGTGGCGAAGTGTATCCTCCCGCCATCCAAATCAGGTCTTATCACTTCCAAAATAACACCAATAAAAACGTTAATGAGCAAGAAAAGCTTATGACTGAAAAACATGTGTATTCTCTTTGCCAATAATCTAGCAAAGAGGAAGTGCTAGTCTGCGCATGCGCGGTGGTGGGGCTGGCATCCGCCAGACTACGCTCTGACTCCCTGCCCAGTAGGGGCACCTAACTGTTTTAAATCTGAGTGTTTATTGAGTGAAAGCCAATATTTAGCAATATCAAAAGTATTAGGGAGGTAAGTATACTCTTGAAGTGAAAATTGTGATATCTTTTACATTTGAATGGTCATTTGATGGATTAGTGGCGGTGTCTGTGTATTGCTGTTTGAATAACGGTATCATTAAGTGCTATAAGCCGTCTTTTATTCAGCAATAGCGGCTGATTGATTGATTGATGGATTAGTGTTTATAATGTTTAACAATACTCGATCGTTAGGTGTTCCCAATTTCTCAACTCAAAAGCTCATCCCAGCAACGATGTTCAACGATATCGTCATTTTTCCAAACAGCGTATAGCTCAAAGCTCCCTGATACAAGTGTCCTTATTGGATACACGCTAATGCATTATCTATGCTTCAACCAATCAGCAATTGCGTTACATAGTTACTCCCTATGAATTAGACATATCAGGTTGTTGGCTGATATATTTTCACTAATTACGCATTTTAATCTGATTTATAGATTATTTTTGATAAATTATTGTTTTGTCTGATCTTAGCCTATGTATTCCACTATATTTAGTCATTCCAGTTACATTATAAAAAATATCTGCACGCATTATATCGAAGTAAGTTAAGTCATCCTTGAGCAAACTCGCCACAGGTACTCGTAATTTTTCAATTCGTCCAAAGTCAAGTTAGGGTTTCATAGAAAAACTAATGCAGTGGTCTTAGCTAATTACTAATATAGCGGTCTTTGGAAATGTTAATCATACAAGGTTGTCAATGTAGGTTGGTTGGTTTATCAGACAACAAACAAGTACAATGCTTTAAGTTATTGTTTATTGATATGCAGTTCAAATGTCATTAGTTAAATATACAATGGCAATTTCAATATATCAATTTTAGCCACGACTGTAGATCACAGAATACATATTTTTGAAAATTTACCACTGGAATGACTGGCACTGTTTAGAGCCAGTCATTCCAGTGTTAAACTTTCAAAAATAGGTATTTTGGTGATCTACAATAGTGGCCCAAAGTGTTAAGTGCTAAAGATTAATAAACTATGCATAGTTAATATTCTCTATATACACATTAACATTATTTACACAATGTCATACCTAGTGCTTTCAACATGTTTAATAAAGTGCTTTATAGTTAGATCAATGTGTTGTGTTTATTTTAAGAAAAAAACATGGGACCCCCATATTTCAGATGAGGACCCCATGGGACCCCAAGATTTTACAGTGGGACCCCCAAATCTGAGTGTGGGGTCCTTGGGACCCCCAAAAATCAGATGTTGTGGGCAACACTGAATGGAAGCTTTTAGTTTTGCAAAATACAGCAATAATTCTGTGTAATACACATTGGTGCATCAACTGTCCTCATCATTTCTGATAAACATCAGAGCCCAGTGACATTGACCTATGACCTGGTGACCTTAATGTCATGTATTCAAGATTGGTTCCAATAGACTTAACCAATCACAAACAATAAGTGGACAAACTTTGCTAAATGCAAAAGCAGTCATAAAACTCAATAGGAAGTTTGGTTAGAAAGGTTTAGCCATAGCAGAGCTATACACAAACCTTAACCAAGGTTTCCACTACAATGCTCAGGGTATCCAATAACCTCTACTTTTTACGCTGAGCTGAAAACTTAAAATTAAAAAGACCTCAGAATTTGGTACCAAGGCCACAATAACATTGACCTTTGACCTTCTGACCTTACTTTATCATGCAGTTTCCTAATTGTATAGGGAACCATGTATTCGAGCCTAGTTTCAATAGACTTAAGTCTGAAATATAATACAAAATAATTTGATAAACGAAAAACTTAACATTGGCACTTCTGCAGCTAGCATCGTCATCGTAAAAATACTATCTACATCTCACTTCTTGTTCGGAGGGGAGAAAAAGACTTGACAATGGCAATACCATAGCTGCCCTCCAAAGGTGATACCTATGTCTCTCTTTCTGCTTTGCATATGAGATCGAACTAAACAACATTGATGAAAATCAATGTGACAATTATTCAGCATCAGAATCATCTACATGTCAGTGTCACTGGTGGAGCAACACATACATGGATGAATGATTCTCAGTGACACCAGGTGGCAGCACTTTCCGCATGCATGAAGGATTCACAGTGTCACCAACTGGCACGATCATGCACATGTATGGCAGGAATGATTCTCAGGTGAACCATTTATCAATGAATTAAACATGTGGCTTATGGGGCCATACACAGTCATCACTGGTTGGGTGGGTCATTTATAATAGAAGATACTGAGCGTTACCATATAAAAACAGCAACTCCAAAGTTGTCAAATACTCTGATGGAAATGTTATGGTTCTGTATTCTTTGGCCAATGGACTTCTAAAGCCAGTCATCACAATTTAATGGGCAATGGACTCCAGCATCTGCAATGTCCAACGATTTTGTGTGCAGCTCTGTGCTATTGGGCCATATGGTCGGTGTTAAAGCTGTGAACCTGTTGCAACATTGCACAAAAGGTTCTGTCCTGTCTAGCGCCTCCTGGCAAACACAAATATTAGGTTCTCAGATCTGGAATCTTCAATGGAAATGGTGTCTCAGTTTACTATATCCTCATTTTAGGCAAAACATAATTAATGGAAACAAATTTCTCATTAACCATTTAACACTCAAGCCAGCCAAAAACGTCTTAGCAATGGGTTTGAAGAATGTCCATTTACAGCCTATATTACCAAATTTATAACAAAAAAATGTATAACTGCAATAACTGGCTTGATAACCGAGCCGGTTATTTCTCAGTTATAAATTTTCAAAATAATCTCTTCGTCTGCAAATGAACACTTTCTATGACAAAACTAAAGTTGTCTTCAACAAATTGAGGCATAAAGGCTTAAAATAAAAATTGTGGTACAATTAGGAAATACCAGATCCTATGATATACTAGCATGGTGACATAGTGCAAACTTACATCTCCATCCATCTGTAGAATCTTCATGAGTGGCTTATTTAGCAGGAGATCAGGTACAACATCAGTTTGAATACAAAACTTCCTCAGCAGATAGGCTAACAGACCATCCTTCCATTGCCTACAAATAAACAACAAAGAATTGCACTATATTAAATTTTTTTCAGCTATAAGAAACATGTGAGCAAAATCTGCATTAAAAAAGAAATGTCTATGTTTTTTGTGCAAAACGTGCCTCCATGTTACTTAATGTATGTGTGTTCTTAGTTTATGGAATATATTGTTTCTACATCATAGTATTGTGTTTCCCAATGCACATTATATATTCGCTGTCATGAAAGAATCTACTATGTTTTCACTTCAATACTTCAAAATGCCCAAAGGGTTTATTTGTATGTGTTGATATGTTGTATTTAAATCACCAACACAAATATTGAAACCGTATATAGCTATGCCCCGCCAATCTCTAGCTAAGCTCCACCCACACCTTGCTTGTGTTCGGGTTGATCGCTCTCTGAATCTCCTGACTATCAATTCCAGAAAGCTATAAAGGTAAGCTATTGAATATTTTGAAACTAATTTGATGGAGCAACAGCGTGCTGCCTATGGCAGCAACAGCATCCAGTCAAATTAGTTTCAAAATATTCAAAAGCATGTTTATTAAATAGTAAAGACATACACTTCATACAATGTGTCGGACTATTAAGAGTTAAAGACGAGCCATATAGAATCATTTATGACTTAATGATTATGATGTCATTCTCCACATCGCTTAGCTGATTATGACATCATATGACATCAGATTGAAAGAGGGAGACTCTGGAAAGATGAATTCACTTGTCTGGACACTCCCAATCTATAAGGTCTGCCATCATGCAACACACATCTCTTTATATAATACTCAAAGAGTCATTCAGCATTCTGAGCTAGTAAGTGAGGTGAATATTTTCAGTATTCTCACCTTGTCTCTGGATGTAAGTATCCCATAAGTTGCTCTGACTCTATAGCCTTCGTGAAGATACTCTGTATACTAATCATTTTGCCTCTCTCCCGCTCAGCCACAGCAAATGTCTTGATACATTCACTCTTACCACAACCAGCTGGTCCAACCACAAATATCTGATCAAGAATAAGGGTATGGTATATCTATGAACCATTCACTATTTCTCGATACCATATTGTGGATAGTGTGCTCAGCAGTGACAACAGTAAGACACAGTATTCTCAAATTATTCATGTAGAAGATTACTTAACTCTGTAACACTTTGCTTCTGGAGTGGTCTTGAGAAATCCCCATTTGCAGAACAAGAAAATTTTTTCAAAATTTACCACTGAAATGAGTGGCTCAATGACCGAGTCAGTCATTCCAGTGGAAATTTAAAAAAAATGCTCTTGTTCTGCAGATGGACATTTTCTTTGGGGAAATTGAAATTTTCTTGAACAAAATTTGAGGATTTGTGGATTAAGGATTACTCTCTGTAACCTAGAATGAAATGTTCTGTGTATCTTAATGCTGCACGCAACTGACACAATTTCCTAATAACTGTTGCCAGGAGGAATGACGTCAATTATAAGTTTAGACTGCAGTAGCACTACTTTTAGCATTAACATGAGTCAACGGATAAAAGGAAAATGAACAGGATAAGTAACCAATAACAAAGAGAGTAGAATTTAATGGTCAAGATTAAGAAATTTAAAAAATGTGCATGCCCTTTGAGCCAGCCTGATTAATGTTAAATAGGTAAACAAATAGAAATACATACAACTGACAAATTATGCGCATATCAGTCATCTCCATATTTAACCAATGCAAATTTGAATACTACACGCTTTTCACTTATTAAAAACTTAATTTATAAAATTCTAAGCAAAGAATGTTGAACATGTTAAATTTTTAGCTATGACTCACAGTTATTATGTCTGTTTGTCTGTCAGTCTGTTTGTCTTTTTGTCTGTCTGCCTGCCTTCCTGCCCGCCAACCTGTCCATCCACCTGCTAGCCTGTCTGTCTGTCTAGCGGGCTGGCTACCTGGCTAATTTATTAATCACAGGCGCAAACACGCACACACTTATATATATATATATGCATTTTTATATAAAACTCCATAAAAGAGAAATAGTATAATTGTAATGCCAATAGGTAAAACAATTAATCATTTATGGTATATATGGGTTTGGAAAAAATAAATATCGTACTGTTTGATGCGCCATGCTAAGCTGTAACAACTGCATAACACGTGACTGGAATGCAGTACCCGGTAGAAGACCAAGTTCATTAGTAGCTGAGACAATAGCAATATGCATTAGGTTAAGGGCATCCCTTAATGCATTTGCTCCAACATGGGCACAATTCATCTGCTGTGATAAGCTAGCTTGTGCTGTGAGGTTTAGGGTCAAGGAATCTGAAATAATAGTAAAGAAAATTAACATAAATTTTTCCACATTTCCTAGTGAAATATTTACACTTTTATATGTATTTATTTGTGGCAAGCGAGCGGTGTCTATCATTTTGAATATTACACAAATTTCATACTAACCATTTGTGACTGAGCTTAACTAATGTAGTTAACTATTTCAAGTTTGACTGGCTAAATATGGCTTGTCAGTCAAACTTGACCACGGTAATCTTCTGGTAATGAGGTCAACTCTTCACGAAGATTATGGTTCAAAACCTGCCTCCATCTTATGAGCACCAAGAGTGTGAAACCGGTCATGGAATGGATGAGCCTCATGGTGTGAATAATTCATTAATTATCAGTTCCCTAATACCACAACAATTACATATATACAATTGATAACATGGCTAAATAAACTTATGGGCTGTGTTCAGGCTAAACATGTCTTGGCAGATCCTGTACACATACTTCACGCTGGTTCAGCTGTCAGCAAGTTAAGGTCTATCTGCCACCTACACATTATGTGATATGCAGGGTCCTCTGGTAAGGTCAACATGCGCAAGAATGGTTGTGTGTTCAAATCATATATAGTTGTTTATGAGCACAAATGTGTGGAACCACTTGTAGAGTGGATGAGTCTCATTGTGTGTGAATAATTTATTAACCACAGGCGCAAACACGCACACACTTATAATTATATATATATATATATATATATATATATATATATATATATATATATATATATATATATATATATATATATATATATATATATATATATATATATATATATATATATATATATATATATATATATATATATATATATATATATATATATATATATATATATATATATGCATGCATGCACACCTGCACGCATTCCAAGATTCTATATTTCATGTTCAGTGTTAAATAATATATGAGATGATTTGATTTGAATCATTAACAATGCTTCATTCTCCTACCCTTCAATGATTTGTCCGACTCTATGCTCTTAGGAGTCCTAGCGTGGATCCTTTCTCCAGCTGGAGTTGGAGGGAAACCATCTGCCATATCAGGTCCAAATGCCATAGGAATACTGACGTCTGGCCACAAATCACACATCAAGTTAGTGAATATAACAGCATCACGATTGTGCATTCTCGCCATGAAGCAGTTCCGAAGTGCCACCACAATAGCAATATTCTCCATCTGAATCTTGGTTTCTGTGAGAACAAGGTCCTCCTTTTCTGTAAAATAGGGTAAAATAGAATGGTCAAAGTGTACATCCTGTACCATATAGCAGATAAAAGATAAAACATAACTTCAGTGCTTCATGAGACTGGATGAAGAATATTTATAGAGAAAACCGGGTCAAAGATCAATAAAAATATTCAAAACCCCTTAAAAGCCAAAGCGGATTCTGCAGTGGTCTTTAGAAAATGTCCACTTGCAGAACAAGTGCAGACTATGTCTGGATAAGAGCCAGTCATTCCAGTGGTACATTAAACAAGAGGCCCGAGGGGCCTCTGTCGCTCACCTGGACTCCTGGAGCACTCTAATTTTTGGTCAAAATTGTTGGTGGTTTGTTTAGTAGTAGTCTTTTAAATGAGTTTGTGGACATTTTTGGAAGTCCAATATCACCATCAAACACGCTACATCTTGATTGGTCCACAGCGGCCATGTTTTTGACGTAGCTCCTTCCCTTGAATAAGGTTTAATGGCACTCAGAGCCTAATAATATCTCCCAGATTTTGCCCCAATCCATTCAGTGTTTCTGGAGTTGTTTTCTGGAAAACTAAGTAATCCAATATAGCCGATGAACCATTTGGTCAATCAAGTCCTCTTGAAGAAACTTGGCTTACGTCTTGCCCTAAATGAAGGTTCATGAGTTTTAAATGGATTCCCCAAGCGGTTTCGGAGATTCTTTATAATAAACAAAATCACGGATTTCTTTTTTCACGAGTGTTGTTATACTTACCTCCCTAACATTCTATGATATTTCCTAAATATCGACCTTCACTCAGTAACCCCAGATTAAAAAAGATAGGTGCCCTTATTGGGCAGGTAGACACGTGACACTCAGCTGGATGCCGGCCCTAATCTCGCGCATGCACAGACTGTCACTGCCTCAGCTTGACTATTGGACAACACATGCAACTTAAAAGCCTGAAGACCGAGCCTCTGTGGGGCGGAGAGGCCGGGTCCATGTTAGGGAGGTAAGTATAACAACTCTCTCATGAAAAAAGAAATCTGTGATTTCGTTTATTTCACTTCAAGAGATATTCTTACCTCCCTAACACTATGATATTTCCGCACTAACATCTGAAATTGTGTGACACCGGATAACACAAACGATGGTGAGTGTAATGACTGTATGTTAAATGCGCTCCGCTCCCAACCCCTCCTTTTGGGAAAGGAGAAGCTATGACCTCAATGTCGCATACGCTCTCTAAGTACTGGTGAAAAGTACTACAGGACAAGAGATGAAAGGCTTCATTTCGTATACTCTCAATAAATGACCCACATAATACACAGGTACCATTACATTATTGTTAAATAAGGGTAATACATCGTGACAATAAATTATGTAACAACAAAAGGCAGTACTGACATTATGCGTGAAAGCTGTATCCATCCAGCCCACATCAGTGAAGGAAATATGATACATGAATATGCGGTTGTTTCCACAATTAAAATGTGCTGTCTGAAGACAGCAAGTACAACTTATCTACAATATATATACACATGATCATCTTTTGAATATCGATAAGGCAAGAGGATTAGTGGTGTCACGGAGGTAATGGTGGGTAAAACCTGACTCACAGTGCCACTGAGCTACCGACATAATGTCATCCACTGGCACGCCATTAAACAGGGCGGTGGATGCCACTACGCCACGGACACTGTGAGCCTTGGCTAAGTCAACTTGTTTACCAGTGGCAGATTTGTAGCAAAATTGAATACATTCCACAATCCATCTACTAATAGTGTCTTTTGACGACATACCATGGAGTTCAATATAAGACAACCATAACGAGGATGGGTCCGTCCATAGTCAAAGCTGGTAAAACAATTGGTTGACCTGGATATTTCAGAGACTGGTTCTTAGCCCTGAAATTTATCCTATGTAGAAGCCTAAGGCCTTCCCCTGTAACCACATAGCGGTCTGCCTCGGCGGATAAAGCATGAATCTCGCTTCTCAGTCTTGCAGAGGCCGCAGCAATTAGAAATACAGTCTTAAGTGTAAACATTTTCATAGAAATGGCACTTAGTGGTTCAAAGGGCTTGTCTGCTAGCACTTGAAGTACTAGAGATAAAGTCCAAGATGGAATCGCTGGTGGATTTCTCGGTCTTAGATTACCCATGCCTTTTATCAAAGTGTTCAATGAACAGACTTCGTCACATCCCATATCAGCCAAGCAAGGGATAACTGACATCAAAGCTGACTTGTATCCAGCAATAGAGTTAGGCTTGAGGCTATAGGCATCATACAGGTGGCAGAAATAGGCTACTACCTAAATAGATGGATCCATTGGATTAACATCTCTGTTTGAGCACCATTCTGCAAATCGATTGATTTTATAGTTATATGCTCTGGAGGTTGACCCCCTTCTGGCTTCTGCCATAAACATGGCTGCATTCTCAGAGAATCCCTCCTTAACTTTAGATTCCTTGAGAAAATCCATGCAGTCAATTGGAACATTGACAGGTTGTTGTGAAGGGACTTGGCCTGAAAAATAATATTGTCCATCAGAGGCAGTGGAACCGGATTGCAGACTAGAAGGTCCAGTAGATCTGCATACCATGATCGGCTTGGCCAATTTGGGGAGATCAGAAGCAGTTGGCCCTCCTCCTGCCTGATTTTCTGAAGGACTTTTGGAATCAGGATTGCTGGTGGAAATGCATATGCATACATTCTCTCCCAGCTGATAGCTAATGCATCTGTTACTTAAGGGCTTGGATCTGGAATCGGAGAGACGTACGTCGTCATCTTCGCATTCTTCTTCATTTCAAACAAATCTGTTGGGTTTCCCCCAGTGGTCGAACAGACGATCCGCCACACATTACTTTAGTTGCCATTCCGTAGGCAAAACACTCATCCTTCAGCTCAATGAGTCTGCTAACAGATTTAGCCTTTCCGGAATGTGAACTGCCTTCAATGTGATCATATGATCTAGACACCAGCAAAGCAGTTTCCAAGTCATCATACAGACTGGGTGACTTCGTTCCACCCTGCCGGTTTATGTAAGTCACTACTGTTGAGTTGTCTGATCGAACTAGAACAATCTTGCCGTGAACTTTCTTTAAGAAATGTTCCAGGCCCAGAACTACTGCTCGTAATTCCAGTAGCTTTATATGTTCCTGTGACTGATCCAGACTCCAAAGCCCTGATAATGTGGGCAAGGCCCCCCCCCCCCCCATCCCTCCATTGATGCTTCTGTGTACATTGTTATTTGAGCGTGGGGTGGGGTGAGCATCACACCCGCTAGGTGATTCTCTCTCTTCATCCACCATTGAAGGTGGTGAATAAGAGGTTCCAACACTGACACCTCCAGGAAATCTGTCCTCTGGGTCCACTGTGTCATGAGAAATAACTGGATAGGCCGCCTGCGCAAGGCCGCTTGTGGAATGACTGGTTCCAGAGAAACCATCAACCCCAGCATTCTCAAGTAAACCCATGCCAGTACACGACGACTGTTTCACACTGACTGTATTACTGAGATGAGTATTTTTACTCTCTCCTGAGTAGGGTAAACATACCCTATCTCTAGATTGAATAATATTCCCCGGTAAACAAACTTCTGGGAGGGAGTAGGCTCTGATTTCTGAAAGTTTATTATCCAGCCTAAGCCTGTGAGAGTTTTCAAAACTATCTCCAGATTTGCTGCAAGACTTTCCCGATTGTGTGCTTTTAACAGCCAATCATCTATGTAAGTGTGGACTGCTATGCTTCTCCTGCGGAGGTATGCTGTTATAGCAAGAACCACCCTGGAGAAGACCCGAGGAGCCGTGAAAATTCTGAATGGTAAAACTTTGAATTCTCACTGTCGGCCCTGGAATGCGAATCTCAGGTACTGACAAAAGCTCTTCCCAATTGGAATATGGAAATAAGCATCCTTCAGATCTATGGATGCCGTCCACATTTCCATCTCCAACCCCGCCAGAACTGTCTTGACTGTTTCCATTTTGAAAATCGGTGTGTCTATGAACCTGTTCAATGGCTTGAGGTTGGGAATTGGCCTCCACCCTCCAGTGCTCTTTGTCACTAGAAACATGGTTGAATAGAAGGCCGGACAATTTGGCTCCTTTTTGTATGACGGAATTTATCTCTTCCTCTATGCACAACCGTTGATCTGGATCTCTTGGAATTTGAGTCCAGATCGGAACCAGAGACGGGAGCGAAGGTGGGCCTATCGCCAAGTCGGACTGGTACCCGTCTGAAAGCCATCGCAAGACTAAGAGGCCTGGGTTAACTGCTCCCAATCCTGCTTGTGACAGGTCAATTGACCTCCCACAGGTCCACCTACGGAGAGAGGTGGACATAAGCAGTGCAAGAGTGGAACTGTCTTTGGTTCTTGAATTGGTGTGGTTCTTGTGGAAATCAGCCCATCAGCCCTCGGTGCACGGGCGGCTGCCTGTGCTTGAGGAGCCTGCACCCCTATCCCCCACTGCAGGCCGGTGCTGGCATGGACATGGCCTACGCTGAATGGGTGGCTGGTCTCTGACTTGACCAGTGCCATCTTGGGTCTGCTGTGGATGATACGCAGGGGGCGCTGCATGAACGTGCTCCCTATGATGCACCTCAAATTGTTCGCGTAGCGCCCTCTGATTATTGACTAGAGTGACTGTCTCTTGGAGGTGTCTACATCCGTCACCCACAAAGAGACCAGAACCTGACATAGGCATCCGCAGCAGCCTGTTGTACAGATCCTGAGATGGGCACAAATTATCTAGAGCAAATGTGCGTCTCACCCTGAAACTTCTAGTCACTGCCCTAGTCATACAGTCCTGGATGGCTCTCTGTACCGAGACAGGGCTTGCTTGGCGCAATGCAGATGCTGTTACTACAGCCTGCAACAGCTGAGAGACATGCTCTCGAACTCTCCTCTGCATCGCGCAACACAGGAACCTGGCCGTGTGTCCTCGCCAAGCACTGCGTGACCATCAACGCTCGGCCATTAACCAGTATTGGCCAGTAACAATATGGCACCGCCTCGTGTGGGGCCTTCACAAGCCATCCATTAGGCTTAATGGACGTCTCTGCCGCCATGAACATATCCACTATATGTTCTGTTAACGGCAGAGATAGCATGGCAGTAACTGCCGGCTTTCCAGCCAACCACGGTCGCTGGTCCTGCTGGCTTGCCGACTGTTCAACACAGAGCTCTGGCCTAACCATTACCAGCCATTGGCACGCATCAGACCGGTCCTCCTCTGTGGCCACATGTGAGTGCTTGAAAAGCCCGGGCCTTCATCATCCTCTAAGGCACTCGCAGGTGTAAACGTGGCTGGAGCCGTGGATACTGCTGGTTGGTGGTGGAAAACATGCGGGCCTGAGAGAGCAGGCATGTCTTGCACCACGGCTGAAAAGCCAGGAGCCGGCGCCATGGAAACGTGCAGGGTGTAATCAACCACACCATGGCTCAGACCAGCTGCCATCATATCCTCGGCAAGCCGAGGTATACGGAAACGGCGGTCATCCGCTCCAACCCGGGCCACCCTTTGAGCCATGAAAGCTACCCCTGTGGGAGTAGTTCCATGGAAAAAAATTGGCATGCTCCCCACGAGGGGTGTACGATCTTCCATTTCGATGTCCACAGCTTCAATGGGTGAAGCAGAAAATCCTCTTCCTTCTGGTCATCATAAACTGTCTCTGGGCTGGCAAAGAGCGCTAACCCGGGATGGCCAGGGAAGGTACCGTAAGAGGAGGCGGTGTGTTTCGGGCGCAAACACTCTAGGCGCGAGCCTGTGTCCAGTGGCCCTGGTCGAAGATCCAACAGCGTGGCAAGTCTGCTGCCATGATCATATAGACCTGCTTCAGGATCCATTGGCAAAGCGGCCAGCCTTCCAAGATCTACTGAAGCCACCACTGATTCTGAAACATTTTCGAACCATGGACCACGACGGACACCAGAATCAGTGGTGGGGATTTTCTGCTCAGGAGCACATGAAGATGACAACAAATTACTCGGCCGAGGAAGCATGCTACGAAGCAGGTCTGGTACCAAATCTTTTATTATCTTTTTCATCTCGCCCATCATTTCCAACCTGAACATATCCATTTCCGAAGAAACAGAGGCCTTTCTCTTACCCTTGCCACTTACACTCTTCTTCACACACTTCTCCTCCTCCGACGCCTTGTCCTTTGCCTGTAATGACAAGAATTCGGAGAATAAATCACGCCCCCCCCCCCTCCAACTGTTTACAGACATCACATTTTAATAATAGACCACAAGGTGAACATTTGACACAGAGATGAGGAGCAAACTTTGACTTGACAGTATGGTTACAGCCGACACAAGAAGGCTTCTGAAAAAAGGGACAAGACGACGACAATGAGTTAAAGCTTCTTTAAAATTTTTAAATAAATTGAATAACTCATAAGGAGAAAGAAAATCACCTATAGGCCTATAAAGGACGGTGATAAAAGATCTACAACCAGCCTCAAGAACCAGCCTCAACCAGGATATTAAAAAATAATAATAAGGTTGATTATGACGTCATAACTTTAAAAAAAGAAAGCAGACGAACAACATCCAGGTGTAAGATGAATTGTATGAATACAAGAGTACACTATAAACAGTAATGTGAACAAAGTAATAGCTCATGCTTTTATAATGATACAGATAAACAGTATGACTGAAAAAATATTGGCAGCAAATAATTAAAAATATTTTAATGTGCCATAAAGCATAACTAGAGTACCTGAGTCTTTAGCAAAGGCATACCACCATGTCCAGCTCTTGGAAGCTCCACCAGACAACCCCTCTTCATCACAACTCACTTATTTATTATAGGGAAGGGTGGGACCATATGGCAGAATAACAAGCTCTCTCTCTTATGGGAGCCTATATCATTCTGGGCATAGTCTTTTTTCCTAATATTTATAGGGAAATAGTGGAGACAAACCGCTTTAGATGTGAACAAAATCCTCCTTACAGAAACCTGTGGACACAATCATAAAGATATATTAGCATTTTATGGCGCCAGATAATAAAGTTACCAGTTTTCTGAGTGCCTATAACGTCTATACCACGTCATGGAAATAGGTGACACCGCATAATTAAGACGTAATTAAAACATAATTGTACTAGAGTTCACCTGATAACTTGGTCCTGGCATGGCCTCAGGTGAATTGAACTTATCAGACATGATTTTAAGTACTCTAGAGCAACTTTAGAAAGAATATTGAGCAAAACTCAGCAAGTGGATATCAAAACACAATCATGTGATTAGGCCAATAGTTCAGAAAGAGGCAGTGAGAGTCTGCGCATGCGCGAGGTTGGGGCCGGCATCCGGCTGACTGTCACCTGTCTACCCGCCCAATAAGGGCACCTATCTTTTTTAATCTGGGGTTATTGAGTGAAGGTCGATATTTAGGAAATATAGTGTCAGGGAGGTAAGTATATCTCTTGAAGTGAAAAGACATTTCCTAAAATCCGCCAAAATCGATGATGACCATCCGTTAATTGGGTTCATTTGAACAAACTTGGATCGCTATGTCCTTACGATGCATCCTGCCATATATAATTGAAATCGACCTAATAGTTCTCGACACAACATTTAAAATTTACCATTGCTGTAGCATTTTAGTCTTTGGTGGGAAAATAATCCAAGATGGCCACCAAACTGTTTATCTGACAGTATAGAAAATATCAAATTTGACCTCAGAATACCCAAAAACATATAAAACCAATTTCGGCCTCAAAATCCATCAAATAAAAAAATCCAATATGGCCACCAAACATGCTATATTTTGATTGGCCCACGGTGGTCATGTTTTTTGACAGATCAACTTCCCTTGAACAAACTTTAATGGCCCTTAGTCCCTCATCATATCTGTCAAATTTCGGCCCGATCCCTTCAGCGGTTCTGGAGAAGTCTAACTAGGTCAACCATGATGGCTGCCAAACCATTTGATCAATAAAGTTCCCTTGAACAAACTTGGTTCAGCTCTTGCCCTAGATCATATTTCATGAGGTTTGCATCGATCCACCAAGCGGTTTCAGAGAAGATTTTTAAAGACATTTCTAAAAGTCGGCCAAAATCCAAAATGGCTGCTGATCCAATTGGCCGATCGGCTTCCTTTAAACAAACCTGAATATCTATGCCCTAAGGATGCTTCCTGCCAACTATAACTGAAATCGGACCATAAGTTCCCGAGAAGAAAACATACAAAATTTCCCATTGCTTTAGTATGGGAGCTTTTGGCGGGAAAATGATCCAAGATGGCTACCAAACCGTTTATCCGACAGTTTCAAAAATTGCAAATTTGGGATCAGAATACCCAAAAACACTCATAAAACCAATTTCGCCTTCAAAACAAACTTTAATGGCGCTTAGTATCTAACTAAGAAAATTTACCACGAGTAAGATGACATACTTACCTCCCTAACATTCTTGATATACTAGTATATCGGCTCTAAGTTCAATAATATTCAGAACTATGAAAAGTAAGGTGCCCATAATGGGCAGGTGGACGTACACAGTCATGCACATTACAGACCCCACCTACTGTGCATGCGCATACTGGTAGTTCCGTTACTAAATATTGGCCGACATAGAAGCAACTATTCAAATAACCAAAGGACAAGGCCTCCGTGGGGTGGAGGCCGGGATTTTGTTAGGGAGGTAAGTATGTCATCTCACTCGTGAAAAAGAAATTTGGTAAATTTTCTTATTTCACATCATGAGAACATACTTACCTCCCTAACACTCTTGATAAAAGCCAGAATTTGAAAGTAAATTTGGCGGGAGGGAGGCAAGGTCCTGAAAACCAGCACACGCGTGAAGAGATTTAAAACATCTGAAATTGTGTCTGAAAACACAACCAGGAATAGGATTATAATTGACCGATGAAGAGAGATTGATCAAAAAGCAAATGCAACCCCCCCCCCTCTTTCTGAGGAAGGGTAGGAAAAAACGCTGCTCTAAATGACTAGCATGTTCTCTAATACTTGATGATAAGTATTACTAGCCATTGGAAAAAGAAGAATAGCTTCATTTTCAAAAAACTCTCTGAAAGAACCACAATTAAGACACATTAACCATCACCATATTAAAATAAAAAATATGACACCATCACCAAGACAAAAAACATAATGGTCACATATACTGACCTCTGATGTCTTGGGCGCGGAACTCATCCTCCCACACCGGATGAAGAGAATGGTACCAGATAATAGTAGGGATACCCTACCAACAAATGTGATATTTGTAAATAGCAGAGGAAGAAAACTAATTACAAATATATACCTCTACATTTAATTATTTTCTGAGGACTGAGACAACGAGCGGGTTAGAAGTGTCACGGAGGTAATGGCCAGTAAAACTTGATTCACAGTGCCACTGGGCTACTGACATAATGTCTTCAATAGAAACACCATTAAATAATGCCATGGAAGTTACCACACCATGGACACTATGAGCCTTGGCTCTATCTACTTGAGTTCCAGTGGCTATCTTATGACAGAATTGAATGCATTCTACTATCCATCTGGAAATAGTGTCTCTTGGGGTTCAATGTGTGACAACCATAGGGAATATGGGTCCGTCCGCCAAACCTGAGTTCTTCTCTTGTACTTATTTAAAGCACGGACAGGACACCATGCTTTAGCACCAGGACCATATCTGGTTATGGCAGGTAAAATAATAGGTTGACCTGGATATTTTAAAGATTGATTCTTAGCCAAGAAATTCAATCTCGGTAGAAGCTTAAAGCTTTCACCTGTAATTATATAATAATAATAATAATAATAATAATAATAATAATACAGCATTTGTATAGCGCCATTTATCAATTTGACTAATTTTCAAAGCCGCTTCGGTACATATGTGTTTTTAGTCTTTCTTTAAATTTCTCCCTAGAGCTTATCGTTTTAATATCCAGCGGTAGGGTATTCCAAAGTTTTGGCTGATGCTGTCGCAACTAAAAATACAGCTTTAAGTGTCAATAATTTAATAGAAATAGCACTAAGTGGTTCAAAAGGTTTATCACTCAAAACTTGAAGAACCAGAGAAAGACTGCCTTAACGGCATCGTTATGGTATCATTGGGAAAAATTGGGTGATCACAGACATGTCGTTAAAAGAGAATTTTGTCAACGACGTCATTAATTTAAGGGTGGCCTGTAGCCTGTCGTTGGCACGTCGTTTTTGCACGATTGTGTCGTTAGGAGTGAAATCGTACATTTGTATGCTTAGTATTATATGTATATATCGCCAGACCTAACAGAATACTATAACTATCAGTCATGGCAGCAGCATTTTTCCAAATTCAAAGAGATTTGAGGCGTCGAGGAGCACTGCCAAGGCCGAGAATAATCGGGGATATGTTGAATCCTATTGACTTCATGCAAGATTCTCTTCTAATAGAAAGGTATCGTCTGGACAGCAACACTATATTGTATTTGTGTGGACAACTAGAGGCAGACTTACAACACCCTACACGTCGTTCATCAGCATTGCCAGTCTCTATACAAATAGTTGCTGCATTGAGATATTTTTCCACTGGCAGTTTTCAAGCAGTAACCGGTGATGTTCATGGAATTAGTCGCTTCTCAGTTTCCCGGTGGGTACACGCTGTGGCCCTGTCGATCGTGAACACATTACTTGAAATACATGTAAAGTTTCCACTCGAGCAGAGAGAGATTCTAGCTACCAAGGAGGGCTTTTACAATCTAACGAAATGTGTACGGCGCATTGGATGGCACACTTATTCCTATTAAAGCACCATCCGAAGACGAGTATTTGTATTTCAGACCTAAATGAAATCATGCCATTAGTGTCCAATGTATCCTAGCCTCAGATGTCCGATTCGTTGATGTTGTTGCCAGATGGCCAGGTGCGAACTCACAATGCACTTATTTGGAGAAACTGTGAATTATCTAATCAATTTGAGGTAGGAAATATAACTGGAGGATGGTTACTAGGCGACTCAGGCTATCCCTTGTTACCATGGTTAATGACGCTGATACAAATACCGACAACTAGACCGGAGAGATCTTATAACAAAGCACACAAGACTACCAGGTCATCTTGTGAGTGAGGGTTTGGCATTTGGAAATCTCGTTGGCGATGCCTACATAAATCCGGTGGCTGCATGATGTTTGTGCCAGATCGCTGTCTCAAAGTTATCATCTGCACTACCGTGTTGGAAAACATCTGTAAAGAGAGACGTCTTCGATATCCAGACCTAGAAGTAGTAAAGGAAGATGGTAATTTAGGCGGGGAAGAAAATGACGATAACAATCCACTTCTAGAAGATGGGCGCAGAACAAGAAATCAGGTCATACACAATTACTTCACCATCTAAAGGTATTTGATATAACTTATATTTTTAATGTTAACAACAAAATTACAAATTGCCCAATCATCATAAAAGATATCTTACATATAGACACACATGCACACGCACACGCACACACACACACACACACACACACACACACACACACACACACATACACATGACAGTGACACCCTCCACCGTTTTATATCAAACGGCATGGATGGAGTAAAGTGTCATAAGTGGACCATATTTTAGTAGATCACATAAATTCCATACCCATCCAATTTATACTACGGCCTTAGCTTATGTGTTCCGAATATGATTGCAACATTGCCAATGCACACTTGCACATAGGAACACAGCTAATACACAGACAGTTTAACTTAAGGCAACCTGCCTTTAATGCCTAAACTGGACAAAATCGATCTCTGTAGTGCTCTCAGAAAATGTCCATTTTCAGACTGAGAAATGTCAATTTTTGAAAACCAAATATTTCTGGCTACAGTGTGAACAAAAATAATCCTGAATTTGGCTGCAAATGGACTATTCTCTGTACATGAGAAAATTGGATTTCCTATCCTTACCAAAAATCCTGTTTATCGATTACTGCTATATTTCGAGCAATGCATGTACATATGACAATATCACTGGACAGAGTATATGGAAAAGGAATGCTAAATTATAGGATGGAGGGGAACAGTAATGTGTGTATTGTGTATGAAATTTCAGGCCGAAACGACAGTTGTAGGTGGTGGTTGCATTATAAAAAGAACCTCACCACATAAAGAGTCTATTACTCACATGTAGCACTAGTTTAAGCGAAAAATATTAAAGAGCAAAATGTTAACTTAACCTTGATATTAAGACACGATAAATCCATTTAACATAATTCATGTTTAATGTATGCGATCATGTTATATATTTTTATATTTCTGCATCAAATCATATACAATTGCATCTGAATCCTGATTATTCTCAGGAGTGCCCTCTGTCGTCAGATGTTTCAGGACCTTTTCGAGCAATAAAATCTTCTGCCTGTCAAGCTCCGGCCTCTGCTTTTCGACATCTAGTTTCTGCTTCTCAACATCCAGTCACTCGGTTTCCACGCAAAGTCTTTTCCGCTCAATATCCAGCAGATCAAGACTAAAATCAGATTGGTCTTCCTTTGCCATAGATGATTTACACTTGTTGCTATAATATAGAGAAAATACAACATACCAATTCATTTATCACTGTATGTATGTGCAGTGGCAGAATGACATGATGGGCGGACCGACCTACAAATGCCAGTACAAGAATCCTGACGTGACAATTAGATTTGCATGGCTAACTACGTTACCATAATCGCGACGTGATAGCTTTCATTAGCATATAATGTTAAATAAAACAATTATTAACAAGAGAGAGAGAGAGAGAGAGAGAGAGAGAGAGAGAGAGAGAGAGAGAGAGAGAGAGAGAGAGAGAGATGATACGTAGATGTGTGTTCATACACGCTTCTGTCTGTCCACGTGTTCATCTGGCTGTTTGACTGATAGGCATGCTGAGTAACTGAACAAACGACAAACAGTCAGGCAACCAAATGGACTGAACGGGCACGTGATTGCACACACACGCAGCTTCCCATCAAATTATACTACCACCTTCATAAAAAGTGTATCAATAGTTTGGGTTTGTTTGCTAGTAAAAAGCAAGCTTAAAAAATCGGAGCCAGCAATGATATTTATAGTCAATTACCTGACAGATTGCTTAGGATTGTTCGGTGGACAGTCATCATTTGGCGGTTGACCGTCGATAGTGGCGAGTGGTTGCCGTTCAAATGGTTCATTCCTAGGTGTCTTTTCGTCGATAATTTTAGATGTTGATGTTAGTGATTTTGATGTCAATAATGATTTCGATGCTGATACTAGTGTGGATGATTCTTTAGATGCTGATGATGATGGTGTTGTTGATGTTAATGTCGATGCCGGTGTCGATGGTGATTCTGGTGTTGGTGTTGACAGTGATGGGGAATCCTAAACAACAGCTTTGAGTCTTGATGATAAGGTGTCAATACCAGTTGCAATCCCCGTAACTGCCGTCTCTCCAATAAGGTCAATGACCTTAGTCTCGGTCGGTGTAAGGACAATTGCCTTGCCACCACCACCCATTTTCTTTTGCATTTTTCGCTGATTTTGTTCCTTTATTTTGATGATGGAAGACCAATCTCCATTTTCTATGAACTTTGTCCACTGTCCGGATCACAGGTGCAACAGCATTTACACTATTCAATACAGCCAACCACCCATCTTGTTTTGCCTTGTTGGTGACTGTGTCACTGAATTTGCTAAATAGTATGTCGACGATTAGCAACAGAATCCACTAGTGCCTCCAGCTCTTCATAGCTATATTTTGGCTTTTGCTTTGTGGTATCCAACATCGTGGCAAGATTCGACCTGATGAACAGCATTCAGGTACACCGCAAATTATATAGGCAAAACATGCAAGGGGTGAGAGTGAAACCTACACATGATTTGTCGATGTCATTTCAATGACAGTGTGCTTCCCCTTCCAACGACAATAGGTAGATGATGCAATAACGAATAGATAACGACACCTTTGTCTAACTGTCATAAACAGTAACACTATGGCATCGTAAACTTGGTTAACGACATCGCTAAACAGCCTATTTAACGACACTCTTGTGAACATGGCCCCAGGATTGTTGGAGGGTATGCGTATGCTCCTGGGATGGATAAACATGTCCTATCTCCAGATCGAAGAACATGCCCAGGTAAACAAACTTCTGGGATGGAGTCAGCTCTGATTTCTGAAGTTTATTATCCAGCCTAAATCTGTCAGAGTTTTCAAAACTATCTCCGGATCTGCTGTCAATCTTCCTAGGTTGTGTGCATTTAGCAACCAGTCATCTATGTAAGTGTGGACTGCTATATTTCTCCTGCGGAGGTATGCTGTGATAGCAAGTACCTCTTGAGTGAAGACCCTTGGAGCCGTCGAGATGCCAAATTGGAGAACTTTGAATTCCCATTGGCGTCCCTGAAAAGCAAATCTCAGGAACCAACGAAAACTCCTTGCAATGGGAATGTGGAAATAAGCATCTTTGAGGTCTATTGATGCTGTCCACATCCCCTTCTCTAACCCCAACAACACCGATTTTATTGTTTCGATTTTGAAACTCGGTGTATCTATAAACCTGTTTAGGTTGAGGTTGAGAATTGGTCTCCACCCCCTTCCCCTCCCCCCCCCCCCAACCCGGTGTTCTTTGTCACAAGAAACACAGTTGAATAGAAGCCCGGGCAATCTTGCGGTACCAGAGACAGATGCAATGGCAGATCTATTATCCACTCTGGACTGTATCCACGCGAAAGCCATTGCAAGACTAAAGAGTCCTAAATTAACCGCTCCCACTCCTGAATGTGGAAAGTCAAATGACCTCCCACTGGTACACCTAGGGTTAATGGGGTGCCCATGAATTTTAGAAGTGGGTGTGTCTCTGGTATGTGTGACAACACCAAAGTGGTGCCTGTGGTAGCTGAAAATTCTTTTAGCCCATCAGGCCCGGTCACCACGCATCGCTCCTCGCGCGCCTCACCCAGCACCACGTGCACCTCGGTGCATGGGCTGCTGCCTGGCTGGCTGTGCTTGAGGCACTGGCTGACATACAACAGCACGCTGCTGCTGGCGCAGCTGACGCGGTCTCTGAATCCAGCCGGGCTGCTGTCCTCTGACAATGCCGGCACTTCCACGAGTGTACTGCTGTCGAGCAGCCAAGGGCTGAACACACACATGTTCTCTGCGCAGCACTTCAAATTGTGCGTGCAGCACCCTCTGGTTATTCATCATGTTAACTGTCTCTTGGAGGTGCCGACAACCCTCGCCTCCAAAAAGACATGGGTCTTTCAAAGTTCTGCGCATCTCACTCACTAATTCTACCTTGAAGGCCTCGAGCTCACCCTTCTCAGAGGCCTTCTTCTTACCCTCTTTCTTCGCCTTCTTGCCATCCTCGACAATCAGTTTTTCCTGCAAAGCAAAGAATTCAGAGGTTAGATCCCCCCCACTCTTTACAAATGGCACGTTTGTTGGACAGCCTATAAACTGTACAAGATGGGCATGGGTGGGGGAAGAATCTAGCCTTCAGGTACTTGAAGCAAGTTAGACATGATGACTTCTGAAAGGTAGGCATACGAAGACAATGAGTATTATAGTTTATAAACTTTGTTATTTCTTTTAAGTAAATACAAAAACAAACTCGAGAGACCGAGCCTCTTGTGCAGAAGAACATGTCAATCCATCCGCCGAGTCTCTTCTTTCTGTAGAGTCTGATGAAGGGGATGGGACAAAAGGAGGGAGATATTTATTCGCCCTATATCTCCGACCCGTAGACATATCATAATGATAAGTCAGAAAAAGAGACGTAAACAACCTCCGAGAGAAGCACAGGAACCCCTATCATCCATAAGTTGAACCTGTGGACACAAAGCACAAGGCATTAATAGCCCAAGGCGCTTGGAGAATTTAACAAGTATTCCCAGTGCCTGAAATTGTGTTAACGCCAAATCGGCCGTGAACGAAAACTGGTAACACATAAAAGTTACATGTCTTAATTAATATATGGAACAATATCACCTCAACGGATGATGAGCAGGACTCCTCTGATGATTTTGTATCAGCCATTATATGAAAAGATGATATAAAAACATTGAAATTCTCAAAAAAGAGCTTGGAAAAGTTTTCCAGATGTTGCTTGTTAGCCAATATATTAGAAAACGGAAGTACCAGTAATCGCATGCGCAGTAGGTGGGGTCTGTCATGTGCATGACTGTGTACATCCACCTGCCCATTAGGGGCACCTAACTTTTTACAATTCTGAATATTATTGAACTTGGAGCCGATATACTAGTATATCAAGTGTTAGGGAGGTAAGTATGTTCTCATGATGTGAAACATATCTGCCCAATTTCAGCCCGATCCCTTCAGCGATTCAGGAGAAGTCGTTTTCCTAAAACTAGATCAACAAAGATGGCCGCTGAACCACTTGGCCAACCATGTTCCTTTGAACAAACTTGGTTCAGCTCTTGCCCTAGATAATATTTCATGAGGTTTGCATCTATCCACCAAGCGGTTTCAGAGAAGATTTTTAGATGTTTCTAAAAATCAGCCAAAATCCAAGATGGACGCTGGTCCAATTGGCCGATTGGCTTCCTTTGAACAAACTTGAATCTCTATACCCTAGGGCGCTTCCTGTCAAACATAATTGAAATCGGTCCAGTGGTTCTTGAGAAGAAGTCATTTAAAGAAAAAGTGGATGGACAGATGACAGATGCCGGACGATGGATGGACGGTCACCACGGCATAAGCTCACTTGGCCATTCTGGCCAGGTGAGCTAAAATCTTCTTTTGTCCTACAATTGGACATTTAAAAAGAACAAATTTCAATTTTCTTGACCAATCTTGACCATGGAAGGGTTAAAAGCATTTGGAATTTGAAGATAGGGGCCCTCATAAACCTTTATCACTCAAGATGGCCAAGAACGGCTTCAGCAGTGCTCTTTTGAAATGCCAATTTGTAGACCAAGAGAAGACTACCAGACAATAACCGAGTCACCAGTGACAAATTAAAAAAAAAACCTTGGTCTACAAATGGGAAGTTCATATGAGAAAATTTTAATTTTCTTGAAAAATATTGAATTGAGGGTGAGAGGATTATGCCAAATGGTCTCTTAATACAGATGATCTTTATAGCAGGTTTGACTGCACATTACTTATTGGTGCTTTATAAATTGTATTTAAAAGCTCTGAAAGAAATAAGTCACATTTGCAAAAGTTATATTTAGGAAAGATAAATATTATAAGTGTGGACACACATAGGTAAAGCAATACATCACCTATAAACAGATGAACAAAGCTTACCTCTCTGAAGTAATTTTTCTGGGCTTTCACTGTGTATGGGAGTCATATCTAAGAAGAAAAGCAACCATAAGTTACAGTTCATATATAGTCAGTCAAAATTTATCACAAGTGTGATCATGCACAATCAGTATGTATAAATGGTAAGTAAAATCCTTAAAATCCTTTAAAAAAATGTAATTAATCACCGGCAAGCGGGCCCCAACAACACACCACCATCCTAAAAAAAAAGAACATCTGTCTTATTTCTTGTTATTCTGGCAATCATATTAGTTAACACTTTAATAGTCAAGGTTATTCAAGAATATCAAAACCTTTGATTAATAAATGTCCAGTTTCAAGCCAAGAGGATATTTTTGACAATTTACCACCGAACTAGTCATTCCAGTGGTAAATATTATAAAATTTGTCTTCTCTTGACCTGAAAATAGACATAGCTAAAGACCATTGTGGAAGCCATTGACCATTAAATAGATGAGCTTAATGAGACATGTTAAGAGATTGAAAGATAGTCTTACGATAAAAGTGAAGTAAGAGGTTAAAATATTTAATACAAACCAATCCCAATAATGCAATAATACCTAAGCGTGTTTAAAGTGATCCTAAGCAGACTATATGGATAGGTATGACTGTATTGTTTGGGAAGAAACTTATGATTCAAACATTTATTATAAGCATTTCCCAACACTCAACCTGCTAAACAAACTCTCATGTCCAAATTTCATAGTGTTGTGGTTGTTTTTAAGCTGCTTTGTTGTCATCGTCATCACTACAGTCGACATTGTCATCATCAGCGATGTTGCTGCTGCTGTTGTTGTTTTGTTGTTGATTTTGTTGTTTTGTGACTGCTAGAAACAGTAATAGTAAGGTGTAATACTAAATAGTAGTAGTTGGCTATACCATAGCACTCGACATCTCCGAGGGGAACATAATCTCCAGCTTCAGATATGATCTGTTTCATGTTCTGTAAACTCCAGCCATGCACACCACAGTTTGACTGACCACCTAAAAGAGAAGACATTCATGTTTCTGCTGCTAAATATAGAAATATAACCAGAATTGTCATTGCAATGCAGCCATAAAGCTTGAATTTACAATGAACTATAAAACTTGACATCAAACATAAAATAAATATCGAAGGCTTATCAATACACTTATCAATGACCATGACCTTTGACCTTTTGACCCCAAAGTAATTGTCTCATCACCTCTTCTAAGCAAGTGTCCAAGTTTTGGTGCAGTATTATTAACACAACATGAAATATGAACTGCTAAGTTGAGGTAAAGGTCAATGTTATTCCTAAGAAAACCCTTGAATTTTGTCATTATCACATTGAACTTGACCTTTTGATGTCAAGGTGATTGTGTCATGTCATTACAAAGAAGGATGTGTTTGAATGTGGGGCATGCATGATTAACCAAATATGAAATATAAACTGCTCATTTGAGCTTAACGCAAAATGTTAGTTTTGATAAAAACGAGGTTTTAGCAAGGAAACAGTGACACTGAACTTTGACATTTTGCCGCCAAGGTGTCAAGTGTCATTCCCACTCGTGATAAAGAAGCATGTGTTCAGCTTTGTCTCCAGTATGATTAAGCAAACAAGATATAAACAATTGAGCTCAACACAAATGTTACTATTGAAAAATGCAGTTTTTCCCAATAGCATAATGACATTTGAACTTTTGAGTCCAAAATATATTGTGTCATTATAAGGAAGCATGTGTTTACGTTTGGCGCCAGTATGATTAACCAAACATGAGATATGAACTACTAAAAACAGTCATTTACCAATATCACAATAATATTGACTGTTTACATTTTAGCCCAAAAGTCTTAGTGTGTCATGCACTCGCCTTATAAGGAAGTATGTGTTCAAGTTTGTGTCCAGGAAGATTAAGCAAACATGAGATATGAACCGCGAAGTTGAGCCAAACACAAAATGTTAAAACAAAGTTTCTACCAATTTCACAATAACGGTGACCTTTTCCCTTTTGACCCCAACATCATTGTGTCATGCCCTCCAATTATAAGGAAGTATGTGTCCATGGTTGGGTTCAATAGACTTAACCAAAGATGAGGCATGAAATGCTAATTTGGGCTAATTGCAAAATGTTAATATTGAAATAGCAAAGTTTTTATATATGTCCCAGTGCCCTTGACCTTGGACTTTTTGATGCCACGGTCATTATGTGATACTCCCTCATTATATGGAAGCATGTGTCCAAGTTTGGGTCCAGTATGATTAACCACAGTTGAGACTGCTAAGTTGAGCTAAACTGAAAATGTTTATACTGAAAAAACAAAGTTTTGACCAAGGTCACAATGACCTTTCCCTTTGACACCAATGTTATTATCTGATGCCCTGTCATTATAAGGTAGCATGTGTCCAGGTATGCTTAACCTAAGATTAGATATAAACTCGTAAATTGAGCCAAAGGGGAAATTTTAATGTGGAGAAAACAAGGTTTTTACTAAGGTTGACCTTTTGAACCCAAGGTCATTGTGTGATGCTGTGTCATTATAAGGAACCATGTGTCCAAGTTTGGGTCCAGTATGAGTAACCAAACATGAGACATAAACAGAAAAGTTGAGTTAAATGGAACATGTTAATATTGGAAAAAATCCAAGGTTTTTACCAAGGTCAGTGACCTTGAACTTTGATATTTTGACTCCACATCATTGTGTCATGCCGTGTCAATATAAGGAAGCATGTGTCCAAGTTTAGGTCCAGTATGATTAACCAAACATGAGATATAAAAAGAAAAGTTGAACTAAATGCAAAGTGCACGACAACGATGACACCACCACCGCCGACACCACCATGGCCGCCGCCGCAGGACGACATGCAGGGTATCACAATAGCTCGTATTCTTTCATAAAGTTGAACTAAAAATGTGAATTGCTAAACATAAGTTATGAAATCATGATTGTAATTGAAGGATATATCTTGTTTGTACATTATTTACATAGTGTGATTTGTCTATGTATCATCACTCTTCCTGTAGGCTCAAGATTGAGATGTATCTCTATTCTTAGTTCAAAGGAAGAGTGATAAGACATCATTCATAATATATCATTAAATTAAATGACAACCTTTATCTTAACTCGTTACTTTTTTAAATTCCAGTGTATGGATTTCATAACAACTACATATACAGAAGAAAACTATTTTTGAAACTAATTTGACTTTAGTCATATTAGTTTTAAAATATTCAACAGTTTGACTGGAACCTCTTGCTCCCATAGTAGCAACATCTCCCAGTCAAATAAGATTCAAAATATTCAACAGCATATTCGTTACATCCTAAAGAATTTGTTATTTTAGTTCCTGATTGTTAAAGGGTTAAGTTAGTCACGACACCTAAGTTCCAACTACTTGATGTTCTGTGACTATGTACTGTAATCACTGTGGAAAGCATGTACATATATGGTAGTGTCTTTAACTGCTGTAAGATATTTGCGGAATATAATAAAGTTAAGTTTTAACTCATCAATTTTAATATCCATAAAAAATCAAGCAAGTCTGAACATATGTAGCCGTGCTATATAGTTCCTTCTTTAAATAACACAGAATGATAATTACCTCAATGGGCTTTTCCAGTTTTAGCTATTCCCCGCCCATCTCTAGCTAAGCTCCACTCACACCTCGGTCGTGTGGGGTTGATCGATCCCTGAACTTCCTGACTATCAATTTTCAGAAAATTATAAAGGTAAGTTGTTAAATATTTTTAAACTAATTTGACCGGGCATTGTTGCTGCCTATGGCAGCAACAGCATCCAGTCAAATTAGTTTCAAAATATTCAACAGCAGGTTTATTAATGTGTAGAGACATACAATTCGTACAAAGTGTCAGACTATCAAGAGTTAAAGAGGGGCCAAATAGAATTATTTATGATGTAATGATTATGACATCATCCTACACACCACTTAGCTGATTATGATGTCATATGATGTCAGATGATAGATAGATACTCTCAATTGCTATTAAGTATAGAATGACTAGCTCAATTCCGACATGTACAGGGCCATTGCTCAATATATGAAAAATAATTTGACAGAAAGTGACATAAGTTGAATTATTCAGAGGATGTCTGTACTCGGTTTGCAGCAATGTCATATTGCTTGTTGTATTGCAGTACATAATGAGTTATATGTAATATCATTACAGCCATACTAACCCATCTTGACATTATCAGTAATCTGTGAGTTTGTAGCTAGGAATGTCTTGGTCATATCAGCAAGCTGCATTATCTTTCTGCCTATCTCAGAAGCATTCACAAAACCTGAAAATAACATTTATTATAGATTTATCCAAAAAACCCAATGATCCAGGCCTAGCAACAATCCACATTATTAGCAGTCTTTTTACAATCAGTACTGCAGGTACATCACAAAGTCCTGGCCACAGTCATAACAAAAACAATTACACAAATTTAGTGATAACGCTAAGCTATGTTTCATCTCAAATGTTTAACCCCTTAACCCTCGAATTTGTTCAAGAAAATTTAAATTTCCTCATAGAAAATGTCCATTTGCAGACCAAGAGAAGACTATTTTTTAAACCTTACCACTGGAATGACTATCTCGGTTATCGAGCCAGTCATTCCAGTGGTAAATTTAGAAAAATAGTCTTCTTTAGGTCTGCGAATGGACATTTCTCAAGACCACTGCAGAAGCTGTTTTTGGCTGATATGAGTGTTAAAGGGTTAATATACATGATGTATAAATAATAGTTTGTAACATACCATGACTGAGTAGTAGCACTTCAACAATGAGTGCCATTTCAGGCTGGAGAACAGTAACTGTCCTGAATTGACTGAGCACACAGTCAGGCAGATTGACCAGTGGAGAAAGATACAAGAGCTGTTTCTCTGGATCTCTAGACGTCACGGACATAGAGCTGTCCAGAAGAGCAAAACATGCACCATCAAGATTAAGGGGGACATCTTCAGACTGCATTCGGACAGAGGTTTTATCTTCCCGAAGAGCACCCATCACCGTGGCAACAAGTTGTGCAAAAACGCTCAAGATGGCTGGAGATAGGTGGTCAAGAGTGTTGAAACAAACCCAGCTACCTAAAGAAAAGAACCCAGACTTTTATTATTATATATGTCACAGAATTAGACTCCTGCTGGATCAAACAGAATTTTGACTGAATAAAATTATGTTGCTACATGATTAATTTTACCCTTTATTTCATGATTGTTAAAAAAAGTAAGAATTTTGCTTACTGAATGCCCATATAAAGGTCAATGGAATATTAGTTTTGAGAATTTACGACTGGAATGACTGGCTTGGTTACTGAGTAGTTATTAAATAGTCTTGTCGTGGCATGTAAATGGATATTTCTCAATGTCCCAGGTAGAGGACAGTTTTGGCCAGATTGACCATTAAATGTTTAAATACTAAATACCTAGTCTTGAGACCATATATATATAGGACAACATTTACATTTTAAACGTGTCTCGATTAAGAAGAATCCTTACTAATAATCTGAATTGCAGAATCGGTCTGGTATATTTCAGAATAAACAAAATCACGGATTTCTTTTTTCACGAGAGAGTTGATACTTACCATCCTGATACTTCATGATATTTCCTAAATATATCGACCTAGCTTCAATAATACTCAGAATTAAAAAGAAACCGCCCCCACTGGGCAGGTTACACAACTGACAGACAAGCGGATGTGCAGCCCAAACTCGCACATGCGCGAGGCTGACTCATTCTATTCCAAAATATTGGCTGACCTAAATGCAACATAAAACGCCGATAGACCGAGCCTCTGAGGGGCGGAGAGGCCGGGATCGTATCAGGGTGGTAAGTATCAACTCTCTCGTAAAAAAAGAAATCTGTGATTTCGTTTACTTCACATCAAGAGTATTCTTACCACCCTGATACTTCATGATATAGCCAGAATTTCTAAGAGAATTCGGCGGGAGAGAGGCGAAGGTCAGAAGACCGGATCATCCCTGGAAGAGCAAGCTTTTGCTTTTAGAGCACAACAAACATCTGAAATTGCATATGTAAACACAATCATGAAATGATTTGGACATCGGATAACACGACCGATGTTGAGAGTAATGACCGTTTCACATTCCCCCCCCCTCTTTTAAAGAGGGAGCGATGACCTCAATGTCCTATATGCTCTCTATGTACTCGTGCTAAAGTACTATAAGACATCGGACGAAAGCTTCATTTCGTATACTCTCAGATGGAACCACAAAGAACACAAAACCATCACCATTTTAGTAAGTAATATAAAAAACGTGACAAAAAATAACCATCACCAAATATAGGACTAACCTATTTTGACGAGATTCCCCTTTGATCACTGCTGGCGATGATAGGTACAGTACAGAAATGCGGGGATTCCCCCCACTAAATTGCACTGAGTGTGAGTCAACGGCCTTATGTGCAATATTTACAAATTTATATACAGATTTAACGTTTATGTAAAATCGATAAGGCAAGTGGATTTGATGTGTCACATAGGTAATGATTTGTAAAACTAGACTCACAGTGCCATTATGCTACTGACATAATGTCATCCACCGGCACTCCATTAAACAGAGCCGTGGATGTCACTACGCCACGGACACTGTGAGCCTTGGCCATGTCAACTTGTTTACCCGTGGTGGCTTTGAGGCAATGCTGGATGCATTCCACAATCCACCTAGAAAGGGTATCGTTAGAAGCTCTCCCATGGGGTTCAATGTAAGATAGCCATAAAGCACTAGGGTCCGTCCGCCATTCCTGTGTACGTTGTTTATAACACGTTAATGCACGGACTGGACACCAAGCCTTTGAATTAGGATCAAACCTAGACAAAGCGGGTAAAACTATAGGCTGACCAGGACATTTTAAAGACTGGTTCTTCGCCATAAAGTTAACTCTAGGTAGAAGCCTAAGGCCTTCCCCTGTCACCCCAAAATGGTCTGGCTCTGCTGACAAAGCATGTATTTCACTTCTTCGTCTGGCTGAAGCTGCAGCAATCGGAAAAACTGTTTTAAGCGTCAACATTTTCATGGAAATGGAGCTTAGTGGTTCAAATGGTTTATCTGCTAATACTTGAAGTACTAACGATAAACTCCAAGACGGAATCACTGGAGGATTCCTTGGTCTTAGATTACCCATGCCTTTGATTAAAGTATTTAGATTACATACTTCATCACTTCCCCTAATAGCCAAGCAAGGGATAACTGACATTAAAGCTGACTTGTAGCCAGCAATAGAGTTAGGCTTGAGGCTATAGGCATCAAAAAGGTGACAGAGGAAATCGGCTACTACCTGAATAGATGCTTCCATTGGATTAATACATCTTTCTGAGCACCATTCAGCAAATCTGTTGATTTTATAATTATATGCTCTGGAGGTTGACCCCCCTTCTGGCTTTTGCCATAAACATGGCTGCTTGCTCAGAAACCCCTCCTTAACTGCTGATTCCTTGACAACATCCACGCAGTCAATTGGAACATTGACGGGTTGTTGTGCAAGGCCTTGCCATGGAAGATTATATTGTCCATCAGAGGCAGAGGAACAGGATTGCAGACTGGAAGGTCCAGCAGATCCATATACCATGATCGGCTTGGCCAATTTGGAGCGATCAGAAGCACTTGGCATTCCAGCTGCCTGATTTTCTGGAGAACTTTTGGAATCAGTATTGCGTATGCATACATTCCCTCCCAACTGATAGCTAACCCATCTATTTCGATAGCGCTCGGATCTGGAATCGCAGAGTACATCATCATCTTCGCATTCTTGTTCGTTGCGAATAAATCTATGTTGGGCTTGCCCCAGTGGTTGAACAGGCGATCTGCCACACATTGATTTAGTTGCCATTCCATGGGAAGAATGCTCATTCTTCGGCTCAATGAGTCTGCTAATAGATTTAGCCTTCCTGGAATATGAACTGCTTTCAGGGAAATCCCATGATCTAGGCACCAGCAACGCAGTTTCCACGTCATCATACAGACTGGGTGACTTCGTTCCGCCCTGGCGGTTTATGTAAGTCACTACTGTTGTATTGTCCAAATCAAACCAGAACACTCTTGCCCTTGACCTTCTCTAGGAAGTGTTCCATGGCTAAGACTACTGCTCGCATTTCCAGCAGATTGATATGTTCTCTTTACTGATCCAGATTCCAAAGCCCTGATACTTTGTTTTCTTCCAGGCAAGCTCCCCATCCCTCCATTGATGTGTCTGTGTACATCGTTAACTGAGGGTGGGGAGGTGACAATGTCCCCCCCGCCAGGAGATTTTCTCTCTTCATCCATCATTGAAGGTGGTGAATAAGAGGTTCCAACACTGACACTTTTGAGTCCAGGAAACCTGTACTCTGGGTCCACTGTGTCATGAGAAATAACTGGATCGGCCGCTGGCGTAAGGCTGCCTGAGGAATGACTGGTTCCAAAGAAACCATCAACCCCAACATTCTCAAGTAGACCCGTGCCAGGACATGACGACTGTTGCACACTGACTGTATGACTGAGACGAGTGTTTCTACTCTCTCTTGAGATGGATAAACATATCCTATCTCTAGATCGAAGAACATGCCCAGGTAAACAAACTTCTGGGATGGAGTCAGCTCTGACTTTTGAAAATTGATTATCCAGCCTAGATCTGTAAGAGTTTTCAAAACTATCTCTAGATTTGCTGATAGACTTTTTTGAGTGCGTGCCTTTAACAGCCAGTCGTCTATGTACGCTATGTGTCTCCGGCGGAGGTATGACATCATAGCTTGGACCACTCGAGTGAAGACCCGAGGAGCCATCGATATACCAAATGGGAGAAGCGTGAATGCAAATCTCAGGAACCGACGAAAGTTCTTCGCAATGGGAATGTAAAAATAGGCATCTTTTAGATCTATTGATGCTGTCCACATTCCCTTCCTCAATCCTGCTAACACCGTTCTCACAGTTTCCATTTTGAAACTTGGTGTGAGGATAAAACTGTTGAGAGGTTTGATCTCTTGGATTTTGAGTCCAGATCGGAACCAGGGACAGGCGCGATGGCTGATTTGAAATCCAGTCGGGATGGTAACCGACTGAAAGCCATCGCAAGACTGAGCGGTCCTGAGTAACCCACTCCCACTCTTGCATGTGGAAGGCCAGACAGCCTCCCACGGGTGCACCTAAGGACTGAGGTGGACCCGAGAAATGCAAGAGAAACCCTGCCTCTGGTGGCTGTCCTAGCAGCACCGGTGTGGTCTTTTTGAGAGGCGACCCATCAGGTTCGGCCCCCACGACCAGAACCCCGCGCTCCTCTACCAGTGCCATGCGCACCTTGGTATGCAGGCTGTCTGGCGGGTTGTGCTGGAGGAGCCTGTGCTCCTCCCCTAGCTGGCTTATGCTGTCGTTGTGGTGGCCGATGCTGCGTAGGTGGTTGGCCTCTGACAAGGCCACCACCACCTCTAGACTGCTGAGGGTGGAAGGCAGGGGGCGCTGCTCGAACACGCTCCCTGCGGAGCACTTCAAACTGCTCTCACAGTGCCCTCTGGTTGTTCACCAGGTTTACGGTTTGTTGGAGGTGCAGACATCCTTCACCTCCAAACAACCCTGGACCTGCCATCGGCGTCCGAAGAACCCGATTGTACAGGTCCTGTGAGGGGCACAAATTGTCAAGGGCAAATGTGCGCCTCGCCCATAAACTCCTGGTTACGGATCTCATCATGCAGTCCAGAGCCAGGTTAATGCCATCCTGGACGGCTCTCTGGACTGCAAGAGGAGAAGTTTGGCGGGCCACGGATGCTGCTACTACCCCCTGTAGCAGCTGGGAAACATGCGAGAGAGCCGAGATGGCTCCTCTCATACTTTCCTCCGTGTCCCGCAGCGCGGAATTAGCGTTGCGCAGAGCGCTAGCGCACAAGGGTCCCGTGTCAGACTGGGACCCAGGCCGCGTGTCTTCGCCCAAAGCCGCACGGTCATCCATGCAAGGCTGTGGAATGAAGCCATACTTCTGATATAAATCAGAACTTATACGGCAGCGCCGTGCCACCTCGCGAGGGGCCTTCGCAAGGCGTCCTTTCGGTAGAATGGACGTCTCTGCTGCAGCGAACATATCAATGATATGCTCCGCATACGGCAGAGATGGCATGGTGCTCGTCACCGGTTTCCCTCCCAACCACGGGCGCTGGTCCCGCTGGGAAGCCGGTGGATCCACCTAGAGTTCTGGCTTGATGTTCACCAGCCATTGGCAAGCATCCAGCCAGTCTTCCTCGGTGGCCACCTGTGAATGTTCGACGAGCCTAAGGCCTTCGTCGTCCTCAACCACATTCACTGGTGGAGTAATGGCCAGAGCTGAAGTTACTCCTGGAAAGCCAGGGAAGCCATACGGACCGGCAAGGGACAGCATGGCTTGCGCTGTGGCTATTCCAGGACCCGGATCTATGGCGTCATGGGAGGCTAAAAACATGACGTCACAGTCCGGGCCTTCCTCACGGTAACTCTCGGCAAGCCGAGGGATACGGTATGAACGGCCATCGGCTCCTAGCCGGCCTAGCCATTGAGCCGTGAAACCCACTCCTGAAGAAGTAGTTCCATGGAAAAGGTCACCCATGGGCCCCCGTGGGGGTCCATGGGAATCCATTTCCATGGCCATCGACTCATCGGTATGCCATAACAGTGTCCTCTTCTTCCTGCCCAGAAAGATTAGACGCCAAGCTTGAAAAGGGATCAAGCTCGGCCTGGGCAGGAGGGATATCGCGTGAGGTGCTGATACCCTTAGCCTTAGGCTGCTCTAAAGCACTCAATAAGCGAGCGCCTGAGGCCATGGCTTTCGCTCCCGGGTCCACGGGCGAGGCAAGCCTCAGCGCCGGACCAATGGGAGCCGTATCTGGGTCTATAACGAAAACTGGTTTGCTAAGAGAACCATACCCAGAGACGGGAAAACTCTGTCCCGGAGCAAATGAAGAAGACAATGACGAACTTGACCCGGGAAGCAAGCTGCGAAGCAACTCCGGGACAAGATCCGTGATCGTCTTCTTCATTTCTCCTATCATTTCAAGCCGGAAGGCCTCCATGTCTGGCATGGACGCCTTCCTCTTCTTACCACACTCCTTTTCCAGATGCCTCTTCTCGTCTGCCACCTGGTCCTTTACCTGCTGATTTAAAAAATCAGTTAAAACCTCCACCAGCCACGACTCACAGACATGGCAATTTAGAAGAGGTCCGCACGTACTGCACCTAGTGCAGTCATGAGGGAAAAAGCGGACCTTCACAAAAAGGTGGCAAGAACGGAATTTGTTCTCAATAACCCTCTGAAAAGACACAAATGGAAACAATTAGTTTTTAGTTATGACGAACCAAAAAGACAATTGCAGAAGGCTAATAAGATCCATAAGGCAAACTTTTGACCATCAAATGAAAGATAAGTCAGGCCCATAGAAAAAACTATAGGTCTGATAAAAAGTAAACAAATCCTAAAACCTTGTTATACTTCTTTAAGAAGACAAGGGAGACATAAGAATTTGAACTTGAATACTTGAGAGGCGAACTTTTTTAGACTTCACAGCTCAAAACACAGATTCATCAGTAATTGAACTTTATAAACACAATGAACCTATGCAAACCATCAAGAGATAAATAACTCAACACTCAGTCAAAAAAATGACTGAAATTCTTTCTCTCTCCTAAATAACCTCATAAGATGACTTCTGAGGACGAATGATGTCTGATAAACAACACAGGAATACCTGATCCTGAGTCCAAAAACCCTGTGGTGGGGGGAGAATGCGTAGAAATTACTTCTTATGGTAATAACTCCCTCAGCAAACTCATAATAAAATAGAAGGACCCAGAAACCAAGTATAAATATTGTTTAAATAAAAGAATACCCTTCAAATATCAGCTCATGTGTCTGAAAAATAAAGCACAACATGCGTTAGCTAATACATAGGCCTCCCCCATAAAAGAGCTAGCCTAATAAAGACGTATCCACGAGAGAGCGCGGATCCCGGAAATACCATCCGAGTCAACATGCAGATTTTTTATCAATAAATTTACTAAAGTACACCTGATGGCTTGGACCGGGAGAATCCTCCGGCGACTTGGCAGCATCAGACATACTAATATAACAGTCAAACAAGTTGCAAAACAACTCAAAGCTTCAAAAAGTGGGCTGCACATCCACTGGTCTGTCAGTTGTGTAACCTGCCCAGTCGGGGCGGTTTCTTTTTAATTCTGAGTATTATTGAAGCTAGGTCAATATTTAGGAAATATCATCAAGTATCAGGGTGGTAAGTATACTCTTGATGTGAAATTTGTTGTACCCTTTAGGCCAGAGGTTGGATTCTATTATGTAAATAACCTTTCCAAGACAATGATAGAGAAATACCATATTCTGTCAGGTAAAAGCATTTGGCGCGATGTGTAAACAAATCAAACAAACACAAAATTCCTTCACTAAAGTCATAATAGCATCTTATGCTATTTCCATATTGCATTTGCTTACACATGATAATTGGTGTCATCTTGGAAACAATTCTGCCATTAGGACTGTGCGGTTTTGGGGGGAAAAAATAACTGGTGACGGTGTTGACCATGAAAGCAGTTTTATCCAGTTATTTGGTTACTTGGTGGATAAATATTGACATAGTTTTCGTGAAAAATGATTCGCAATACCAAAAAATTATAACGCTTTTATTATAATATTGAGAGGGTGATCGCCATTGTATGCTTATTAGATTTCTATGAATGGAACTGAAAAGGATTCCACTTCCACGTTTCATTATGCAGATTTAATATATAATAATTGTTCATATGAATTCATTTTATACAAAAGTAACATGGTTTTTTAAAATAAATATTTCCAAAATTGTTTTTTTCAGAAATATCTGGTTTTGTGTTTTTTAGATTATGGCACTGTTTTTTTAACTGTCGAGTTTACAAAACCGGTGACGGTTCCAATACCGATATACGCACAGTCCTAGTTGATATAAAATGTTGCAATATTTCACCATTGTTTTCAAAATATTCACCAGCCTGTCTCCCTACTGATTCTGTAAGAATTAACCTTTTAACACCCAGAGTGGTAAGAGGAATAAGCGACTTTTTAGTGGTCCCCCAGATGTTTGTTTAAGACAAGCTAACAGTAGGTTGGATATCTTTCACACACATATTCTTGCTTACCTGTAGCTGCCAGTCCTCTGAAGATATCCTGTAACATGAGGTGATTCATTGGTTTGTTGCAGTTAAATGAATAGAATGAGTGTCCAAGAGACTGTGCTAGTTCATTCACTATCTCAAACTTTCCACTTTCCTGTAAAAGAAACCAAGAACATATACACTATAGCTACAATGCAGGTGGATCCATCAGAAATGTCAACAAATTTTCAAGACTGATTGTCAGAAGAACAGGCAAACAAACATATATTCCTTCTGAGTTGCAACTAAAAATAAGACTGATAAATATGATAACATAATCAAGACATGACACTTCCATAACCCTTTATGGGTCAAGCTTGGTCAAGAAAAATCAATATATTAATTAATTCAAGGTACATTTGCAGGTCAACTGAAGACTATTTTTGAAAATTTACAAACCAAATGACTGGCATGGTTATCATGCCAAGCACTCCAGTGGTAAATTGTCAAAAATATTCTTCTCTTAGAATGTAAATGAACATTCCTCAAGACCAATCCAGAGGCTGGTTTTGACTGGCTTGTCAAGTAATGGGTCCATACCCGATCAACCAATGTCACTAAACTGAACATATCACATAGAATGTATTTAATACTTATGTACTATGAATTTCTTTATTCCCTTGTGGCTTGCAAAGGTTTCAACGCACATGTAAATCTGTGTGTGAAAGCTTGCTAAAATCAATGGATTTTGCTATAAAAGGTACCAGTCTATTCTGTTGGGAATTTTTGTATAACATTCATTAAGCCACGATCATATCATTGACATATGAAGTGTACAATAACTGCTTCACAAAGATGACCATTTCCCGAAAACTTATCTCCTTCTGAAATCTGTGAATGTCCATGCATTATACAACTTCAAGCAAACTTAATTTGCACACATTCGAATAGGAAACATGCTTCATGAAAAAACATGCATCACAACAACTACCATCTGAATAGGCCCATTAACCCATTTCTCAACAATTTTGGTGGAAGATGTTGCTGTCTACGAGAGCACCATCTTCCGCCAAATTTGTTGAAAAATAAACACCAGTTCATCTTTTACTTTAATTTGAAAATTTTAAATTTTGACATCAGAGTGCTAAGGGTTAATACCAAATAACTATAGCTAACGCAACCTTTAACAGTATATAATCTTTCATCTTAACACATGAGAAGCATGATCAAGATAAAATGTTGTTATTGTTATGATCACATGGACATTAACTTTCTACAATGCAGTCACCATAATGTGGATGAACAATGGAGGAATAGTTTTAGCTATTCCCCACCCATCTCTGGCTAAGCTTCACCCACATTTTGGCCATGTTGGGATCAATCCAACCGTGAACTCCCTGAATCTCAATTTACAGAAAATGAATCGGTAAACTGTTGATTATTTTGAAACTAGTTCAACTGGATGCTGTTGCTACCATAGTCATATTAGTTTCAAAATATTCAACAGACTGGTTATTTAGTAGTAAAGACATAATTCGTACACAAAACAGACTATTAAGAGTTCCTGACAGGCTGAGATACTCCATTCATGACGTATTTTAATTGTGGCATCATACTACCTTAATTTGATTATGACGTCATTTATTTGACTAACAGACTGGATTCCTCCATTACCTTTGAGTGCTTACAATGTTGTAGGGATAACATATTCAAATAGTGCTGGATTGTAGTGCTAATGCTTACCATACTGCCTAAGGATAAACTGCCCATGTGTGCCCTGACAGCTTGTGTTACCGAGACAAACACTCTCTCAGTTTGTGGAGTAATAGGTTCACGAACATTGGAACCCAGATACTCAAATCCATACTCAAATTCTGTATCAATGCACTGAAAGAGGAAAAGACATAAATAGTCAATCTAATAAGCTTAGTACTATAAAAAACTACAAACCGGGTTGACGGGAAAAGGGGATGGGTCAGAGAGGCTTAAGTCCTTCGATTTTTATTAGGGTGGGAGCAGAGATGCCTAATAAAATGCAGGTGAGTGCTTCTGAATCTCAGTGCATGCAATTTGTAAAAGGATTTCCCCTGAGAAGAAAGCACAAGAAGACTAGGATTTAGTGAGGGTGGGGGATATCTTCTAAATAGACTGTAATTCCCTCAATTTCTAAGTGCTTCCACTACCTCTGACATATAAGTTTTCAGGAAATATAGAACTGGTGTATGTTTGATAACATCTCACTAAAGATATTTAAGATTTCACAAATACCCATGTACGCAATTAAACTCACAGATACTTGTACTGTATGGCTGTCTTTATTGAAGACATATTGTAATTGTGCTCTCCAATCAAAGCTATGAAGCATGTCTTTTGTTGTGTGTTGTAGCTGTATGAACCTCTCTAGAAGATCCCTCTGATGAGCCAGTAGAACAAGCAAACCAGACATCTTCTGTATCTGACTTGGGAAGAGCATGAACTTCAACTCGCACACTTCCATTGAACCTTTCTCACCTCCCACACTTTCATCGGCTTTTGGTACACCGGGTGAATCACTATGATGCTCCTGGGATTGTGAGTCTGTTAGAAAGCAGTGTGCATCATATTATACATACACATATATATATATATATATATATTAGGGCTGGGGCGAACATTTGAGCCTTCGAACAATCGCGAACTCTGGGAAGACGAATCATATTCGAACATTTATTTGACGAATCTTGTGGTTCACGAACCATACATTAATTTTTTTTCGCAAGTATTTTCCATCTGTCTACGGCAAATATACGAAAATCATGATGAAAACAATTTACTAAGCACTTATTCTAGCTGTATACAAGTTTTGAATGATAAACCGTAATTCAGATTTACGACAATATTTTGAATTATTTTCCGAGTAAGTTCAACCCACACCCATTATAGCGTAATTGTCCTAGAGTAACACATACCTTCCTCGCTTCAATGGTTTAATTTACCGGCAAATATTGACATTACAAGCCAATAAAATGTTGTTATCTTGTGCATTACACCATCTCAACATAATACAGGCTTATAAGGTCTACGCGGCACGCATGCTCTGTCAAAGAAAAGGCGAACGCGACATATTTTCTTTGTTATTTGCAAAATCGGCCATGATTTCCGAGAAATGATACAGCGTTCAAATTATTCTTCTAATCATTCTTCCATTATGTTTTCATTGGCTATTATAATGAACACCAGTCAGTATATCCAATCAAAGCGTGATGTGCTTTCTCTGATTAAAATCGAGGATGTTCAGCGCGCAATTGTTACTACCGCAAATTGGTCAATGATCGCACTAAATGAACTACCAGTAAAACCACTGTTTAGAACAGTTTTCTCGACCAACTGCCTTTATATGGGTGGATTTTTATGCAAAAAGTTATGCATTCTAATTATCTAGTAATATCTTGATAAAAAATCCAGTTCAAAGTAGCCGAGAATTTGTATTCAGCAAAACTATTTTAGCTGTTTAAACTCAAGGAGATCTATCAGATCTAGATATCTGTGTTGTCTAGATGAGGTTCGTGTACTAGCCTGTATCGATTTATTTAACTAGTGTCGTCTATAAAACGGCAAGAAGTAACCAACTAACCATGCAATGAAACTTATTTGAGTGTATTGAACTTATCTGGCTGCTATATACTAACCATTTGTTGTGTATTTTGTCACTAAAGCCACTTGGAATTTGCAAATGATTTTGTGTCACAATATTTCTAATTCTATTTCATCAGTTCAGATTTTGAATATAAGATGGTTCGTGAACCGGACTAGCGTATCGCGAACCGGTTCAGTTTGTGAAAATCTTCACGAACCACAGCCCTAATATATATATATATATATATATATATATATATATATATATATATATATATATATATATATATATATATATATATATTATATATATATATGGCCACCTATCTTACCACTCTGATGTCAAACTTTTAAATTTTGAAATTAAATTAAAAGATGAACTGGTGTTAATATTTCAACAAATTTGGTGGAAGATGGTGCTGTTGTAGACAACATCATCCACCAAAATTGTTTGAAAATGTACACCCGTTCTTCGCTATCGAACCAATAAAAATTAGAATTTTGACATCAGAGTGGTAAGAGTAAACTAAACGAAATCTAGGATTTCTTTTTTCACGAGAGAGTTGATACTTACCTCCCTAATACTTTTGATATTGCTAAATATTGGCTTTCACTCAATAAACACTCAGATTTAAAACAGTTAGGTGCCCCTACTGGGCAGGGAGTCAGAGCGTAGTCTGGCGGATGCCAGCCCCACCACCGCGCATGCGCAGACTAGCACTTCCTCTGACTAGATTATTGGCTGACACACATGCAACTATTAAGAGCCTGAAGACCGAGCCTCTGTGGGGTGGAGAGGCCGGGTCCGTATCTAGGGAGGTAAGTATCAACTCTCTCGTGAAAAAAGAAATCCTAGATTTCGTTTATTTCACTTCAAGAGTATACTTACCTCCCTAATACTTTTGATATTGCCAGAATTCGAAAGTGAATCTGGCGGGAGGGAGGCGAGGTCAAAAGACCAGCTCATCCCTATACGCTTTTCTGCGTTTAAGGCACTTAAACTTCTGAAACTGTAAGAAAAAACAGTCAGGATTTGACTAACCATCGGATAACACCACCGATGTATGAGAGATGACCGAATGTCATATGCGCTCCCCCCCCCCTCCTTCCTGGGAGGAAGAGTCGACTGACCTCAATGTCCTATACGCTCTCTACGTACAAGTGCCATGTACTACAGGACAGAGACGAAAAAGCTCCATTTTCGTAACTCTCAACAATGAACCACACAAATACACAAACCATCACCATATTAATAACGGGTAATCGTGACAATACAATCAACAACGGACAACACATGAACAAGACTGACCTTGTTGAAAATGGCTGCTGACATCATCTTCCCATCGGTAAAGACTGATGCAGGCCCAAAAAAGTGGGTGTTTCCATAAATTAATTGTGAAATATATAAGTAATGAGGAAAAACCTCCTCAAAAAATATAAACCGATTTATTTTTTCAAAACCGACAAGGCGAGAGGATTAGAGGTGTCACGGAGATAATGGTCTGTAAAACTTGACTCACAGTGCCACTGAGCCACCGACATAATATCATCCACAGGGACCCCATTAAATAGGGCCGTGGATGTCACTACGCCGCGGACACTGTGAGCCTTGGCCACGTCAACCTGCTTCCCGGTGGCGGATTTATGGCAAAACTGAATGCATTCCACAATCCACCTGGAAATGGTGTCCTTAGAAGCCCTCCCATGGGGTTCAATATATGACAACCATAACGCTGACTGGTCGGTGCGCCATGCCGCCGTACGTTGTTTGTACCGGCGCAGCGCCCGGACGGGACACCATGCTTTAGAATTAGGATCATATCTAGTTAAAGCAGGCAAAATAATAGGTTGACCTGGATATTTCAACGACTGATTTTTAGCCAAGAAATTAATCCTAGGTAGCAGCTTAAGGCCTTCCCCTGAAACCACAAAACGGTCATCCTCGGCTGATAAGGCATGAATTTCACTCCTACGCCTAGCCGAGGCCGCAGCAATTAAAAACACAGTCTTCAGTGTTAATAGTTTCATAGAAATGGAACTAAGTGGTTCAAAAGGTTTATCACCTAGTACTTGAAGCACTAGCGATAAACTCCAAGACGGAATCACAGGTGGATTCCTTGGTCTTAGATTGCCCATGCCTTTAATTAATACATTCAATGTATTTACTTCATCACTTCCCCTCTTAGCCAAGCAAGGAATAACAGACATTAATGCTGACTTATAACCAGCAATAGAGTTAGGCTTGAGGCTATAGGCATCATAGAGGTGACAGAGGAAATCAGCTACTACTTGAATAGATGAATCCATTGGATCAATACATCTTTTTGAGCACCATTCTGCAAATCTGTTGATTTTATAATTATATGCTCTGGAGGTTGACCCCCTCCTGGCTTTGGCCATAAACATGGCTGCTTGCTCAGAAAAGCCCTCCTTAATTCTAGATTCCTTGACAACATCCACGCAGTCAATCTGAACATTGACGGATTGTTGTGAAGGGCCTTGCCCTGGAAGATAATATCGTCCATCAGAGGCAGAGGAACCGGATTGCAGACCAGAAGGTCCAGCAGATCCGTATACCATGATCGGCTTGGCCAATCCGGGGCGATCAGAAGCACTTGGCATTCCTCTTGTCTGATTTTCTGAAGAATTTTTGGAATCAGGATTGCTGGAGGGAATGCGTATGCATACATTCTCCCCCAGCTGATAGCTAACGCATCTGTTGCGAAAGCGCTTGGATCCGGAATCGGAGAGACGTACGTCGTCATCTTCGCATTCTTCTTCGTTGCGAACAAATCGATGTTGGGTTTCCCCCAATGGTCGAACAGACGATCCGCCACACATTGATTTAGTTGCCATTCCGTGGGTAAAACACTCATCCTTCGGCTCAATGAGTCTGCTAGCAGGTTTAACCTTCCCGGAATATGAACTGCTTTCAAGGTAATCTGGTGATCCAGACACCAACAAAGCAGTTTCCATGTCATCATACAGAGACTGGGCGACTTCGTTCCGCCCTGGCGGTTTATGTAAGTCACAACTGTTGAGTTGTCTGAACGAATAAGAACAATCTTGCCCTGAACTTTCTGTAAGAAATGTTCCAGGGCCAGGACTACTGCTCTTAGCTCCAGTAGATTTATATGTTCCTTTGACTGTTCCAGATTCCAAAGCCCTGATATCGTGGATTCTTCCAGGCAAGCTCCCCAGCCCTCCATCGATGCATCTGTATACACAGTCACCTGAGGGTGGGGAGGGGTTAGCAAAACCCCCGGCAAGAGATTCTCTGTATTCAACCACCATTGCAGGTGGTGAATCAGAGGCGCCAACACTGACACATTCGAGTCCAGCGAACCTGTACTCTGGGTCCATTGTGTCATGAGAAACAACTGGATCGGCCGCCTGCGTAAGGCGGCCTGAGGAATGACTGGTTCCAACGAAACCATCAACCCCAGCATTCTCAAGTAAACCCGTGCCAGGACATGACGACTGTCGCACACTGACTGAATCAACGAGATGAGTTTTTGAACTCTCTCCTGAGTAGGATAAACATATCCTGTCTCTAGATCGAAGAACATCCCCAGGTAAACAAACTTCTGGGATGGAGTCAGCTCTGATTTTGGGAAATTGATCATCCAGCCCAAGTCTGTGAGAATTTTCAAAACAATCTCCAGATTGGCGGACAAACTTTCCCGGGTGTGCGCTTTCAACAGCCAGTCGTCTATGTACGTGTGGACTGCTATGCTTCTCCTGCGGAGGTATGCTGTGATCGCAAGAACCACACGGGTGAAAACCCGAGGAGCCGTGGAAATTCCGAAGGGCAACACCCTGAATTCCCACTGTCTGCCCTGGAATGCAAATCTCAGGAAGCGACAGAAACTCCCGTGGATGGGGATGTGGAAATAAGCGTCCTTCAAATCTATCGACGCCGTCCACATCCCCCTCTCCAACCCCGCCAACACCGAGCGCACCGTTTCCATCTTGAAACTGGGCGTCTCGATGAACTTGTTCAATGGCTTGAGGTTGAGAATCGGTCTCCACCCTCCGGTGCGTTTTGTTACTAAGAACAGGGTTGAATAGAAGCCCGGACACCTTTGTGCCGGCTGAATAGCTCCCTTTTGTATGAGGGAATTTATCTCCTCCTCGATACACAACCTTTGCTCTGGATCTCTCGGAATGGGAGTCCAGACTGGCACCAGAGACAGTCGCGACGGCGGGCCTGTCACCCACTCTGGATGATACCCGACGGAAAGCCATCGCAAGACTAAACGGTCCTGAGTTAACCGTTCCCACTCTTGCATGTGGCCGGCTAGCCGGCCTCCCACCGGCCCACCTAGGGACCGCGGTGGACACGAGGCATGCAAGAGCGGCACTGTCTCCGTCGCCATACACACCGGAGTGGTTCTTACCGCGGTAAGCGTCCTGTCAGGACCGATAACCACGCCCAGATCCTCGCGCGCCCCGCCCCGCCCCGCGCGCACCTCGGTGCGCGGGCGGCTGCCTGGCTGACAGCGCCTGAGGAACCTGCGCCCCCCTCGCTGCTGGCCGAATCGCACGCGGCCGAGGCCGACGCTGCGACGGTGGCTGGCCACTGACCTGGCCAGCACCACCTCGAGCCTGCAGGGGACGATACGCCGGGGCCGCGGCGCGAGCGTTAGCACGACGCAGCACATCAAACTGCTCGCGCAGCGCCCTCTGGTTATTCACCAGGGTGACCGTCTCTTGGAGGTGGCGACATCCCTCACCTCCAAAAAGACCAGGGCCCGTCATAGGCGTACGCAGTAGCCTATTGTACAGGTCCTGAGACGGGCACAGATTGTCCAGGGCAAACGTGCGTCTTGCCCTGACACTCCTGGTCACCGCCCGAGTCATACAGTCCAGCGCCAGGTTAATACCATCCTGGATGGTTCGCTGGACAGTGACCGGACTTGGCTGGCGCGATGCGGATGCCGTTACTACCCCCTGTAACAGCTGGGAGACGTGGGACAGAGCGGCAATCGAAGCCCTCCCACTCTCCTCCGCATCACGCAACGCGGTATTCGCCGAACGCAACGCCGCGCACAAGACACCCGTGTCAGAACGGGAGCCTGGCCGCGCATCCTCACCCAAAGCCGCGCGGTCATCCACGCTGGGCTTGGGTACCACACCGTACCGCTGGTAATCCAGGGGCACGATGCGACAACGCCTGGCCACCTCGCGAGGGGCCTTCGCGAGACGTCCACTCGATTTAATGGACGACTCCGCCGCCTTGAACATGTCAACGACATGCTCCGCCAGCGGCAGAGAAGGCATAGCGTTAGCAGTCGGTTTCCCAGCTAACCACGGCGTGTGAACACGCTGGCTAGCCGACTGCTCCACGGGCAGATCAGGCCTAACGCTCACCAACCACTGGCAAGCGTCATACCAATCCTCCTCCGTGGCTAACTGCGAGCGCTCTACAAGACGGGGTCCTTCGTCTTCCTCCTGAGCGCAAGCAGTAGAGCTTGACGGCGGGTATGCTGATACACCTGGCAAGCCAGGGAAAACACGCGGGCCTGACAGCACCGGCATGAGAATATCACTGGTTTGACCAGGAGCAGGCACCGTGGCAGAGCGCGGGGTATATATAGTCTCACCACGGGCCCGGCCAGCACCAGCAACACCCTTGGCAAGCCGAGGTATGCGGTACCGCTGGCCATCAGCAGCGCCCTGGGCCACCACCTGAGCCGCGGACTTTACTCCAGGGTGAGTAAAACCGTGGAATAAGGCGCCTGTATTCCCCGCGAGGGGTGCACAAACGTCTTCATCCATGTCCACGTCGTCAGACGGCGACCCTAGCAGGTAATCCTCATTACCCTGGTCAGAAAGATTAGACCCCGGGTCAGCAAAGAGAGCTAACCCGGGCTGACCAGGAACGGTGCCATAGGAGGTACTGGCCACCGCGGCGTGCGGATACCCCTGGACTGATAAGCAGCCCGCGGGTTCCAGCGACAACCGTCCACGGTCCCCTATCGGCGCGGCAATAAGCCTGCTGCCAGGGCCGTGGAACGCCCCCTCTAATGGGGCCACCTCTGAATCGTCGAACAACGGAAGCGGACTAAGGAAAATCGATCCAGAGGCGGGGATTACCTGCTCCGAAGCCGATGATGAGGACAGTAAAGGATTTGGTCCAGGAAGCATGCCACGAAGCAACCCTGGAACCAAATCCTTTATTGTCCTCTTCATCTCTCCCAACATCTCGGTCCGGAAGGCCTCCATATCCACCGCGGACGAGACCTTCCCCTTACCATTCCTACTTACAACCTCTCGATTCCGCTTCTTCTTCTTCTCCTCCTCTACCACCTTGTCCGTCGCCTGTAAGCAGCACAAGAATTCGGACATTAACTCGCCCCCCCAGTGCTTACATATGTCACAATTAACCAATGGACCACAAGGGCTACATTGATAGCACAGATGCGGCCAGAACTTTTCCTGAAGAAAACGACCACAGGACGCGCAACCCGGTCCCTGAAACAGGGCAAAGGACAAGGAGTATGAGCAACTAGTTAAGCTTAGAAACTCAATCCAACTCAAAGAGAAGGAAAAACGATCATAAAGATCAATATACATCAGAAACCAGCATAGCGCTTGAATTGCTGATAAACACATAGCCAGGCTGATTATGACGTCATTAATCCCGTGACAGGAAAAAATTCGATCCCAACAAAACATCCAAGTGCAAGGACGAATTGTATGCTGAATGGATAAGTCGACTACACAACCATCAGATACATATAGATAACTCTTTTCTGGCAAAAATGTTAATTATCTCCCTTTGTTTGTTTACAATAATTAACATCACCACATTATCAATAACTAGATACCTGACACTTTGTATAGACAAACCATCCAACGTGACGAACCGGAGAACTCCACCATCTGCACGCCTCTTAACTCTCTCCACCTCATGGGGAAGGAATTGGATCAAGAGGGCAAAGTGAGAAGACCTTTATACTAGGCCTCCAACTCACTGGACATATTTTTTCATTTGGTTAGATAACCTAACAGTGTTAGTAGGAAATGGAACCATGGTGGAGAGAAAACTAACTCTCTGCTACTGTGATGTCACCACCTAGCGTCATACAGACCTGTGGACATAAACAGAAAGAGAAATTAGTCCTAGGTAGCACCGAGTTGACATAAACCAACTAACTAAGGCGCTTATCACGGTAAACGCGAGTCCCGGAAACACAATACACCGGGAAGAAAACTCGCTAATTTTACTAGAAGTCACCTGATTTAAAGGTCCTAAGTCCTTCTTTGGCGAATTGTTACTTCCCGCCATCCAAAAAAGTGACTATCACTTCTAAATAACACCACTTAGACAGTTTAAGATTAAGAAAAAGCTTCAGCACAAAAAGACATGTGTGAACTCTCTGCCAATAATCTAGCAAAGAGGAAGTGCTAGTCTGCGCATGCGCGGTGGTGGGGCTGGCATCCGCCAGACTACGCTCTGACTCCCTGCCCAGTAGGGGCACCTAACTGTTTTAAATCTGAGTGTTTATTGAGTGAAAGCCAATATTTAGCAATATCAAAAGTATTAGGGAGGTAAGTATACTCTTGAAGTGAAACACCTGTTTTAAATAGCCACCATCTTATGGAGACCCAGGCTCCTCTCACCTCCAATCACCTAAGTTAATTTTAGGCGAGTATCTCATTGCTGTTCTGCATGACTTAGTAACAATGACAGAATGTATGTGAGTACTGACACTGTTCGCCTCACTGCCATAAATTTAAATTCAGAGTAGCAAGTGATTGGTCCCCTTCGAAATTGTGATGGAGAGGCCTGGAGACCAACCAGAAATGTGGTTGCAATGCAACCATGAAGGCCGACTTTACAATGAATGATGAGGCTTGACTTCAAAATTAAAAAAAATATAGAAGGCCTTACCGTTAAATCCCGTGTATATTGCGCTATTGTGTATAGTGCGCACCCCTAAATTTAACCAAAATCGGCCTGAAAAAACTGTTGTTTTCATGTATAGTACGCAGTAAGATTGAGAGACGTGTGAATGAAAACTGCTAACAAAAAAATCAATGACTTATTGCATGTCGAATATGCTTTCCTTAAAAAATCTCGTTTGTGGCGTGCGCTACTCTGTTGTTCAATCATGGGAATATCATTCACCTACCCTTTTAGCAAATATTTTGTATTAAACTTTATTGAATGATATAAAAATACAAATATAATTTCGATCAGAACAGGTTAGAATCCGAATTTGATTTGAGCAGAGCTCATTAACATAAATAGTCGTTAGAACATAAAAATTGGATATTTATTTTGTTTCAATTCATAAAATATGAGTTTTGTGTAATGATACTTGAGAATAAAATCGCTTTTAATAAAAAAAAACTCAAATCCATTTTGGCTCACTCTAACAGTGCTGGTAATTAATTTGATAACTATATCAAAGGCGAGCCCATGAGATTTTGTTCAATCATATACGCAGTAGATGAGTGGTTTCAAGACTCGTTTCACAGGCAGTGTAGTCAGGTGGTGGGGCGGGGTGGGTGGATTAACGCGGTCAGAAGTACAATAAACAAAGGTGATAGAGCTGACCGCCTGCCGTTTACAAAATCGACAGTGATCAATTGTGGGTATTGTTTGAGTAGGGGTGGGGTTTATATAATATATTATAGTATATCATCATCATAATATATTATAATATAGTGCTATAATCTAGTTTATTGCACGCATTGTTTATTAAATAAATTGAATTATCTTCAATTTGAAATGATTTTCTATTCTCATCCTTTCGTTTCTACAGTTACTTCGTCATACGTTGATGGCTGTGACCTTTAACCTGTCAATCATAATCATCCTGCCCGCCGATTGGTCAAAACATTGTGCCGTTTAGTACATATAAAACATTCCTTTCTATATCTATGTAAATGCTAGATCACCTTGAAAAACATCGGCTCTATCATTCTTTTTTTAACACATTTATGTCTGTATCTGTGTAGCAATCTATGGATTTTAAACATCTCTATGTTCAACTTGGGAAGACAGGAGTAACCTCCCTTTATAGAAATAAATTAGAACAAATTACAGGAAATAATGGCATTTAAAAAAAGTTAAATGATGGTTTATTTGATAATTTTACAAAACCATATGGTATTTAATAAAGGTATAACACAATATTTAGACAGTAGTAAGACATTTTAACGATCTAGTTGAGATAGTACCATTATAGACATGTTAGAATGCGATCGTTATTCCCGACTGATTCCCGATCCATAAAATCATATTTCAGCCCTGAATTCTGACGAAAAATTCTGAGGAAAAAAATGTGACAAATATTTATCCTTGTATATAGTGCGCAGTAGCTTTTTATAACATGTAATTTGAGCAAAAAAGTGCGTAATATACACAGAATTTAACCCAAGGGCCTGTAATGCTAACCTGGACCATTTGGTTGAAGCCTACCACAAGAGGATCATTCCACCTTAGTTTCATTGAAATTGGCCCACTAATTGAGGGGTAGCGTTTTAAATGGTTCTGGAAACTTTAAAAAAAATCCAAATGGCCACCAAAAGATTGACCAACCTAAATTCTGAATACAATTTCTAGAGCCTACCACTATAGAATCCCTCCAGCCAAATTTGGATAAAATCCACCAAGCGGTTATGGAGAAATTTCCGTTAAATTTTTCACAAAGTTTATGATTTTCACCAAAAAAATTGACCCACTCAAATTTTGAATAGATATTCTGGAGCCTACTGTGATAGGGTATTCTAACCAACTAGGGTTGAAATCTTTCAAGTGGCTAATGATGAGTAGCATTTAGACAATTTCCAGTAAATTTTTGATAAAATCTAAGGTTATCACCAAAAAACTTGACCAATCAAAATTCTGTATATATGGTCTGAAGCATATCCCCATAAGGTCTTTCCAGCCAAAGTAAGTTGAAATCTGCCGAGCAGTTAATGAAGAGTAGCGTTTTAACAATTTCAGGTAAAGTTTTCATACAATCTAAGGTTTTCACCAAAAGACTTGACCAGTTAAAATTATGTATATAATTTAAGCATATCCACATACGGTTGTTCCAGCCAAACTAAGTTGAAATCTACCAAGCGGTTAATGAGGAGTAGCGCATTGACAATTTCTGGTAAATTTTTCATAAAATCTAAGGTTTTCACCAAAAAAATTGACCAATCAAAATTCTGTATACATATTCTGAAACCGAAAGCATTCAGGTTGGAGTACTCTGCCAAGCGGTTAATGAGGAGTAGTGTTTTGACAATTTTCAGTAAATTTTTCATAAAATGTAAGATTTTAACCAAAAAAATTGACCAATCAAAATTCTGTACACAAATTCTGAAGCCTACCCTCATAGGGGCCATCCAACTAAATTATTTTGAAATCCACCAAGCGGTTAATGGGGAGTAGCATTTTTAAACAAAGGTTGACGGATGGATGATGGATGACAGACAGTCGGCATGCACACCAGTGACCTTGACATTTGACCTTTTGACCAATACATCATTGTGTGATGCTGTGCTACTATAAGGCACGTGTCCATGTTTGGGTCCAGTACAATTAACAAAACCGGAGATATAAACAGAAAAGTTGAGCTAAACGGAAAATGTATATGTTGAAAAAAACCAAGGTTTTACAAAGGTCACCGTCACAGTGACCTTGACTTTTGATATTTTGACCCCCAAGGACATTGTGGGATGCTGTATCATTATAAGGAAGCATGTGCCCAAGTTTGGGTCCAGTATGATTAATCAAACCTGAGATAAAACAGAAAAGTTGAACTAAACGCAAATTAGACGACGCCACCACCACCACCGCCGCCGGACGACGTACCGGGTGTCGCAATAGCTCGTTTTACTTCGTACAGTTGAGCTAAAAACTAATTTATTACAATTAACTGGAGTTAATTGCTTATTGTTCACTATGTGGCCATTTAAAGCAGTTTTGCCATCAATATATATGCAAATTTCATGCCCATTATTTTACTGGACCACTAACTAATGCATACCTTCAGCTTGTGAAGCTTCCTCTGCACATGCAGCTGCTAAATCTGCATGGACTTTTTGTGGATCTATTAAATTATCTAATGCTGATGCTTTAATTGATGGACGACGCCCTCTGTTTACTGGTGCCACTGGAAATGATGATGATTCCAGCACAGACTCCTGACCTTCTGTGGGTGATTGAGCTGAAGGACAAAGGTGTTTAATGATGACATGACAATACTATTATGATTGGGTTCATGTTGTCTTAAAAGTCTGTTCTGAATGACATGCCATAGATGATTACAATGAAAATTCATATTGGAATCAGTAATGTATAATGACCTATTTATTATACACATAAATTTAAAAAATATAAAATAAATGATTCAGTATCACATTGCGTTTATTGTCTTAACAAATTATCAAGAATAACTAAAAGGTTTAGCAAGAACAATATAGATTAGCAATTTGCTTATGACATAAAAACTTAATGATGTAATAATATTATGACATATTGCATGAGGTAACAATGTGATGGCAAGTCACAATTCTTGTGATGGAATAATCATTTCAAGAGCCCAATAAGGGTTTTCAAGAGTCCAATATGGCTTTGGATGATAATGTAGTAGAAATACAGAAATTTTATTAGCTAATAGCATGCGTGTGTGCATGCATGTGTGTGTGTATAAATTATAACATTTTATTAAGCACATTAGTTTGTATTTAGTAACATCGTCGTGTCGT